>CM042159.1:25066016-25143516 GCA_023376005.1 Doryteuthis pealeii | reverse complement strand
TTGCGTTCCCAGTTATCCATATTGTCTGTAAGACTGACTTGACAGAAGTCTAGGGACCCATTAAGGGCAGGGGCTCACCAATGTGTAGGGACTCGCCAAACTTGCATGAAAATGAATGGGAATCCCGATGACCTCAACAAAAATCAAACTTACGAATAATAAACTGAATGCTTATCTCAATAACTATCACAAGGTGGGAGCCAGTCTACTTATTTACTAAGATTAGTGTTACGATTTTTGTAACCGAAACTACTTCACTGTTTACGTCATAGTCATTTAAGGAATTAAGTAAGTTAGGCTTCAAGTGAGCGCACTTTACAGTAGAGATCCCTTGAGTTAAGCAGATGCTGATCCTTAGTGAAGAATCCTTGGTTGTTCCTCGGTGTCCCTTAGTGTTGGGTAGAATCCTTTGGTTGTTCTTGGTGTTCCTTAGGGTTGTGTAGAATCATTTGGTTGTTCTCGGTTTCCTTTTGTGTTAGGTAGAATCCTTTGATTGAGCAGAAGTCGTTGGTTGCAGACTTTCGTTCGTCAGTGTCGAATACGTACAAATGAACGGCTTTCCAGATCGGCGATTGAATAGTTAACTAACCACGTATTGAAGCAGTTGATTGGCTGGCTTTAATTCACGCGCTTATGTAGAAATCATAAATCATAACAGAGAGAATGAGAGAGAGACAGACAGACAGACAGATAGACAGACACAGAAAGAAAAGACAGAAAATAACAGAATGACAGAGAGGATTGAGAGATTGAAAAGACATATACCATAACAGAGAGAGAGAGAGAGAGAGAGAGAGAGAGAGAGAGAGAGAGAGAGAGAGAGAGAGTCGATATCACAGTGTGTGTGTGCAAGAGAGAGAAGAGTAAGAGAAAAATCTAGAAAAGACATAGAGAGAAAGAGAGAGCGATAGATAAAGAGAAAGAGAAAGCGTGAGGACCACTATGAAATTATTAGGAAAAAACTCCCTGAAAATAAGAGAATGGCAGATGATTGAGAGATTGAAAAGACATATACCATAACATAGAGAGAGAGAGAGAGAGAGAGAGAGAGAGAGAGAAGAGAGAGAGAGAAAGAGGGGGGTGAAAGAGAAAGCGATAGGACCACTATGAAACTAATAGGTAGAAAAAACATATAAGAGGCCCTACAAAAGTGTGATGAATGAGATTTGGCGGGGAAAATGGCACCTTCCAAAGTCGTCATATAAAGAACAAGTAATAAAAAGGACGGTGCCTCTTTCACACTTTTTTTTAGTTTAAGTATTGAACACTCCTTATGTGTCGAAACAATTCAACGCTTACCTTCATTTTGGAAAAGGGTAACAGGTTTGGGTAACTAATGAGGATTAACTCACTAATAAACAATTCCACTGAGAATAGAATTCTTTAGTAATGCTCTTCTGACCTTGATCGCCAAAAATTATATCTATTAAGAATAGAAATTCGGTCTCCATTTGTCTGTAACCGAAACTACTTTACTGTCTACGTCACAGTCATTTAGGAAATTAAGTAAGTTGATTATTAAGTATTTAATTTATAGTCAAAATCATTAATAATTAAATACATCTTATTTTATTAACGATGTATCTATGAAAATCTGAGTTCGATTTGCAGGAAATCATCCCAGCCATACAGCAGTACTGATATAACCACAGCCTGGAAGAATTGTCGAAAATAGTGCAATATGTCTTATATATCACTAATAAATAAAGGTTTACATACTGTATGGTGTGGTTAATTTCCATACAGGTTTTAACAAAACCGGGTTTGAATAATAATTATTTATCAAACCCGGTTTTATTAAAATACGCTGGAGAACAAAACAGTGATATTAGATATTAATCATCATCATCATCATCATGTCGCGCTGTCAGCGCGGATATCCATGACAATCTCTCTCTATCCGTCCCTATCGCTCATCATTCTTGGGAAGTCCTCTATGCAGCATCCTGTATCCGCACAGAGCTGATCAATGTTCGTCTTTGCTGGTCGGCCCACACTGGCGTGTCCATGTGCTGGCTTCCACAGGAGGACGTCGCTTATGAGTTCGTCCTTGCTTCTCCAGCAGTGTCCCGCGTGTCATGTCCGTTTTACTCGGATGGTTTGGGTGATATGTGGCAGGTGACCGTACAGCTGTTTTCTCGTGGGGTGTTGTTTCCACGTCTTGTTCAGGATCACCCGCAGTATTCTTGTGCAGCTCCCATCTAGTTTATTCTCTAGTCGCTTAGTTAGGGTCCAGGTGGTGCAGCCATACAGCAGTACTGATATAACCACAGCCTGGAAGAATTGTCGAAAATAGTGCAATATGTCTTATATATCACTAATAAATAAAGGTTTACATATTGTATGGTGTGGTGAATTTCCATACAGGTTTTAATTTGAATAATAATTACTTATCAAACCCGGTTTTATTAAATACGTGGAGAACAAAACAGTGATATTAGATATTAATCATCATCATCATCATGTCGCGCTGTCAGCGCGGATATCCATGACAATCTCTCTCTATCCGTCCCTATCGCTCATCATTCTTGGGAAGTCCTCTATGCAGCATCCTGTATCCGCACAGAGCTGATCAATGTTCGTCTTTGCTGGTCGGCCCACACTGGCGTGTCCATGTGCTGGCTTCCACAGGAGGACGTCGCTTATGAGTTCGTCCTTGCTTCTCCAGCAGTGTCCCGCGTGTCTTGTCCGTTTTACTCGGATGGTTTGGGTGATATGTGGCAGGTGACCGTACAGATGTTTTCTCGTGGGGTGTTGTTTCCACGTCTTGTTCAGGATCACCCGCAGTATTCTTGTGCAGCTCCCATCTAGTTTATTCTCTAGTCGCTTAGTTAGGGTCCAGGTGGTGCAGCCATACAGCAGTACTGATGTAACCACAGCCTGGAAGAATTGTCGAAAACCCTGCAATATGTCTTATATATTACTAAGAAATAAAGGTTTACATATTGTTATAGTGTAGTTAATTTCCATACAGTTTTTAACAAAACCGGGTTTGTTATAATAATTATTTATCAAACCCGGTTTTATTAAAATGCGTTGGAGAACAAAACAGTGATATTAGATATTAATAACACTAAATAATTATAATTACTTGATATTGACCTCTAATACCATTGTTTCGTTCTTAAATGTATTAATATCAATCCCATGGAAGTTTGTATGCAGAAAACAATTAGAATATAATTAAACTAGGGGTAATCCTTTTATTTGCGTACTTATTTAATTTCGTGAATTTTTCTAATTTGATTTATTTAATTACATTAAAACTTAAATACTGATGCCTGGATGGTGTATATTCTTGCTAGTGAAACTTAATAACAATGGTCAATTAGCACACTAACTCCTGAACATACCCCTAGAGTCAATTAGTAAGCTTAATTCTGTTTTGGCACGAGACCGCAAAGGATCAGGTATGAAATATCATATGAAACTCAGTAATAAATAAATCATTAAAAATACAGTCAACATTTTTTTAAAAGAATAGGAATGACAAACGATTAACCTCGTATTAGCATTAGACATGCTTTTTGAAATAGTCTAGAGATCACAAAGAAATGATCAAAGAAACGCGATATTTTAATAATCCGGATTTTCTCAAATCACGCTTGTGTGTAATTTCAGTCCTCATAATAATAACAAAGGGGATTCAAAAAGTGGAAGAAAATCATGTTTTAAAAAAATACATTGAAGTCATTAACGAATATACATATCGCGATTTTAAAATTGATTTGAATTTGATAGTTGTTTCACAGACATTGAATGGCACTTCAATCAATACTTGGAACTAGCGCGACCTTTGGATATACCACAGAATGATCATTTAATTATTACAACTTTTGATATTTTTACTTAAGAGCTATTGCATAATAGTTTTTTTTATATATAAATATATAATACTATTGATATAAATCTCTCTTTCTTTCTTTCTTTCCTTCTTTTTTCATTGTGTTTGAATGAAGCAGATTAGCGTATCGCTTCCGCGCACTCACCTCTCTCTCTATCTTTCCTATACTCTCTTTCTTTCCTTCTTTCTTTCTTTATATTTTACTGTATAACATGTCTTTTTCCCCTTTCTTTCTTTATATAAAAAAACGGAATGCTCCATTATTTAGGTAAGGTGACAACACTCATAAGAATTAGGAAATCGGCTAATAAGCAATACCAGATAATAAGGATTTACATTTTTGCATTTCATCTTGTACGATTTCGACGGTTTTTACTTTTAACCAGAGGGTGTTACAAGATGATAACGGTCGTACAATTAAGAAACACGAGTATTGGTGTATAATTTACACTAGGGAACAATTTTGGTTATCATTTCTGTTGAGTTTTATTTGTCATTTGATTTAATATAAAGTTAGGATGCTGATTTCATAACTACAGTCACTTTTGGTCTATCACGCCAATTTCTTTCTTTACTGCTTACTCTCCAAATTAGTACAATCTATTGTTTGTCTGTAAGTAATAAGACTGGTCAACTGATTGCGTTAATAATTCTATTGAAAAGGAAAGATAATTTTTCAGATCTGGTGATTAGGTTTATTCCCAGTCATAGACCACATATCAGTGCATTTATGAAGCTAGTCTATTTTGCATATTTTGAATTAACTTGCTAATTAAGACAAGTCTTGAACCCCTCACAAGACCTGCAAGCAGTGTGTTGGGATTTTACGGATGTGAACAAGTGAACATATGATAAGTGGCATTTGTTATACTATGATTTGGCGAGAGACAAAATACAATTGACAATTACATTTATTTAATGGAAATCTCACCATATAACAAGAAAAACAAATTAGTCTACCATCAGCTATAGATCTAGTCCCTGATTCAGCTGAAATCCTAGTGCTAAATTTCCGTTCAACCTCCATTTCTTGAAGATCTACATTATGATGAAGAACCCAGTAACAGCAATAATTCAAATGTTGAAACTGAAGATGTCTCAGCTCATCAGGAATTTGAGCAGCATCAGTTAAATGAGTTAGCACAAGTTTTAGGTGTATCAAAAAAGGCTTAAGTTCGAGCATTGAGATTAGATAAGAAAAAAACATTTTTGAAAAAAGTAGCAAAGATGTCCTACTTTAAATTGAGTTTGTTTGAGTTTTGTTTAACGGCATATCAACCTCTGTGGGTTATTTAATGCCAAAAAGGTTATTTTGGATTTCAGACTTTAAAGTAGTGGTTATATGGAGATAATTGGTTATGTTCTGTTATATTTTGTTGAAAAGGTTGCTTTTTTAATAAAATTTAAAATGTTTTTAGGGTTTGTATTCTTAAAGATGTATTTCAGGTTTCTAGCTTGATAGTAATTTGCGCGGATATGTTTAAGTCTGTTACAATTTAGAAGGATATGCTTGGTTGTAAGTTGTACTTTGCATGTTGGGCACCCTCCCCTTTTAACAGGTACGAATGGGTAATGTGGGTGTGCCCAATACGCAATCTGGTGAGTATTACTTCTTCTCTTCTAATACTTCTGTGGCCCGTCAGCCACTTCCAATAACTTCTTGTATTTCGTGAGCTTGTTTTGAGTCAGATTGTCCCATGATTTCTGCCATTTGTCTAATATAAATTTGTTTATGGTTGGTTTCAGATCTGTATATGGGATTTTAGATTTGCTCATACGTGTTGAAGTGCATTTCTTGCGGCTTTGTCTGCCTTTTCATTTCCTTGGATACCAATGTGACTTGGTATCCAGAAGAATATAATGTTATTATTTTCAGAGAGGTGTTTAGTTTGTTTAGGAGCTTCATGATCAGAGGAGATGATGTGTTTTTGTTATGTAGTGCTAATCGGACTGATTTAGAGTCCGTGCATATAATAAATTTGGAAGCTTTAAATTGAGAGAAAGTTACTTTGTGCAGTCTTTTCGAAGTGACAGTAGGTTTATGCATTGCCATGACATAGAGGGATTATTGGAAAAGTTAGGGATTATTGGAGGAATTAGGGATTCCAATCTATAACTAAACTGAATAGCGACTGTTCATCAATATATCAAATCGGAGCTTAAAGTGTTTCTTCTTCCACTATGGGAATTTATATGGCGCATTCCCAATTTAGCATTCAGTTTATCTCCATGAAAATTATAAAGACACACACAGAGAGTAATTAAGTTGATGCAATATCACAAACCCAGTTGGATCATATGTGTTGACCTTAAACTGATATGCTTTCTTCTTGGTCACAGCATAAAGGGAAATGTTCATAGATTGAACACTCGAGAAAGAAAAAAAAACTATTCGTGCAAATCTTTACCTTAACTACTTGCACACAAGACTTTACGCTACACAAGATGAATTGGGCCATATGACCTTTAGGCACCCCTTTTGCTTTGCTGATTCATAAGTACAGTTTTTCATTTACACCGTCAATATCCGATTGTTTGTTAACAGACGAGTTTTAGATTTTTTTAAAATTATAAAACTAGCCCCTAGCCCTAACTCCAACACTAACCTCTAACAAACAACCGGGTATTGACGGTGTAAATTAAAAAATGTACTTATAAATCAGCAAAGCAAAGGGGTGCCTAAAGGCCATTACAGAAAAGCAACCATTTATTATTTTTAAGGTAAATCTTTAACATATTCTATAAAATATTTTGTATTCTTTAAAATAAAACAAAGGGCATAGTGTCCACTTTTTTTTTAAATCTGCAGCTGCGTGAGTGGCTGAACAGACCAAATTTTTGTATGGCAAACTCTGGTGCAGCGATTGCAAACAAACAGTGAAGGTGGCTGGAGTTCCGGTTGTCTCTCCTTCCTTATGACTCTCTTTTCTGTGGTGGTTTATCCCCGCACTCCTCTCTCTCTCTGTTTCTTTTCTCTCTCTCTCTTTCGCTCTTTTGCTCTCTCTCTCTCTCTCTCTCTCTTTCTTTCTCTCTTAATCTCTCTATTTTCTTTATTACTCTTTCCCCTCTTCTTCACGCTATCTCTGTTTTTCTCTATCTCTGCTCTGTCTCTGTCTCTGTCTCTCTCTCTCTGTTTCTTTTCTATCTATCTCTCTTCGCTCTCTCTCCTTCTCTTCTTTCTCTCTCTATTTTCTTTATCACTCTTTCTCCCTCTTCTTCACGCTATCTCTGTTTCTCTCTATTTCTCTCTCTCTCTCTCTCTCTCTCTCTCTCTCTCTCTCTCTCTCTTTCCCTGTCTCTCTGTTTCTCTCTCTCTCTCTCTTTCTCTATCTCTCTCTCTCTCTGTTCTCTCTCCCTCTCTGTTTCTTTCTCTCTCTCTCTGTTCTTTTTCTTCTCTCTTCTTCTCTCTCTCTCTCTCTTCTTTTCATTCATTCTCTCTTTCTCTCTATTTTCTTTCACTCTTTCTCCCTCTTCTTCACGCTCTCTCTCTCTCTCTCTCTCTCTCTCTCTCTCTCTCTCTCTCTCTCTCTCTCTCTCTCTCTCTAAATCACCGTATATATTTTTTACTTTACTAGATAATAAAATCACCTTTTTCTTATCTCATATTCTCTTATGTGACACACTTTTCTTCTCTATGGTTTCTGATTATTCTTCAGCATCTGCCACCAAAAGTTTAGGATCTTTTTCTTAATTGTTTGTTCTGTTGATTTACCACCTCTAGGAACTTCCTGCTATATGTTAAATGTCTCCGCTATTTGTTTGGATTTTTTTCTGTTTCAAAATAAAATCGGCTTATAAGATTTTCTTTCTATTGTGTGGAAGATCCTTTGTTTTTCCTCATCATTTATTTACTTATTTATTTTCAGGGCCGGTTTAGCTCAGTTGGTAGAGTGGCCGTCTAGGAACCACAATGTTCCTGGTTCGATAGCGAATCACGTCAACTCAGAGTATGAGTAGCACAGGAATCTCTGAGGTAAAGTAAGGAGCTGTTGGTAGGCGTGGCGCTCTACTCCAGATGCAAAAACAATCTCCTTGCTCTAGCGCTAGTGATAGGCTCCCCGCTGCCTGGCTGATACCGACGTTATGTTTCCCGGACGACATATTTTTTTTTACTTATTTATTATTATGCGTTATTTCCGTTATATACCATGGTGAAAATTAAATTTCTTGCCCGATCCTAGTGGATCACCTTGCCCACCAGTCGTGCCTTGTCTTGCCCTCTTTTTGTGCTAGTTTGCTGCATTCGCTTATTATATGATTAACCTATTCGTCTCTGTCTCCACATATTCTACACTTGCCATTCTGCTGCGTCTTATCTATTTTTGCCTTTATATCATTTGATCTTTTGGCCTTTGTCGGGTGCTGCGATTATAAGAGATTCAGTTTCTCTCTTAAGGTTTCCCATCATTGCCATTTCCGTATCATCGTCATCATCATCATCATTCTTTATATTATTATTATTATTATTATTATTATTATTGGACTATGTGAGTTTTGTCACACCTGCTGTAGCTGGTGGTCCATAGTGCTGTATATTGTACGAGCGGAAGTAGGATTTTCCGGTTGGATCGAAACAAAGAAAAAACGACAAAAATAACAAAGGTCTTTTTTCCCCGGTAAAAGCGAACAAAGAAGTTAAAAAACGGAAGCGATGCTTTCCGGTCAAAGAAGCAGGGAAAGATAAAGAAATATATCACAAAGGTTCATTATCAAATCAAAAGATAAAGATGCGTAGGAGTATCCATCACTATAAAGCCAGACGGTTCGAGCCGACAGCAGTCAGAATGCGGACGGCGGACAGAGAACAGAGAGTGACCGACGCTCACGGTCCGTCGCGGCCAAGGGTAGTGAGACGCCACCAGCCTCCCCTTTACCTCAACATCGCCAGTCATCCCAACAATAGTAGTAGTCATTGTCAACGCTCGCCACCCACCACGCGAGGAAGAAAGAAATAAACTCAAAGTTTTTACAATACCCATGTGTTGTGATTTTCTAAGTCCGACTACTACACACTTCGCTACGTGACCATACATATGACAACGACTTCTAACGTACGCGATTTAGCAGCGTGAATTCGAAGCCGCTATATAAAATATAGCTATTTGATGCCAGTATATAACAATAGTAGGCTGAGTGAGAGCAAGTCTCTCTAGGTCTCCAGAATTTTCTGAGCAGTCTAGCCGATCTTAGCACTTCTGTTGTTTGCATGATCACGTCTCTTTCTCTGATTTCCAATTCCTTCATACTCTTTTCCAATCCATGGAGACTGTTCCCAATTACAATTGGTATGAATTTGAACTTTATCTTCCAGATTGTTTTTCACTTCTCTGGTCAGATCCAAGTATTTGTCTATCTTTTCCTTTTCTTTTATTTTCGTTCTGTGATCCGCCAGAACTGGAAAATCCAGGAGATGACAATTCTCTTTTTTTTTAAATTAGCACTAGATCTGGTCTCCTAGCCGGGAGTAAGTGATCTCTCTGTATCTGAAAGTTCAATAGAATTGATTATCATTATTATCATTTGCTCCTTTTGAGTTTTCACATCAGCATTAGCTGATGTTCTTTCACTGGAGTCTGAGTGACAGCAAGTCTCCTCAGGTCTCCAGGACTTCTGAGTATTCTGGCAGATAACAGCAGTGCAGTGTTCTGAATGGTTTCAATCCTTCCTCTGATTTCCAAACATTCCAGACCCTGATCCAAGTGCACCAAGTACAATTGGTATCACTTTCACATTCTTATTCCATATTTTTTTCAGTTCTCTGACAAGATCCATATATTTGTCCATTTTTTCATTTTCCTTTAGCTTCACCCTGTGGTCTGCTGGCACTGTAAAATCCACCAGTTGACAAGTTCTTTCTTTTTTGTTTATCAACACTAGGTCTGGTCTTCTGGCTGGGATAAGGTGATCCGTTTTAATTTCAAAGTCCCAGAGAATTTTATGCGTTTCATTCTCAAGAACAGATTCTGGTTTATGCATATACCATTTTGTTGTGTGGTCAAAATTTAATTTCTTGCATAATTCCCAGTGGATCACCTTCCCAACCCAGTCGTGTCTAGTTTTGTATTCTCGTTGTGCTAGTTTGCTACATTCGCAGAGTATATGGTTTATAGTTTCATTTTATCGCAAAGTCTTTATTATTATTATTATTATTATTATTATTATTATTATTATTATTATTATTATTATTACTACTACCTAACCGTGTGATTTGGACGAAGTAATATTTTACATTTTATAAATGCTAGTTTATTTCATGTTGGAACATACGTGTTAGAAAATCGGTCTAGTCTTCTATTTTATTTATTTCTTGAGGGATAATTCTAGATTTTGACTGGATGTCTGGGAGGGAGAAGAATACTTTGCTTTTGTAATATATTTTAAATATTATTTAAATTGTGTTATCAAACAATAGAAATAGAATATATGCTGAGAAAATATTGACTGGAAGTAAAAATATGAAATTACTAAAAAATAATAATAAGCTTTTTGAAAGATAAAAAAAAAACATTACAAAAAATAACACAAAAGATGTGTATGAAAACAATGCATGAAACACATTTTGAAAAACATCAAATAAGCACATAAGGAAATTAAAATCCGTTCCATTGAGTCATTAACTTAAAACTCTTTTATTATTCTAAAATAAGTTTCATTTTTTGGCATTGACGCAATTATTCTTGGAGAAATTGTATTGAATTTATGTTGTATTCCGAATGAAAAGGATGACAAATTAAATAACATACAGCACGAAAGAATGAAATAAGTTATTTAGATCGATACGATGACAAAAGGAATTTTAATAACTTTAATATTAGCTTCTCCCGGTTGGCTAGGGTCTTTAATTGTCTGATTCATCTGCAATTCTTCAATAGAATCTAACTCAGCGCCAATGAATTGATCAATACAACAAGTTAGAAAAAATATCAAGTAGTAAAAAAATTAATAAAACAAAACAAACTAATTGACAATCCCCTTGTTTAGTTTTGGTTTGGTCTGGTTTATCTAACGGCATATCAATAGAACATAGTGATATATATATATATAGTGATATATATATATATATATATATATATATATATATATATATATATATATATATATATATGGGAGAGAAAGAGAGGGTGCGTGGGAGAGAGAGAGAGAGAGAGATAGATAGATAGATAGATAGATAATATCAGACTTGATCTCCCCAAGTCTGAAATATATACGGTGTAGCATTTATCGTTGTAAGAAATGGATTCTGCAAGTAGGGGTCAAATTCAGAGTTAAAATAGATAGATAGATAGATAGATAGATAGATAGATAGATAAATTGATAGATAGATAGATGAAGAGATTGAGATATAGATAGATAGATAGATAGATAGATAGATAGATATGTGAAAGACAGTGATAGATAGAAAGTTCGATCGATAGATAGATAGAAAGACAGAAAGAAAGATTGATTGATAAAGAGACTGGGATAGATAGATAGATAGATAAATAGACAGACAGACATATATGAACAGATAGAAAAAAGCAAGTTGTTGTAAAATTCAAAAATAAAAAGGATGTCATACACTTAGGACATTATACTATCTCTGATGATGAGGTTCCAGTTCTGAAGCTCTGGTAATTTAGACTACCCTGTCACTGTCATTACTCCCATATCCACTCTGACCTGGAGTGGTATTACCTTTTAGGATACCATTTAAGTGTTAAATAGAAAATTGTGTTTAAAGAATTGTTTTTAAAAAATTGAGTTAAATTTTTTTTTAAATTGAGTACACATCAAGAATGAATAAAACAAAATGTTTTCAGTATAAAATAAATAACCCAATAAGATTCAACCAGCCAACTAACCAATAGACAGATACATTGATAGATGAAGAGACTGAGATAGATAGATAGATAGATAGATAGATATGAGGAAAGTGTGGAATAACAACACAGACAGCTAAATTGAATTGATATTTCGCCTCATTATTGGATTAAGCTTTTTAGTTTTGAAAAAGCTTAATCCAACAATGAGGCAAAATATCCATTGAATTTAGCTGTCTGTGTTGTTATATCCACACTTTCCTCTATTCTCAACTACATTTTGTCGGATTTATTCAAATCCTTTACCCATCATAGGTAGATATGAACAGATAGAAAAAAAGCAAGTTGTAGTACAATTCAAAAAGAAAACCGTCTGTCAATTCACTCGTTTGGTTTGGTCTGGTTTATTTAACGGCATATTAACTCCTTATGTGTTATTTAATACCGTTTTACATGTAAATTGTAGACGTTACTTGCCCGGCATTCGTGCCTTACGTCCAATTTTATATACCCGTCTGAGTATATACACTGGAGAGAGTTATTTTCTATTACTTCCTTATGAAGAGATGAGATATGCTATTTTCCCCGCGTATTTAAATATTTTCTTAATAGAGTAGCTCGACTGTTACCTTATTTTTGTTTCTTGAGTAGCTGGAACATTCCTCTAACTTGTCGGTCTGTTTTCTTTTTTCTTCTAATTGTTCTGTCTTAGTTCTTCTAAATGGTCTGGTTTTGTAGAAGCTATTTTGCAAAGGCTGTCATTTGCAGTGACAACACAGCGGCTTATATTTTATGTGATCACTGTTTATTTTCAACCACACTTCTCAACCACGGCGGAGTCGAGCGGACACGATGCTTACATAGTCACGTCTATCGCTTAACTAACTAATGACTAAGCTCTGGGCCCACGTTCGCAGACCAGTCTGTGTGCACGAAATGAAGGTCACCTAAAGGTTATTGCCTCTTATTCATCTAACCGTAAGGATTTTTGAATTTCAACGATTTTTATTCAAATCTAGCTACATAAAGTCCAAAAACAAAGGTTTATCAATATATTACACCAGTAGCTTCGGCTTCTTCACCGGTAAGATCTAGAATTAATCACGTGATTCAAGCGGGCCGTCTGCTCAAGTACCACCTGTATCCTCGCCTAAAAGTGCAGGACAGGTTTATTAGTATCCAGAATTCGTCCTTATTAGGTTAGACGGGCTATCGGAGAGGCTTCCTCCAATCAACCGCCTGGTCACGTCTAGCCCTAGCACCTATATTGTTCCAATCCAATTGCCCTCATGGCAATCCCCACCTTTTAATCATATATGTGCTAGAAGGCGTTGGCTGAGGATCTTTATTGTTCCGGGTATGACGTTAACATCTATCTGAAGGTGAAGTTCCAGTTCTGGAACTCAGTGGAATGTCTAGTACACCTTCATCAACACTACTCCCAGGTCCACTCTGACCCGGACTCTAATAGGTACTACTAGTGGTAGTATATGTCAGGGTCCTATCTATGGGTTAAATATAAAAGCACAAGTTAAAAATATGTTTAAAAAAGTGAGTTTTAAAAAAAGTTTAGCAACCATGAAGAAGGAAGAAACAAAGACGTATTCGACAGGAAATGACCCAATGGGTTGACATGCCGTAAAACCAACCAACCAACCAACCAACCAGCCAACCAACCAAAAACCAATCAGCCAGAATTCTTACAGAGTTTATTGATGTAGGAGTAATTCCATGTCAAATCATCCAGGCCATGTCACCCACCATCAATTTTGTTAAAATTTTGTCCAGGTGTGGATTATAGGAAAGTTAGACAACCCCCAAAATTTGAGCTTCGAATTACAAAAATTGGCGGAGTTATGTAAAATTTTTAGCTCTGAAAATTTGGCTGGGAGTCGCGAAAAATAGTAATCCTTTGTAATATATTTTTGTCTGTAAACTGAGCTCTGTAGCTTCATTACTCCTAAAAATTGGTTTATAAAAGCATTTTCCCCAAGGAATTCATAAATTCTATCAAAAAAGTCGATATGCAGGAGCACACAGGAGAATATCCCTTATGAGTTCGTCCTTGCTTCTCCAGCAGTTTGCTAAAAATAATGAACATCACTGGTTGACCGAGCGATGATTAGAAGAGGATCCGGAATGTCCACGGACGGTTCGGAAAATATTTAGTCGTTTTGATTACCTGGACGCCAATTCTTCACTTTCGCGTTATTCCCTTCACATCACATTCAGACAGGTCTGTCATCTTCGTTATTGTCCAGATTGGGTCCGAGGCCACTTCTGGCTATTCTCAAAACTAAAATCACCGTTGAAAATTGGGTAATTTCAGGACTGGAATCAGATTAAGGAATATGCCATTGACGCAGTTGACTGCGACTGCGCAAAAGAAAGAATTCGGTGATTGTTTTGAAGATTGGAATGGACGCTGGAATAAAGCGTGTATTAGGTCTGAAGAGAAATATTTGAACGGGACTAAGTCCCCATTTCCCTTGTTAGGCTACTCTTTCGATAATATTAATTGTCTGTCTAATTTCCGAATAGATAGCGTACGACGAAGATATTGAAAAATAAATTGCTAGAAATTAAAGCATGTTTAGAGCAATTTCTTTGAAGCAATATCTTTCAGAATATTATGACTTGAATCAATAGTCAGATCAATATTTTAATGCAGCAGTAATTTTCCGCTTATTTTGAGGCGCCTATAATGGAAGCACGTGGTGTAATGGTTACAGTCACTGGAAATGAACTCGTCTCCCCGAGTTCAATTCATGGATGTGGTAATTGCATTTCACTTGGGGCTAATATCATTAGGAAAGGTAAAAATCCTACTCTCTCTCCAGTTATGGATAAATAGCAGGACAGACTGGGCCCCTTAACCTTGGTTAGGCAAGAGAAGGAAAACTCTGAATTCAAACCTGTTGAACTCCGCTTAAGAAAGTGACATTGTGTCACATCCTGCTCGTGCGGTAAATATATATATTGAGGCGCATCGTGTAACAGTTATCGTCGTAAAAAATGGACTCAAAGGTTGGTTGGTTGGTTGGTTGAATCTTTTGGCATGTCAACACTTGTTGGGTTATTTTATGCCGAAGACATTGTGTTTTATTCATTCTTGTTGGGTATTAATTTTTTAACTGAATATTTCACACCCATTTTAATACTCATTTTCTTATCTATGTAACTCATAGATGGAACACTAACTTGTACTAGCCCTGGATAAGGGTGGATATGAGAGTAATGGCGATGAAGGGGTACTCCATATTCACGAGAGCTCCAGAATTAGAACTTCACCACGAGATGCAAATTAATGTCATACCCAGGACACTAAGACCCTCAGCCACAACCATCTAGCACATATATGATAAAAAGGATGGGAGTTGCCATGAGGCAATAGGGTTGGAACAATCATATAGGACCTAGTGCTTGATGTACTAAGGCGATTGATCGGAAGAAGCCTCTCCGACCGACTGTCTACCCAAAGTAAGAGGAAAACAGAAGTACTGCATGTGATGGACTGCTCAACCACACTTCCTATAACCCGGACCTCACAGTAAGATAGAGTTTAGTGGAGGCACGGAGGGCAATGGCTATCATCAATGTAAATGGATTTTGCAACATGAGTTAAAATCCTGTTTACATTAGTGTCTACTTTCACCAATGATAAGTAACCAGACTTTATTATTATTTACTCAAGTCTTGAGGGAGAATAGCTGGATGCATATTTCCCCAAGGGTATTAGCGCTATGTGAAATGCAAACAGTCCCGTCCAGTATTTGCATTCGGGACGACGAGTCCATTTTCGACGACTATAATCCTTACAGTATGCGATTCTATTTAGGTACAATATGACAGAATGGCACCCAGTCTAGGAGAAGCAAAACTCTGAAATGAAACCCGTTAAACTCTGCTTAAAATGTTACCCTGTCTTACATACTGCTCATCCGTAGTAGTTGTAAATACACGCGGACCCATTCACATGATTGGATTTTCTCCCCTATGGATGTCCCCACGATCCACTAATGAACATATAATGATTTGACAGGTTAGACATTGCGGTTGCACACTATCAGTGCACTATCATGCGCGCAGGTGTATGTTTCTTACATCATATAGCGTATAGCAATAGCATAATCTTTCCAGATCATTGCAGTCCCTCACAATCCTATCACTCCACCACTAAACCTTTCCTCTCATGAGCCCTCAAATGACTCATCAAACCCGCTGCAGATCCACGAAGTTTGATGCAAATATGACATAGGAAGGACCACCTTCCCGTTGAATCAGATGAATCAGACAATAACATTTGATGCTTATGCACATCATATATCTCTTAAGACCAGAAGCTGACTTACAGACTTTGTTACAGATTGCACAAGACACATTGTTTGTTCCTGGAATTTGCCTGAATTGTCCCTGATGAGAATTTCTATGATTGACATATCCAGCCTTAGAAAGCAGAATTCGACCACATGTCTGACATTTCCAACCCTCATGTTCTCTCCAATATGACAGTATCCCTATCGAAGTTGACGCTTGAGGTTTTCATGCTCAATTCATTCACTCTGAACCGTTTCTTACATCAGATAATATTTACAGTCTGGAGAAACACGTGTTGATTAATTTTTGGCATCCCTCAAACTTGTATGGATAAATATACCCAGGTATAATATCTGCAGTTCGTAAAGACAGTTTTGTTGCACGTAACTGATGTTCGCACAGTTACACGATATTAAATAAACGTTATTAACTATTTTTCTACTTCAGTTTAATATTAGATTTGAGGATTCAGAGGAAATATGGCGCATTTCAGCAGAAATAGGAAAATGGAAAAGTTGATATATTATAATTTGTTTCAGGATCAGTAGTTTGGCACTATGTATGCAAATATTTTCTGTCTGTCTGTCTGTCTGTCCCTCTATCTCCCTCCAACTCTCTCTCTCTCTCTCTCTCTCTCTATATATATATATATATATATATATATATATATATATATATATATATATATATTTAAACAGACTGAATAACAAAGACTACCACTCGCTTTTTTCGTCTTTCTGTGATAAGAAATTCCTTATCACCTTCCATATACAAACAAATGCCCTGAATATGATCTAATTAATAGATCGAAACACTGCAGCGTCGCCAATAAACACACAACTTAACCCATTTAAACCTGTGTTTTTTTTTTCATTTTTCTTAATATACTACATACCGTCGGATTCACTTCCTTTCTTCACATATGTGTGTGTGTGTTGTGCATCTATCTATCTCTTTATATATATATATATATATATATATCTGGAAAACTCTTTCGCTTCCGACGATTGCCCCGCTTAAACACATGAGTTTGGATAGCACGAATCCAATCGTAGCAGACTTATTTACACAAAAATTAATATATATTAAAAATATACATTTATTATTTATTTATTAACGCTCACAGATATTGAGTATTCTCCTAATAACACTGTAGGTTGACTTACTACTGCCTTTTCAAGTGCGATAGTTCCAACCATACACAGTCATATATACTAAACATATTTAATGGTGTGGTTCTAGTTCTTGAGCTATTAGGAGTTTGGAGTATTCTTGCATTGGCATTAGTCACAGGTCCACTCGGAACCATAGAGATAGAACTTGTTAGAGACAATTCCATCAACTTAATTTTGCCTAATTTTCTTATTTGCATTTTCGTTTAATATTTTTATTCTTACACTTGCGTTTATCAGCAGATGAGATTTAATATCTCCATAAGAGCAACAATATTCCGGGTTACCTCCGAAAATTGCTTTTTACTAAATCATCCAAAATAAATCTTCATTTAAAAAAGAAATACTTCATAGGATCTACTGATGCTTATAAACATGTCAGAAAATCTTAGAACCGATGCATCAAAAATTATAAAGTCTGGCTAGGATGATCGACAGAAAGAAACACATTCTGTTACAGCTTGGCATAAGAATTTATAGATCATGAACCCCTAGTTGTACCGTATATTGTTATGTTGTTGATGATTGTTTAATTGGATTTTACTACATGTCAACCTGTAATGTATTCGGGTTAAAGGGATAATGTTTCAAATTAGATTATATACAGAGCAATATTCAACTTTCAAAGAAAGAAAAACTTAACAAACCGTCATTCCGTTATAATTGATTTCATTATAATTGAAATAATAAATGAAATAAAGAAATAATGCACTATAGTTTCTGGTTGAAATAAATCATAACGGAATGTTAAGTTTTTCTTTCTTTGAAAGTTATATATATATATATATATATATATATATATATATATATATATATATAGTTGAACAAATGAATAAAGGAAAGAAAGTATAGAATGGATAATATAGGACATTTTAATCAATTTTACTTACATGTGTTTCGGTCAGGATTGTACATTATTCAAACTATTATTATTTTTAAATAACCAAATGAAATGAAATAATAATAATAGAAAAAAATTCATTTCATTTGGTTATTTAAAAATAATAATAGTTTGTTAATCTAGTAAACTGTATAATCAATATTAATATAAATATTTCTATATGTAATTTGAATAAATGGAAGCGAATCCGACGGTATATTGAAATATTATCCGAGGATATGTTAAAACAGGTGTCTCTAGCATCAGAGGGAAATATGATAATGAAAAATTGATTGAAAGAGATATTAATTTCCTATTACTGGCTAGAATTAAACAAAACAAGATTCTCTATTTTCTTTTTGTAAACAATTTTTCCAAAATATCTAGACTTAATAGCGACTGAAAGGAATAGTCTCTTTTGATTTGAGAAACCAGTTGGCTTAGGAGTGACCCAGAAATTAAATTAAAAGAACACGTGTTGGGATGGTTCGAGAATCTTCTGAAACCTTCCAAACGGAAAAGCATTTAAACAACTGCCCAGAGAGGCAGTTAGTCAGTTGGGGCTAGGCCTTTGACCAGGACGAGTCAGAGGTAAAGTTTTGGGCTTGAAGTGGTTGATCCTTGGATCGGACGAGCCAAAGACAGTTAAATCGGTTAAGTCAGGATTAACGAAGAATACAAAGAAAACTTAAGTAATATATCGATGAGATTTCTCCTCTCTCTCTCTCTCTCTCTCTCTCTCTCTCTCTCTCTCTCTCTCTCTCTCTTGAATCCCTGTTCTGGGAAAAAAATTATAAAGAAAAGAAATTCCTGTGTACTACACTTCGTCGATCCGCGAATATTTTTGAATGGTATGTTGCGAGTAAAAACAAAACAAAACAGTAAGCAGTCTTACCCCAATCCGAAGAACCGGAGGAAAACAACTTAATTGACCATGACGACGACGCGTTTCCGCTGACCTCTTCTTCTCTACCCACTGACACTAACGCTTTCACAGACGAAGGAAGAACGGCCCCGAACGCTGGTGCTAGAAATGTGTGTTTTGGTAAACTAACCCCAGCAGTAGCGCCCTACTTGTATACGTTTGCGATACGTATCATCTTCGCAACTCAGTGGTGAGTGCACTTGCAGGCAAACCACGTTATAACCCCTTGGGTTATTTTATGCCAAAAACTTATTCTATTAATTAATCAGTACTCATTCTTTTCTTTTTAAACTAATTTTTTCGAATACATTTAAACTCATTTTTTCTATTTAATCAGTAGATGGGACTCTAACATGTACTACCATTCCGGCTCAGAGTCAACCTAAGATTAATGAGGATAGTCCACAGTTCCCAGAGGTTCAGACAGGAACTTCACCATCAGACAGATTTTATCGTCATACCCAGGATATTAAGACTCTCAGTCACTGCCTACTAGCACATATATGATAAAAAGAGTTGGGGTTTGCCATAGGACGAGGAAAATCATATATGGTTGCATTTACATGTTTTTAACTGATAGTATTATAATTTCACTCCTTGAGATCTTTTCATAATAGCGTTAGCTGGTGGTCTTTCACTGGAGATTGAGTGACAACAAATCTTTTTAGGTTTTCAGAAGTCTTCTGGGTATTCTAGCCGATCTTAACAATGCTGTTGCCTGGATGAGCTCGATTCTTCCACAGATAACTAATTCTTCCAATCTATTATCTAAACTTTTGGGTCTCGTTCAATGGACTCACACTATAATTCGTATCACTTTCAACGTCGTAATCCCCAGTTATTTAGTCCTCTGGCAAGGTACACTATATGTTTAGCTTTTTGCTTACTTTCATCTTCAACCTTTGTTCAGTTGGGAATGAAAGATTTACCAGTCGGTGAGTTCTTTCTTTTTTGTTGTTAATCAATACTAGGTCTGGTATGCTGGGCGGGCTGAGGTGATCTTTCTGTATCTCAAAGTCCTAGAGAATTTAATATTTTTTCATTATTATTATTATTATTATTATTATTATTATGAGCTTTTCACACTAGTGTTAGCTGATAGACTTTTTCAAAAGTCTGAGTGACAACAAGTCTCTTCATGTCTCAAGAACGCTTTATTATATTTTTTCACACTTGCCGTATCCGGTGGTTCACTGGAGGCTGTGTGATAGCAAGTGTCCTCAGGTATCCAGGACTCTTTTGAGTATTCTAGCCGATCTTATCAGTTTGGATGGTGCCAATTCTTCCTCTGATTTCCAATTCACACAGATTCTTTTCCAGAGTTTCGGGGACCGTTCCAATGCCACCAATTACAATTGGTACAACTTTCACCTTAATGTTCCACAGATTTCTTAGTTCTATGGCAAGGTCCGAGTATTCGGTGGTCGACTTGAACGGCAAAATCCAAGAGATTTCAGGTTCTCTTCTTCTTATCAATTAATACTCGCCGGGATTAGGTTACCCGTCTGTACATGGAGGTCCAATAGATCATTATGTGTTTCATTCTCTAGGACAGATCTAGACTTGTGCATATACAATTTAGTTGCATGTTGGAAATTGAATTTCTTGCACAATTTCTAGTGGATTACCTTTCCCAAAGAGTCGTGCCTCGTCTTGTAAACTTTGAGCTAGTTTCATGCAATTGTTTATTATATAATTGATCCTTTCTTCTCTGTTTCCATAAATTCTGCACTTGCTATTCAGCTTCGTCTTATCTATATAAAACATCAGTATAAAGTTAGCAAAAGGATTCATAGAAACTAATAAAAATCAATTCAGTTATAAGTTCAGCTATGGATTAATAACACACACGAAAAACTACAAAAAAACTGAAAAAAGAATTATATTTGCCGAAAGACTTCGAACTGATTTTAATAAATATGTGCAAGGCTGTCAGCGTAGTTATTTGTTTCTTTTCACTTATTCTCTCTCTCTCTCTCTCTCTCTCTCTCTCTCTCTCTCTCTCTCTCTCTCTCTCTCTCTCTCTCTGACTCTGTCTCAGTCTGTCTCTCTGTATATATATATATATATATATATATATATTATGGACTCATGAGGGTTCACACACACAATGAACACCACACAGTGATTTGTTTATAGTGGTGAAGGTTTGTGTTGGACCATCCACACTTTTTGGCACAGTCGAAAGGAAAGAATTTGTGCATCAAGGGTTGCCATAAACCCAATCAACGACCGACCTCAGGAATTTTGAATTCAGAGTTATACCTCTCCTAGACTGGTTACCTACCCAAGGTTGAAGGACCCATTCTGCCCTACTATTTAACCCATAGCTGGAGGTAATTTTGAATTCAGAGTTATCCCTCTCCTAGACTGGTTACCTACCCAAGGCTGAAGGGCCCAGTCTGCCCTACTATTTAATCCATAGCTGGAGGGAGAATATATGGACTTATACCTTTCCCAAGGGCATTAGCGCTATGTGAAATGCCAACAGCTTCGTCTAGGAATTGAACTCGGATGGACGAGTCCATTTCCCACGACTCTAATCACTAGCCCACGTGCCTCTATATTTGAACTAGGGGCGACAAGTCTATTTCCCATGATATATATATATATATATATATATAGTCATGGGAAATAGACTCGTCGACCCTAGTGTATGTGTGTGTGTATGTGTGTGTGTATGTGTGTGTGTCATTGTGTATAAATCTCCCGATTTCATGTTAATTATGCCATTATTTATTTTCTCATAATCTATATATCAATCTATTTAAACATGTACACATCTATATATACATACATATATGCACTCACAAGCACATGTATACATATATATTTTCACTCACACGCACGCGTATATATATACACATATATACATATATATATATACATATATCTACTTACAAAAACCCTCACAAATCTCTCTCTCTCTCTCTCTCTCTCTCTCTCTCTCTATATATATATATATATATATATATATATATATATATCCTGCATTTTCTCTTTTCATCAAAATAGATTAAAAACATTATTAAAAGTAGCAAATACAAAAGTACATTTTTTTCAAAGCACAAAAAAGGATTACTAAATAAAAATCCCTTTTAGCATGTTTTTTAAAATTAAATTATATAAAGTTGCCATTGTTCATTCTCAATATGATAAATCAATATTCTACAAGAAAAGTGATTTCGTCATGAGCAAAACGACGAATAATATTGTTAAAAGAAACCTTGTTAATACAACAAATACAAATAACAATTCGATAAAAATCAGTGACTAATATATTTCGCGAGAGAACAAGGGAAAACTTCAATAAATCATCTGGAAAAAATACTTTTTTTTTACAGCAGATAATCGATAGATCTGCGAATAATTGTAAATTAAATAAACAAAATTTGAAAGGAAACAAAAATGGGATACGAATAGATATATCAGTTAGTCATATATTCAGTTTACCTCCAATATGAAGGGAGGCGCGTGGCGTAATGGTTAGAGTCGTAGGAAGTGGATTTGTCGACCCGAGTTCAAATCCTAGACAAGGCTAATATCCTTGGGAAAGATACGAATCCATATATTCTCCCTCCATTATGGAGGCGCGTGGTCTAATGTTAGAGTCGTAGGAAATGGACTTGTAAACACGAGTTCAATTCCTGGACGAAGCTGTTGGAATTTCACATGGCGCTAATACCCTTGGGAAAGGTATAATCCAATTCTAAATAGCAGGGCAGACTGGACTCTTTAATCCTGGCTAGGTAACCAGTCTAGGAGAAGGAAAACTCTGAATTCAAACCTGTTAAACTCCGATTAAGAAATTGACCTTGTGTCGCATCCTGCTTGTGCAGAGGGATTGGTGAATATTTGTGGGGCCGGGTTAGCTCAGTTGGTAGAGCGTTCGGCTAGAAACCACAAGGTTCCTAGTTCGATACCGGTCCTCGCCAACTCAGCGTATGAGTAGCACAGGGATCTGTGCGGTAAAGTAAGGAGCTGATGGTAGGTGTGGCGCTCAACCTCAGACGCCAAAAACAATCTCCTTGGTCTAGCGCTATTGAAAAGGGTAGACTCCCTCGTAGACAGGCTGATATCGACTTTAGGCCGCCCCGACGACTTTACTTACCTCCCTCCATCTTTGGGTAAAATAGTTGGTCAGACTGAGCTCTTTAACCTTGGATAGGTAACCAGTCAAGGAGAAGGAAACTGTGAATTTGAATATTCTGATCTCACTCGGTGATTGAGTTTGTGGCATTCCTTGTGCACCACTTCGTTCCTATCGTCTATGACAAAAAGTACGGATAGCCCAACACTATAAACAAAACATATTATAGGTTGTTTATTGGATGAACCCCATGCGTCGCGAGTTCATTTTTATATATAGGGACTATGACGATTAACTCATCTCAGAAACAACGTAACTCTTTATAGATTTGTAGCTGGGATTTTAAATGTATAACTAACAAATACAACCCCTCGTTTATGATGTTATCTTTCTTTCTCCAGTAGTGCTCTTACTTTGATATTTTGTGAGATGGGAGATAAATGGCCGTACAACTGCTGTTGTTTTTTTTTGTTTTTTTTCTTTAGTTTAACTAATATCTTATGTCTTAGCATTCATTTCAAAGTAGAATCCTGTTTATGCGCCTAACGTGTAGGAGATTGCACAACAGACAAAAACCTGTTGTTGCATAGGGCCAAATTCGAGTTGTAGTAGTAGTCGCACAAATAATCATGGGTATGTATGTGCGTATGTGACTTGTGTCCTGGACCAACGCATTCAGTCTCTAATTAACATTTGTGTTGCATAGGACCAAATTCGAGTAGTAGTCGTAGTCGTTAGTAGAAGTAGTCGTCGTTAGTTCAGAAACAACATACACAAGTTGTATAGTCACAAAGGGGTTGTTTATTCCTTTCTTGGCTCGTGGGTTCTTTTTCAGAAAGGTTAGAGGGAGAGGGTAAGGTCAAATTATTCTATCGTAAATCAGGTTCGGTAACATCACGGGAGATCCCGGGAAGCCACGTCTGCCCCTTACGAAGGCCCAGCCGAAAAAGACCGATTTTTCTCTTCTTCCGATTTTGGTGCCGGGGTGGGAGGGTCACCCACATCAGCTTCCGGTCAAACTCGGAACTTCCGTTTTAATTTGTAAATCTAGTTCCGGGGTCATTAGTTGGTCAATTGCCCCCCCCCTTCGTTGAGTGTTTAGCCTTCCAATCTTTAACCTTTCTTCTTATTTCTTTTTCTTCTCTTTCTCCAGAAATCCGATTACCGTTACGTTTTCAATCCGCAAATTCCCCGTAAACCAAAATAATTACGCTACACTGTATTATATAATGAACGAAAGAAAAAGGTATTGGAATTCACAGATGAGTGGGTAGCAGGACTAAGTTTCTATTTTTAATTATTTTATTAGTAATTTTTTTTTACTCATTTAATAAATTTGATGATTTTACTTATTGATGATACAACCCACGGACATTGCATTTTTAACACCCATCCCTCAGGGAATATCCTTTTGAAAACAATGTTTACACCGCCTGGATGGGGTTTTTCTAGTCTAGCTAATGTCTTAGCATTCATTGTCCGATGAGACAATTTCAAAGTAGAAATCAGTTTATGGGCTTAGCGTGTAGGAGATTGCACGACAGCCTCTCTCCCATAACGAACGAAAGAAAAAGGCAGTACAATTTACGGATGAATATCTCTGATCGTCATTTAGGGAAGTCATAATTATTTTTGGATTAATGTTCTTTATTCTGACCAAAGGCAAATTGAAGGCTTTTGGTAATTTTGTCAAATATGCAGAAAAAGAAAGGAATATGACACTGATAAAGAAATCAACCCGCCAGGTTGATACCATGCGTTGCAGATGGCAGCTCCCTTGATTGCAAAGAGAACAGCGTGACGCATTAAAATAGTTCGAAGTTAATGTATTCAATTGAGGTCACAAAATGGATCATGGTCGAAGCTGAATTCTTAATAAGTTAACTAAACGAACCCGGCAGAATGTGAATTGAAACCATACACTGTCAAACATTTCTTCATAAATGTCTAAATTTCGCTCCAATCGGAAATAAATATTTCAACGCAAATTAAATGAGGGATCTGTTTGATTTGGTTTGGTTTGGTTTGTTTTACGACATATCAACCTCAGTGCCGGCAATGTTTTGAAATAAATTCATTCTTAATGGATACTCAATTTTTTATAAACACATTTTTCTATTTAAATCATAGATGAGATCCCAACAGGTACTACCACACCGGATCAGAGTGGACCAGGGAGCAATGGTGCTGTAGGGCTCTCCACATGCCCCAGACGTCCAAAAATGGAACCTCACCATCAGATAGAGTTTAACGTCATTCCCAGGACATGAAGACCCTCAGTCACAGCCTTCTAGTACCCATATGATAAAAAGGGTTGGGGCTTGCCATAAGAGCAATAGGGTCGGGACAATCATATAGGTGCTAGGGCTTGACGTGACCAGCTGATTGATCGGAGGTGTCCTCTCCGACCGTCTGTCTAGCCCAAGTAGGGCCAAAGTGGAGCGTGGATCTGTTTGAGAATACTAACTTGGATGACATTTTATCCTTCTTGAGAGAAATGAAAAGGCCGAATCTTCGTCAATTCAACTAAACGAACCCGGTAGATTATTTTAAACCATACACTGTCAAAGATTTCCTCACTGAGTGTGGATATTCTCGCTCCAATTGCAAAGAACTATTTCAACGTAAATTATATGAGGGATCTGTTTGAGAATACTAACATGGATGATATTTTATCTTTCTTGAGAGAAATAAAAAACATATCGAAAATTATGAATCAGGAATCCATCTACAGGAAATACATCTAAAAAAACCCCCGTAAAGGAAAAATGAGTTCCAATTTGTATCTCACACTAAGAGTTATTTTGGCATTAAATAACCCACAGGGTTATTATGGCATTAAACAAACCAAATTGACTTTTTTCGGTATTAGATGACCCGGAAGGTGTTGATATGCCTTTAAAAAAACTAAACTAAACCAGCAGAATAAAATTACAGCCGGGTCACGTTGAAAGCATCAGTTCCTGCTAGATCAACGAGGTTAAGCAGCGATGATCCTTATTGATACTTAGATGAGTGACTATTTCAGCAACATCAGGTACAGTAAGCAATATACGAGGGTCAATCAAAAAGTTATGCCATTTTGTTCAGGACAAGGATAATTAAACAACACAGAATGTTTGCCTCTCAAACCCTCTTTCATGGGCCCGAAGAGATGATGAACCCCATGAAAGAGTGTTTGAGAGGCAAACATTATTCCAGGGACGAGGAAGTGAAATAGGTAGTAAATAAGTGGCTCAAAGAACAGTCTACAGATTTTACGGGGCAGGGATACATACTCTCATTTGAAGGTGGAACATTGCTATTGAGGGAAATGGTGTGGAGAAGTATGGATGCATTCCACAGAGGACCAGCTACATTTTGATGCATGATACATTTTCCAGTATTGGTAATTAAGCCTGTCCTAAACAAAATGGCATTACTTTTTGACTGACCCTCGTACGTACAAGAACATAGCAAACTAGAACTCACTCTCATGAAATTGGTGATTAATATGCATGGAAAATCTCAGTCAATACCGCCATGTAGATGTAAGAATGTTTTCATTAATCTGGCTTTTGAAATCTACCTGAGAATCCCCGCAAAGACACCTGTCCAAGCTGAATTACTTCTTCTAAGCCTGGAGACAGCAATAAAAGTCGTTTACCTTTATGTAAACTCCGATGAAACGGAGTTCATGTGCTTTAAACAAGATGCAGATATATTCTGTTCCTGTGTTGGTAATTAAGCCTGTCCTAAACAAAATGGAACTACAGTTTTGACTCAACCTCGTATAATAATTTGTAGGGATGCGATCCACAGATGACCAGCTTCATTTTGATGTATGATACATGTTCCTGTGTTGGTAAAAATATTGTAATGACATGAGCCACATTTAAATTAACAAATAAATATAAATGTATTTCGGAAACAAATTAATTCATTAGATTTTTAGGTAGAATGCTACTAACAGCAAAAGAATTCTTAAATCTTAAATTAAATTTCCATATTTATATTGAATATTATTTAGAAGTTGCAAAATCACATATTAGCAATGCCTTAATGATGGTTTAAAAGAAAAAAGAAAAGTGTAACGTTCGATAATACTAATAAATTATAATAAATTATGATTATTTTTATAATAAGATCATCCGCTTCTTAACTTGTTTTTTTGTTCATATACATATTTATATACATTGGGCCGGGTTAGCTCAGTCGGTAGAGCGTTCGGCTAGAAACCACAAGGTTCCTAGTTCGATACCGGTCCTCGTCAACTCAGCGTATGAGTAGCACAGGGATCTGTGCGGTAAAGTAGGGAGCTGATGGTAGTTGTGGCGCTCCACCTCAGATGGTAAAACAATCTCCTTGGTCTAGCGCTATTGAAAAAGGGGTTAGACTCCCTCGCTGACTGGTTGATACCGACTTTAGGCCGCCCCGACGACTTTACTTTATATATGTATACGTGGAGAAAACTTTTAAAGAAAAGAATCACAGGATGTCATGAACAATGGACACTCTTTATGTTGATACTTAAGTATTTCGCTTTTTTTTTTTAATTAAAACCTTCACCATGACATTGAATATTTGTATGAGTATAAAATAAAATAAGTTCAGTGTATGTTGAATATGTTATAAAAGGTTATTATCCGTTATTTACTTGGCATTTTTTATATGAAAGCCGATGGCGATATCATTGCATGTGAAAGCGAAAATTGATGATCAGAAGGTTTTAATTTAAAAAAAAAAAACGAAATACTTAAGTATCGACATAAGGAGTTTCCATTGTTCATGACATCCTGTGTTTGTTTTCTTTAAAAATGTTCTCCACATACTGTCGATTAATTTCCTCATCTTCCATATATATATATATATATATATATATGTATATATATATATATATATATATATATGAGTATAGATAAAAGGATAAAATGCTGATAAATAGAAAACATTTTATAACATATTCATAGCTGATATTGAACAATAATTCGATTTAAAAAAAATCATCTTCAGAGCTTGTTTATACTCCGTGTTGTTAAGAGTGGAGGCAAAGTTATATGAGTTCAAAACAAAAACCTTACCATATATATATATATATATATTATATATATATATAAAAGTCTGTCAAAAAAGTTGAGAAATAAACTGGATTTACCAATATAGAAATGAACAATGGATGAACATTTTTTTTCAGAATACGACGTCTGTCAAAAAGTACAAAAACTCTCGATACTTTTTGACACACCTTGTATATATATATATTATATATATATATATATATATATATCTTATTATAATGGAGATTGTTTTGGTTTTCTGTCTGTAACCGAAACTATATCACTACTCAAGTCACAATTCCTTTGTTATTTACGTCACATTCTCCATGATTTTATTTTTATTTAAACCTCAATTTCTAATAAAATTGTTTTACATTATTAATACTGTTAATCATATCTACAAATGATAATATGCAATTGTATTTATATATCACTAAAATAGCAGTTTCAGTGTGAACAGGAAGGCTATTTGCTATTGAAATTAAAAAATTTGATTTTAATAAATATGTGCTTAGTATTTTGATTTTTAATCGTATGGTTTTATCTTAATGAATATGATCAAAAACCTCTTCAATAAATCTTAAAAGAAATCAATTAACAAGAAGAAATAATTCTGATTTTATTCTTTACTTCCTATTTTAACTAAGTTATTCAATTAGGAAAATTGAGTAATGAAAGACGAGAGTGATAGAAGTGTAAGTTTCAGTTGTTCTATTTTTCGATTATACACCCCTCTGTTTCAAATCATTTTATCTGCGTTCTTATTTAGTTTCATTAGCCTTTCTAATATAATATATTCTATTACATTAAAACTTAAATACTTGCACCCGGAGGATGCATATATTTGCTAGTATATATATATTTGATTACATTATCTTGATCCCCAATCTACTTCTGGATTGATGCATTCTTTTTGCTTGTGTTCACAGAGCTGACTTCTTACATCAGCAGCCATCTTGCAAATGTCGAGACAGACATGTCAACTAAGCGGGGTGATGACTATATATGTTAATTGATTCATATTTTTGTGAATCGTCATGTGCCTTTTCAAGCCAGACAAAAGATGAGACGAGTGGTATCATTTTGCCTGAAAGAAAATGTGTCATGTTCACATCTCTCATGAGAAATAGCCTGATTGATGTATCCAGACTTAGAGAAAAGAACGCAGTCACAAGCATTGCCCCTCCAAACAAGCGCCTAAACCATAAAGTTGTCGACTTAACCTTTCATAAGGAGGCATATCCTCTTTGAAATGTATGTGTCCACTCGCATTTTATCGATTATAATACTTCTAAGTCAAGAATATATATATATATATATAAAAGTAAATTCGACGGGGCTGCCTCAAGTCGGTATCAGCCAGACAGCGAGGGAATCTATCCCCTTTTCAATAACGCTAGAGATTGTTTTAGCATCTGAGGTGGAGCGCCACACCTACCATCAGCTCCTTACTTAACTGCACAGATTCCTGTGCTACTGATAGAGAGAGAGAGAGAGAGAGAGAGAGAGAGAGAGAGAGAGAGAGAGAGATAGATGGATAGAAAGAAAGATATAGACATACATATGTACATACCTACATATACACATATATTGGAGATAATATCAGTCTTATATTTGTAGGTATGCAGTGCACAATATCAGTAATAGAACACACACACAAACACACACACATATATATATATATATATATATATATATATATATATATATAATGTACATATATATATATATATATATATTATATTTATATATATAATATGTACATGCGTGTGTGCTTCAATACATATATGTGTGTGCGTCTATGTGTATAATATATATATATATATATGTGTGTGTGTGTGTGTGTGTGTGTGCGTGCGTGTGTGTGTGTGTGTGTATGTACACATATTTATACATGTGTGTGAATATATATATATATACACGCGACCTTAATTCATATATATATATATATATATATATATATATATATATATATATATATATATATATATGAATTAAGGTAGCATGAACATGTAGTCAACACCTGGTTACAGACAATTTCCTTCCTATGCCATCTTAAGACCAGGTTATTTTGTTTGTCGGTTTGTCAAGGGGCGGGCGGACAGGATTTTTAATGATTAATTTTTATGTAAACCACGAAGTTTACCTGGAATTTTCATTGATTTTTATGTTTTTGAAGATGTTTGCAGAGTACAGATGCGTGCTCCGGTAAACGCCGGCGAATTAGAGTAGAGATAACATATTGATGACGCAATCGTTTACTGAGGGTTTTTTTCGGAATATATATTACAAAAATGGTAAGTTGCATTAAACATGTCTGATTCCGTGGTGTAGTGGTTATCACGTCTGCTTTACACGCAGAAAGTCGCGAGTTCGATCCTCGCCGAAATCTGATAAACTTTTTGTCAACTGATGAATTTAGCAATCGAAATAACTTTTAACCATTCTGCAAATTTGCATTGATGACGCAATCCTTTATTAACGGCTTTTTTTCGAAATATATATTACAAAAATTGTAAGTTGAATTGAACATGTCTGATTCCGTGGTGTAGTCGTTATCACGTCTGCTTTAACGCAGAAGAATGCAAGTTCAATCCTCGCTGAAACCTGAAAATCTTTTTTACCTGACAAATTTAGCAATGGGATTAACTTTTAACTATTCTGCAGATTTGCATTGATGACGCAATCCTTTATTAACGGCTTTTTTTCGGAATAGATATTACAAAAATTGTAAGTTGAATTCAACATGTCTGATTCCGTGGTGTAGTGGTTATCACGTCTGCTTTACACGCAGAAGTTTCGCGAGTTCGATCCTCGCCAGAATCTAATTATCTTTTTGTCAACGCACAAATTTAGCAATCAAATTAACTTTTAACAATTCTGCAAATTTGCATTGATCACGCAATCCTTTATTAACGGGCTTTTTTCGAAATATATTGTAAGTAGGATTGAACATGTCTGATTACGTGGTTTAGTGGTTATCACATCTGCTTTACACGCATAAGGTCGCGAGTTCGATCCTTGCCGAAAACTGATAATATTTTTATCAACATACACTTTTATCAACGGAATTAACTTTTAACAATTCTGCCAATTTGCATTGATGCCGCAATCCTTTATTAACGGCTTTTTTTTCGAAATATATTGTAAGTTGGATTGAACATGTCTGATTCCGTGGTGTAGTGGTTATCACGTCTGCTTTACACGCAGAAGGTCGCGAGTTCGATCCTCGCCGAAATCTAATAATCTTTTTGTCAACTGACAAATTTAGCAATGGAATTAACTTTTAACAATTCTGCCAATTTGCATTGATGAAGCAATTCTTTATTAACGGCTTTTTTTTCGGAATATATATTACAAAATTGTAAGTTGGATTGAACATGTGTGATTCCGTGGTGTAGTGGTTATCACGTCTGCTTTACACGCAGAAGGTCGCGAGTTCGATCCTCGCCGAAATCTGATAATCTTTTTGTCAACTGACAAATTTAGCAATGGAATTAACTTTTAACAATTCTGCAAATTTGCATTGATGACGCAATCCTTTATTAACGGCTTTTTTTTTTCGGAATATATATTACAAAAATTGTAAGTTGACTGAACATGTCTGATTCCGTGGTGTAGTGGTTATCACGTCTGCTTTACACGCAGAAGGTCGCGAGTTCGATCCTCGCCGAAATCTGATAATCTTTTTGTCAACTGACAAATTTAGCAATGGAATTAACTTTTAACAATTCTGCAAATTTGCATTGATGACGCAATCCTTTATTAACGGCTTTTTTTTTCGGAATATATATTACAAAAATTGTAAGTTGAAACATGTCTGATTCCGTGGTGTAGTGGTTATCACGTCTGCTTTACACGCAGAAGGTCGCGAGTTCGATCCTCGCCGAAATCTGATAATCTTTTTGTCAACTGACAAATTTAGCAATGGAATTAACTTTTAACAATTCTGCAAATTTGCATTGATGACGCAATCCTTTATTAACGGCTTTTTTTTCGGAATATATATTACAAAATTTAAGTTGGACTGAACATGCTGATTCCGTGGTGTAGTGGTTATCACGTCTGCTTTACACGCAGAAGGTCGCGAGTTCGATCCTCGCCGAAATCTGATAATCTTTTTGTCAACTGACAAATTTAGCAATGGAATTAACTTTTAACAATTCTGCAAATTTGAATTGATGACGTAATCCTTTATTAACGGCTTTTTTTTTCGGAATATATATTACAAAAATTGTAAGTTGACTGAACATGTCTGATTCCGTGGTGTAGTGGTTATCACGTCTGCTTTACACGCAGAAGGTCGCGAGTTCGATCCTCGCCGAAATCTGATAATCTTTTTGTCAACTGACAAATTTAGCAATGGAATTAACTTTTAACAATTCTGCAAATTTGCATTGATGACGCAATCCTTTATTAACGGCTTTTTTTTTCGGAATAATATTTACAAAAATTGTAAGTTGGACTGAACATGTCTGATTCCGTGGTGTAGTGGTTATCACGTCTGCTTTACACGCAGAAGGTCGCGAGTTCGATCCTCGCCGAAATCTGATAATCTTTTTGTCAACTGACAAATTTAGCAATGGAATTAACTTTTAACAATTCTGCAATTTGCATTGATGACGCAATCCTTTATTAACGGCTTTTTTTTCGGAATATATATTACAAAATTGTAAGTTGGATGAACATGTCTGATTCCGTGGTGTAGTGGTTATCACGTCTGCTTTACACGCAGAAGGTCGCGAGTTCGATCCTCGCCGAAATCTGATAATCTTTTTGTCAACTGACAAATTTAGCAATGGAATTAACTTTTAACAATTCTGCAAATTTGCATTGATGACGCAATCCTTTATTAACGGCTTTTTTTTTCGGAATATATATTACAAAAATTGTAAGTTGGACTGAACATGCTGATTCCGTGGTGTAGTGGTTATCACGTCTGCTTTACACGCAGAAGGTCGCGAGTTCGATCCTCGCCGAAATCTGATAATCTTTTTGTCAACTGACAAATTTAGCAATGGAATTAACTTTTAACAATTCTGCAAATTTGAATTGATGACGCAATCCTTTATTAACGGCTTTTTTTTCGGAATATATATTACAAAAATTTAAGTTGGACTGAACATGTCTGATTCCGTGGTGTAGTGGTTATCACGTCTGCTTTACACGCAGAAGGTCGCGAGTTCGATCCTCGCCGAAATCTGATAATCTTTTTGTCAACTGACAAATTTAGCAATGGAATTAACTTTTAACAATTCTGCAAATTTGCATTGATGACGCAATCCTTTATTAACGGCTTTTTTTTCGGAATATATATTACAAAAATTGTAAGTTGGATTGAACATGTGATTCCGTGGTGTAGTGGTTATCACGTCTGCTTTACACGCAGAAGGTCGCGAGTTCGATCCTCGCCGAAATCTGATAATCTTTTTGTCAACTGACAAATTTAGCAATGGAATTAACTTTTAACAATTCTGCAAATTTGCATTGATGACGCAATCCTTTATTAACGGCTTTTTTTTTCGGAATATATATTACAAAATTGTAAGTTGGACTGAACATGTCTGATTCCGTGGTGTAGTGGTTATCACGTCTGCTTTTACACGCAGAAGGTCGCGAGTTCGATCCTCGCCGAAATCTGATAATCTTTTTGTCAACTGACAAATTTAGCAATGGAATTAACTTTTAACAATTCTGCAAATTTGCATTGATGACGCAATCCTTTATTAACGGCTTTTTTTTTTCGGAATATATATTACAAAAATTAAGTTGGATTGAACATGTCTGATTCCGTGGTGTAGTGGTTATCACGTCTGCTTTACACGCAGAAGGTCGCGAGTTCGATCCTCGCCGAAATCTGATAATCTTTTTGTCAACTGACAAATTTAGCAATGGAATTAACTTTTAACAATTCTGCAATTTGCATTGATTCCTTTATTAACGGCTTTTTTTTTTTCGGAATATATATTACAAAAATTGTAAGTTGGCTGAACATGTCTGATTCCGTGGTGTAGTGGTTATCACGTCTGCTTTACACGCAGAAGGTCGCGAGTTCGATCCTCGCCGAAATCTGATAATCTTTTTGTCAACTGACAAATTTAGCAATGGAATTAACTTTTAACAATTCTGCCAATTTGCATTGATGACGCAATCCTTTATTAACGGCTTTTTTTTTTCGGAATATATATTACAAAAATTGTAAGTTGACTGAACATGTCTGATTCCGTGGTGTAGTGGTTATCACGTCTGCTTTACACGCAGAAGGTCGCGAGTTCGATCCTCGCCGAAATCTGATAATCTTTTTGTCAACTGACAAATTTAGCAATGGAATTAACTTTTAACAATTCTGCCAATTTGCATTGATGACGCAATTCTTTATTAACGGCTTTTTTTTCGGAATATATATTACAAAAATTGTAAGTTGACTGAACATGTCTGATTCCGTGGTGTAGTGGTTATCACGTCTGCTTTACACGCAGAAGGTCGCGAGTTCGATCCTCGCCGAAATCTGATAATCTTTTTGTCAACTGACAAATTTAGCAATGGAATTAACTTTTAACAATTCTGCAATTTGCATTGATGACGCAATCTTTATTAACGGCTTTTTTTTTCGGAATATATATTACAAAAATTGTAAGTTGGTGAACATGTGGATTCCGTGGTGTAGTGGTTATCACGTCTGCTTTACACGCAGAAGGTCGCGAGTTCGATCCTCGCCGAAATCTGATAATCTTTTGTCAACTGACAAATTTAGCAATGGAATTAACTTTTAACAATTCTGCCAATTTGCATTGATGAACGCAATCCTTTATTAACGGCTTTTTTTTCGGAATATATATTACAAAATTTAAGTTGGACTGAACATGCCTGATTCCGTGGTGTAGTGGTTATCACGTCTGCTTTACGCAGAAGGTCGCGAGTTCGATCCTCGCCGAAATCTGATAATCTTTTTGTCAACTGACAAATTTAGCAATGGAATTAACTTTTAACAATTCTGCAATTTGCATTGATGACGCAATCCTTTATTAACGGCTTTTTTTTCGGAATATATATTACAAAATTTAAGTTGGACTGAACATGCCTGATTCCGTGGTGTAGTTATCACGTCTGCTTTACACGCAGAAGGTCGCGAGTTCGATCCTCGCCGAAATCTGATAATCTTTTTGTCAACTGACAAATTTAGCAATGGAATTAACTTTTAACAATTCTGCCAATTTGCATTGATGACGCAATCCTTTATTAACGGCTTTTTCTTTCGGAATATATATTACAATAATTTAAGTTGGACTGAACATGCCTGATTCCGTGGTGTAGTTGTTATCACGTCTGCTTTTACACGGCAGAATGCAATGCTAAGACCATTTATTAAGCTAAAACATAGATGTAACGAAAGTTGAGCTTATAAGCTCTACAATTGGAAATAAAACTTGTTTATATTGAGGATTAACAGGGGTAAACGTCCAGTGATTTAAGTACATTAATGTTTATTTTTTTAATTATCCCTTTTGTGGCGTTGGCTTTTGAGGCTTAATCTGTGCATTTATTGGAAAAATGCATAAACACCACACTGTTGGGTTAATACTAGGCGCAGTCATCAGTGATGAACCCAAGGGTCAACATGTGTTTCGGAGTCATTACTCACCATACCTCGCGCCCCAGGAGACCCCAACCAGACTGATCAATTACCGTTCCGACCTTAGGTGCACATCCAAAATATCGCCTGACGCATCCAGAGCCATTTTCAAATGCTTTCTCAGCAACTCCTGTTATTTTTTTATGGCTCTCCTACTTTGCCGGCCTCTTAATTACCAAGGGTTTAAACATCTTCAAAAGATGACCTGCCAGCCAAAGCCACGGGCATCCAACTCGAAAGTTTCATTTCGGGCCTTTTCCAGCCATTTGATCTGCAATTCGACCAGCTACTTGGTATTTGGCCTCTTCCTTATCAATTTGAGCTCATCTAATATCCTCACGCGGGGAAGTAAGTGCTAATATCACCACCTGCTTAGTTGCCTCCGATGTCAAAACATGTCTGGACCGGAGAGAAGTGGGTGAGGAATCTTTTGAATGGTAATTTCTATTGCATTATTTGGAAAAATTAAATATAATTATTTACATAATTTTACCGTATCAGTGAAATTAATATTTCTGTTTTTGTTGAGATTTGTATTATTTCCTCGCTCGATTTTTTTATGGGGCCGAAGAGAGGCAAATGATAATTCCAGTGACGAGAGAAGGTGAATCAGTCGTGAAGGTGGCTCAAAGAACAATCAAACATACATTTTACTGGAACAGGATACAAGCTCTTCTTCGAAACGCTGGAACATTGCTATTGAGAGAAAATTGATTCCACAGAGAAGGCAGCTTCCTTTTGATTATTGATAACATGTTCCTTGTGTGGTAATTTACCTGCCCTAACAAAATGGCATTTCCTTTTTGGACAAACCTATGTTGGACAGTGTAGTAGGGTGATCCACAGAGCACTAGTTTCATGTTGATGTATCATACATATTCCTGTATTTGGTAATTATACCTGTTCTTAAACAAATGCATTACATTTTGACTCACACTTGTATATGTTCAAACAATTATTTCTCTGAATTTTTAGATGAGTTGATAATTAGTATTATTTGTATAATTTCGGATATTGTCCTCATCTTTCATTGTATCCGACACGGCTTTTAGGTATTCTTGTCGGACTCGAGGAAACTTTCCTTTTCGGAATTCGGGAACCTTCTTGTCGTACGGGAATGCTCTGTCGGACGAGTTTCTACCTGATGTGGCAAACTGTATTGCGAAGCGCTCGTTACGAAACCTTTGGTGGCTGTTATACCAGCATTTCCACCCGATACCAAAAGATGGCCCCGCAATTAGAAAAGGATCAACAAAACTCATCCGACAAGAATTGTTCGTACAGTTCAACAAAAACTGTATAAAAGAAAATTGCTAACAAAATTACACTTATAATATATATATATATATATATATATATATATTATATATATATATATATATATTGTAAGAAAAATGCTTTGGACTGAACCAATTTGATATTCCGTGTGTTGAAAAAAGAATCCCATTTAAGATCATTCCTAACACCACTAAGAGTATTTGGATTTTATATATTACAATATATAATATATATTATATATATATAATTATATATATATTCACGTGCATTTGGTCAGTTGCATATCTAAAGACCCTTCCATTCTTATCTTGGTATATATATAGACATTTTATATGTTTCTGGGCATCGAAGAAATATATATCGTCTGAAATTATCGCCGTAAATCTGTCTTAACTCAGTATCTAAAGTAAATAACAATTGAGATTTATGATTATACTTGGTCTCGATTTTGTGCTTTATTGTTCATTCACTCAGGAATCTCTTAGGTTTATTAAGTTTACTTTGTCTGGCAACCAACAAAAATAATGTTTAATGAGATGGTACTCCAGTCTCCCTTGTTGTAGTAGTTCTGGTTTTTAAAAAAGAAACACTTTAAATAAAATATAAGTTGATTATGCGACGAAGATAATCGTTATCATAGAGGAGATTCTAGGTGTCTCTTCCTTCACAGTTCTCCCTTTCGTAGAGATCTGGTTCATAAAGAAATTATGATATACTAATAATATACCTAATACACTTTAATAATTATACTGGTTAGATAATTGGACGAAAAATTTAATTTGCAAAGCGAATTTAATTTTAGAAAAATACACACGGCCTAAAGAATAAAAAAAAAATATTTAAAATCATTTTTGTAAGATTTTCTAAGAAAGAGAATGTTTGACTAATTTAATGCATAGGGTTAATTAGAGACGATTTCAGTTTTTGACTTAATTGCAAATTACGATTATAGAACCAATAAAATGGATTTTTTTCAAATGAAACTCAATCCTAAAACTAAGGAATTAATTCGTATAACTTTCGTGTCATTAAACTACAACAGTAAAAAACCTTTAGGAGGCAAAGTTGATTTCGCTTAGCTTAAGTATGATAAATTATATATATATTATATATATATTAATATATATTATATTATAATATATATGTATGTATTGATTAAAAAATTTTCAACATTTTCGTTGTATAGCAATTAGCAGTCATATCCAAAAATGCTTCAATATATTTCGTATATAAAATATATATAAATAATATACTAAGTGATAATTGCGACGAGATTAATTTATCTAATGGAATTCGGGTCTGTTTCTGTAACCTAAACACTCGTACTCTTACTTACGACATCATAAGTACAGAGTTAAAACGGTTATCATACGTGCTGGATATGACTAAACAAGGATCTCAAGTATGGGAGCATTCTTGTGGAATCGAACTTCACCTATTCTTTGATGTGGTTGGTTGTTGCTTTACAGCAATATCACCTTTTTCGGCAAATTTTATGCGAATAAAATCATTTTTATATATCAGGTTGCTTTTCAGTAACGTGGTGTTGCTTAAATAATCACACGCTATACTGTGGCAAAAGAATATGCGACTAACTTGTTAACTGTAAGCAAAACGATGAGGTGACTTACGTTTCTTCGTCATATTCTTTGGAAATCCTATTTGCATGTTTCGACAAGGTATTAATACATTATTCTGATATGGTTAAGATTGAGAGCTTGATGATTAGTAATTTATCTGCATTATTCGGACTATTGTTCCCATCTCTCATTGTTATTTGTATTAAATAAAAGGGTTAGGTTCAAAGTTTCCGTGATGGCTCCCCATTCGACAAGAAAGTTCCGAGTCGGAAAAGAAGAGTTCCCGAGTACGAAAGATTCCCGAGTCGACAAAGAAATACCTTGAAGAAGACCGGAGGGTATATCGGCCGAAACGTTGTACAAATAACAATGAAGATGGGGACATAATCCGAATATGCAGAATATACTAAGGGTATTATATATCACTTAGCAATGAAGGTTTTACATATTATGGTGTGGTTATTTGCAAACTGAGTTAAGAACAATGGGTTTAATAATAATATTACTGTTATTCTGTGATATCTTATAGTTATTATTTATTTTCGAACAGATTTTAAACTAAACCGTGAATGATTTCATATACGTAATCAACTTTAAAATATAATCAAAATAGTGTAATTCTTTTAGATGCATTCTATTTTAGATTAACAATGTGACAAAACCCTCCCGCGCAATAAACAGCCACTCTGTTGGTATCGTAATTTTTCACTTACCATTTCGTCTGACGAATGCTAATGGATCATGCTAAGTTTCCTGCAATTATAAAAGAAGAAATGAATGAAAAGGAACAGAAGGAGGAGTTGGTAAAAAGAAGAAGAACACGCTTTTCCAGACATTCTATCAAGCGAGACAATCGCGTTATTTGTCCTCTTAGCTAATGATTTACAGTGAAGATTACAAAGGAGAACAGTTCGCGAATAGACAAGTTGCTATTTATCAACGTAAGCACTCACTTATTATTTATCAGTTCTATTTTCTACTTGTATTATAATTATTCAATTCATAATATTTATTTTTTTCGCTTCTCTCTCAATTTATGTCCCATCTTCTGTACATTCTCTCTCTCTCTCTATTTCTCTCTTCTATACATCTTCTCTCCATCTATCTATCTATCTATCTATCTATTCTTTCCCGTTTTGTCGTCTGGTCGACACGAAGTATTTCTTGTTTGTATTTTATTTATTTCAATTTATATATTATCTTTTTGGTTTCTCTCTCTCCCCATCACTCTCTCTCTCTCTCTCTCTCTCTCCTCTCTCTCTCTCTTCTCTCTCTCTCTCATGTTATGCTCTCACTTCTTTCTTCTCTTTTCTTCTCTATATTTATCATCTCCATCTCTCCTCTCTCTCTCTCTCTTCTCTCTCTCTCTCTCTCTGCTTCTTCTCATTAGCTCCCTCTTCTCTCCCTTTTTCTCTCTTTCTCATTCTGTATTTTCTTTGTCTCGTCTGGTTTTCGCCACGAGAACTTTGTTTTCCTCTGGGCTTTGAAACCTTCACCGACTGAAATACGAGAACGAAACCATTTGTTTATTCATATATTTATCATTTTTTTTTCATTTAAACTACTTTTGATATTTTCTAGGCAACGGAATTTGACAAAAATAAAACAAAACAGAAAATGACACTGAAATGTTATGGCTTAAACGCAATACAAACTGTCTGTATTTATACAGAGATTTAGATGTTTGTTTTTGTTTATTTGTGAAAACTTTCATTTTCCTTTCTGTTTACCTCGGCCCTAAACAACAACAAAGTAAAAAACATTAAAAAAAGAAAAGCGAACAAAAAAAACAACATCAACGCCTTTATTTATTTTTCTCGGTTGCTTTAAAATGACGTTTAATCTTTTTATCTTTTCATTTTAAGGAAACTCAACACAATCGAAAAAAGGATCGTATTGATTCTAACCAGACATTCTGCTGGCAGCATAAATGGTAAGAAGAAGAGAAGAAGAAAGAAGAGAAGAGAAGAAGAAAGAAAGAAGAAACAAGGAAGAAGGAAGAAGAAGACTATAAAAATGGGCGTTTATGATTTCATCAAACGAGAGAACAATATGTTGCAATTAGATTAAGAGAAATATTAGCATTTAGAGTGGATGCATATATAAGAGAAAGAAAGAGAAATAAAGTAAGAAAAGAAGTAAAAAAGGTAATGGAAGGCGTAAGTTGCTTAATCTGGCCAAAATAACGGATGGCCCCGTGAAAAATCGAACTTCCACAAACTCTGGTAATGTCAGCTTTACGCTAGTTGATAAGCATGCTCTGTGACTATTCAATCACGAATAGAGGCACAGAGTTTAAGATTCGATCGAAACAGTACAGCATGTATGAAAAGAAGAAATAAGAATATGAATACTTACTACTAATACTACTACTACTACTACTAATAATAATAATATAATATAATAATAATAATATAATAATACAAATAATTAATAAGTTTAATAATAACCAACAACAATAGTTAATAGTTATAATAATAAAAAATAATATAATAATAATAATAATAAATAATAATAAAATATCAAAAGCCAAAATTGATAAGCACCCAACAAAATAGTAAATGTGACTTTGTGGATGAGATGACTGTAAACCATATACTCTACGATGTAGCAAACTGCACACGAGAATACAAACTAGACACGACTTGGCTTGGAAAGGTGGATCCACTGGAATTATGCAAAAATTTAATTTTGATCTGTACAACAAACGGTATATACATAAACCAGAATCTGTCTGAGAACGAACACATAAAATTCTCTGGGACTTTGGAAATAAAAACGAGATCACCTTATCCCAGCAAGAAAGACCAGACCTAGCTTTGTAACAAAGAGAAAGAACTTGTCAACTGTGGATTTTGCAGTGCCAGAGAATCACAGGGTGTGAATTTTAAAGAAAAATGAAAAAATAGACAAATATTCTGGACCTTTCCAGAGAACTGAAAAATAAGTTATGGAACATGAAAGTGAAAGTGATACCAATTTTAGTTGGTGTACTTGAGAACGTCCCGGAAGATTGAAAAGGGTTGAAAGTTTGTATCAAGAAGGATTGACACATTCAGAACACTACACTGCTGCAAATCTGCCAGATACCCAGAAAAGTTCCGAGAATGAGGAGACTTGCTGTCACTCAGACTCCAGTGAAAGACCATTCAGAATGCTGATGTGAAAACTCAAAGGAGTAAATATATAATATATATAATAAAATAATAATAATAATTATATAATAATAATAATATAAGAAGAAGGAAAGAAGAAGAAGAGAAATGGCGTTATTTTTTCATCTAAGCATGTAGAGTTACCTCTTTTTAGTTCAAGCTTTATCAAACAAAAAAAAACAAGCCATCGTTTTAATAATTTTAAATTTTGACCGTCGGAAGATTGTATTATATGCCATGAAACCTCAAGTAAGGAAAATTAACCCGAGAATATTTTTATCTCTGACTTTAAAGCTGCTCTGCTAATTTAGCATTGAATACCTCAAATTCTAATACTTCACATATTCACCATTATTATAATATACTAGCCAAATATATGCACCGTCCGGGTATGCAAGTATTTAAGTTTTTAATGTAAGAAAATATTGTATCAAATTAGAAAGGCCAATGAAACTAAATAAGATGCGAAAAGATATTTGAAACAAGAGGAGGGTATAATTAAAAAAAATAGAACAACTGAAACTTACTCTTCCATCACTCCCGTCTTTCATTCCTAAATTTTCCTAATTTAACTATTTGTAAAATAGAAGCAAAGAATAAATTTAACCAGTTATTTTTTTCTGTTAAGGAAATGTCTTTTTAGATTTATCCCTGAATGTTGATAATATTCTTAAGATAAAACCAAACAATTATGAATCATTAATACGAACATATATTTTTTAAAAATAGATTTTTATATCAATATGCAAATTAGCCTTCCCATTCACACTTGTAACACTATGTGTATATAAAATTACAATTGCTTCTTATTAGATGTAGGATAGGTCAACGTATTAATCTAACTTGTTAAAACAATTTTATAATAATTGAGAGATTATAAAATAAAGTAAATCCTGTTAGAATTGTGACTAAATACTTAAGGAATTGTTACTTGAGTAGTAATATAGTTTCGGTTACAGAAGAAAAAAACACACAATTCTCATTATAATAGATTATATATATATATATATATATATATATATATATACGTATACTCTGCCTTATATCAACAAAAAGCCAGAAGAATCTACTCAACAGATCGAAACACTGCCAGCGTCGGCAATAAACTTAACGCTCAGTTTATTTAAACCACGTTTTTTTTTCAATTCTCACTCTTCTATACTATGCCTATTATATATACTATACTTTCAAAGGAAAACGCTAACAAGCCTGATTTGTTTTTAATAATTATTTCGACAGAGACTCACTATGAGCCTAGTATCATCAGATAAATACTCTTTATGTGGAAATCTATTCTGATGAGACTTATTGGTTCTGGTTGAATTACATTTTAAGTTCAATGAATTGTTTTTTAAGTTTTCGTCTTTTGAAAAGTAAAATATTGCTCGTATATAATCAATTTATTCGTTTTTACATATTCAGCTTCTCATATGGAATTGTAACCTTGTATGGAATCTATAAAGTTTGCATAAGCATGGCATTGTTGGATTACAATGATATATGATGATCCCAATTAGATTTACCACCTACTACAAGTCAGTTGGATACTTTACCATATATATATATATATATATATATAATATATATCATTATATATACAATACAGTATACTAATCAGATTTATATATATATATATATATATATATATATATAATTATATATATAACCGCCATAGCGTCGCATCACACGGCTCAATTTTTGCTCCTGAATTGGAGCATGTGATTGCAGTTTTCCCTAAGAAGGTCTAAAAACTGCCTTAATTCATGTGCGAATTAAACTGGGATTTGTAGTATTTGGCACGGTATTGATGTTCTTTCCAGCAGCGCCACATACATAATAACCATGGCTTAGTTTAAGTTGGAGGCCAAATATGTAGGACTGGTGTAGGGTAATAATTCTGACAACCAGTTTTTTAACTTTTTCCCGTGGGCAAATCCTTACATGCCATACATATTGGGCTACCATTGGCTACCCTTGTTATCAAGGCTTCACTACAGTGTTTTAGAAAGTAAGCGCGTCCGAATTCAACCTGATACCCTCTCTAGAAAAATGCAAGACGGCATCGATATCACCTTCAGAGGACACACAATCGAAAAACCATCACATTTGGGGAAAAATTTATTGCATGGACACGAGGAGTGTTCTTTGGGAATTTTTCGCAAGCATCTGTTTATTCTGCGTGTAATGCTTTTTTTAATCTTGGCAACAGTTTTCTCATCGGAAAACCAGATTGTTGTAGTTTCATAGGGTGTTCACTTTTCTCAAAGTTTCTTCGCTTTATTCAGACGATTTTCACGGGCCTTTTCTGGAAGCAGGTGGCCCTCTGCGACGCTGTATGAGTTAGTAGCAAGCGCTCATTGAAGTACAAGTTTCATGCTAGAGGCTTAAAAATTCACTTTACGTTGACAACGCCCGAATTCGAACTGCCAGGGTACTCCACCAGTATTTTCTGCAGATTTTCGAGGAATCTGCGTATGAATGCATTCAGATCGTTGTTATGTTGCTTTCCTCTAGGCAGGTCTCGTAGTCTCCATTGCAATTATCCGTTCATACCTGAATTAATTTAACAGTGTCAGGGAGCTTGGGCAGCACTATAATCTCCTTTTTGTTGGTCGGCACAGATCATCATGACTACAATTATTCTCTTCCATGATTCAGGTGGTTCTAATCACATTCCTTGTTACATCATGTTATATGAATGAAGAAGGGTTCCAAGCTTTTTAAATGCTGCGTAGTGTGCGTCAATACCATCCAACCTACGGATAAAAATAACCAAATATTGAATTTTATGTCTAAATTAATCCCGAACACCTGTATATTTATATCGGTTCTAAGAATTATAGTGTCATTTATCATTATAGAGCGTTTATATTTGCTTTAAGAAACAGGGAGTCAACACCTGGTACTGAGAGTTTCTGGCCGACTGTGTCTTCAGACCAAAATGGGCAAATTTGTTTATGGGCAGCTTAACTACTTCTATGTTCTGGTTTTCTAACTGAGGGAGATGAAGCCTCGGACTGGATTTTGATAGGTATTTTTTATGTGTTAAGTTCTAATGGCCAATCGTTTGCCCTTAAAGCAGATGTCCAGGGAAATAGAGATCCCTGGAAAGAGTCCTCGATAATGAATCTTTGGTTTCCACTGGAAAGAGTTCTCGTTCCTGATTATAGAGTCCTTCCGAATAATGAATCATTTGTTCCACTTGTTTAAAGAGTTCTCAGTTCCAGGTAAGCACTTCCTTCGATAATGAATCCTTTGGTTTCCTCTGGTTTTAAAGAGTTATCCAATTCCTGGTAAAGAAGGTCCTTCGCGCATATGAACCTTCTGGTCTCTACCAGGTAAAATCTGATATCAAAGTCCTTCCTGATAATTGGTAATTGTATTATGACCAAGGAGGGGGGGCGTTTAATAGTTCATCGTCCACCGCAGTATTGGTTAGTGATTGCTGCAGAAACACTCACGAGCACATTGGCTAGTCTGTAAATCCAGATGGGAATTAGCATCACCCTTATATCAGCAAATATATTCCAAAACATTATGTGAACTCACGAGTTTGCCTATGTATTTGTTTGCTTAATTATTTAATGTGATCAAAGGTTTACTGGGATCAGTTATTTATTCAAAAAAGATGCGTCAATCAATCCAATTTGCAGAAAGTTGAAAATTCATTCCATTGCTAAATCTTGTTCGGTTGACAAAAGAGGTCATCAGATTCGGCGTGGATCAAAACACGTGACCTTTCTGCGTGTAAGAGCAGACGTTGATAACCCCTACACCAGGTAACCAAGACATGTCTCATCTAACGCTTACCATTTTTGTAATATATATTTCAGAAAAAAGCCGTCAATAAAGCATTGCATCATCGATACAAATTTGAGAATTGTAAAAAGTTAAATTCCATCGCTGAATTGATCAGTTGAAAATGATAATAAAAATTCGGCCGAGGTCGAATTGCGAGCTGTCTGCGTGTTAAAGCAGACCGAGATAACCACTACACCACGGTCAGCATGTTCAAGGCTCCAACTTAAATTTTTGTATATATATTCCGAATAAAAGCCGTAATAAAGGATTTCGTCATCAATTCAAATTTGCAGAATTGTTAAAAGTGAATTCCGATTGCTAATTTGTCAGTTGACAAAAAACGATTAATCAGATTCTCGCGAGGATCGAACTCGGACTTCTGGTAGTAGCAGACGTGATAACCACTCACCACGGAATCAGGCATGTTCATCTACATTAAATATTTGTAAATATAATAATTACCGAAAAAAAAAAGCCGTAATAAAGGATTGCGCTCTCAATGCAAATTTGCGCAGAATTGTTAAAAGCTTAATTCCCATTGCTAAATTGTCATGTTGAAAAAAGATTATCAAGAGTTCGGCCGAGATCGAAACTCGCTACCTCTGCGTTGTAAGGCAAGACGTGATAACCACTACAACCACGGAATCAGGCAATGTTAAACAGTCCAACTTCCAATATTTGTATATATATTTCCGAAAAAAAAAAAAAGCCGTAATAAAAGGATTGCGGCTCTCAATGCAAATTTGCAGAATTGCTAAAAGTTAAATTCCATTGCTAAATTGTCGAGTTGACAAAAAGATACTCAGATTTCGGCGAGGATCGAACTCGCCGACCCTTCTGCGTGTAAGCAGCTGTGATAACCACTACACCACCGAAATCCAGACAGTCTCAGTCCAACTTACCAATTTTTGTAATATATTCCGAAAAAAAAGCCGCTAATTAAGGATTGGACTTATCAATGCAAATTTGGCAGAATTGTTAAAAAGCTCTATCACATTGCTAAATTTGTCAGTGACAAAAAAGATTCTCAGATTTGGCGAGTTGATCGAACTCGCACCTTCTGCGTGTAAAGCAGACGTGATACCACTACACCACGGAATCACACTGTTCAATCCAGACTTACAATTTGTAATATATATTCCGAAAAAAAAGCTCGTTAATAAAGGATGCGTTCATCAATGCAAATTGGCAGAATTGTTAAAAGTTAATTCCATTGCTAAATTTGTCAGTTGACAAAAAGATTATCAGATTTCGGCAGGATCGAACTCGCGACCTTCTGCGTGTAAAGCAACGTGATAACACTACACCAGGAATCAGAAATGTCAATCAACTTACAATTTTGTAATATATATTCCGAAAAAAAAGCCGTAATAAAGGATTGCGTGCATCAATGCAAATTTGCAGATTGTTAAAAGTTAATTCATTGCAAATATTGTCAGTTGACAAAAAGATTATCAGATTCGGCGAGGATCGAACTCGCGACCTTCTGCGTGTAAAGCAGACGTGATAACCACACACCACGGAATCACAATGTTCAATCAAACTTACAATTTTGTAATATATATTCCGAAAAAAAGCCGTTAATAAAGAATTGCTTCATCTAATGCAAATTGCAGAATTGTTAAAAGTTAATTCCATTGCTAAATTTTCAGTTGACAAAAAGATTATCAGATTTCGGCGAGGATCGAACTCGCGACCTTTGCGTGTAAAGCAGACGTGATAACCACTACACCAGAATCAAGGCATGTTCAAGTCAACTTAAAATTTTTGTAATATATATTCCGAAAAAAAAGCCGTTAATAAAGGATGCGTCATCAATGCAAATTGGCAGAATTGTTAAAAGTTAATTCCCATTGCTAAATTTGTCAGTTGACAAAAAGATTATCAGATTTCGGCGAGGATCGAACTCGCGACCTTCTGCGTGTAAAGCAGAACGTGATAACACTACACCACGGAATCAAATGTTCAATCAACTTACAATTTTATGTAATATATATTCGAAAAAAAAGCGTAATAAAAGATTGCGTCATCAATGCAAATTGCAGATTGTTAAAAGTTAATTCCATTGCCATATTTGTCAGTTGACAAAAAGATTATCAGATTTCGGCGAGGATCGAACTCGCGACCTTCTGCGTGTTAAAGCAGACGTGATAACCACTACACCACGGAATCAACATGTTCAATCAACTTACAATTGTAATTATATTCCGAAAAAAAGCCGTTAATAAAGGATTGCGTTCATCAATGCAAATTGCAGAATTGTTAAAAGTTAATTCCATTGCTAAATTTGTCAGTTGACAAAAAGATTATTCAGATTTCGGCGAGGATCGAACTCGCGACCTTCTGCGTGTAAAGCAGACGTGATAAACATACACCGGAATCAGACATGTTCATGCAACTTACAATTTTTTAATATAATTCCGAAAAAAAAAGCCGTTAATAAAAGATTGCGTCATCAATGCAAATTTGCAGAATTGTTAAAAGTTAATTCCATTGCTAAATTGTCATTGACAAAAGATTTCAGATTTCGCGAGGATCAACTCGCGCCTTCTGCGTGTAAAGCAGACGTGTAACCACTACACCACGGAATCAGACATGTTCATGTCAACTTACAATTTTTGTAATATATATTCCGAAAAAAAGCTCGTTAATAAGGATTGCGTCATCAATGCAAATTGCAGAATTGTTAAAAGTTAATTCCATTGCTAATTTTCAGTTGACAAAAAGATTATCAGATTTCGGCGAAGATCGAACTCGCGACCTTTGCGTGTAAAGCAGACGTGATAACCACTACACCACGGAATCAGACATGTTCAATGCAACTTACAATTTTGTAATATATATTTCCGAAAAAAAGCCGTTTAATAAGATGCGTCATCAATCAAATTGCAGAATTGTTAAAAGTTAATTCCATTGCTAAATTTGTCAGTTGACAAAAAGATTCTCAATTTCGGCGAGGATCGAACTCGCGACCTTCTGCGTGTAAAGCAGACGTGATAACCACTCACACAGGAATCAGACATGTTCAATGTCAACTTACAATTTTTGTAATATATATATCCGAAAAAAAAAGCCGTTAATAAAGGATTGCGTCATCAATGCAAATTGCAGAATTGGTAAAAGTTAATTCCATTGCTAAATTGTCAGTTGACAAAAAGATTACAGATTTCGGCGAGGATCGAAACTCGCGACCTTTCTGCGTGTAAAGCAGACGTGATACCACTACACCACGGAATTCAGACATGTTCAGTCCAACTTAAATTTTTGTAATTATATTATTCCGAAAAAAAAAGCCGTTAATAAAGGATTGCGTCATCAATGCAAATTTGCAGAATATGTTAAAAGTTAATTCCATTGCTAAATTTGTCAGTTGACAAAAAGATTTCAGATTTCGGCGAGGATCGAACTCGCGACCTTCTGCGTGTAAGCAGACGTGATAACCACTACCCACGGAATCACACATGTTCAATCGACTTACAATTTTATGTAATATATATTCCGAAAAAAAGCCGTTAATAAAGGATTGCGTCATCAAGCAAATTGCAGAATTGTTAAAGTTAATTCCATTGCTAAATTTGTCAGTTGACAAAAGATTATCGATTCGGCGAGGATCGAACTCGCGACCTTTGCGTGTAAAGCAGACGTGATAACCACTACACCACGAATCAGGCATGTTCAGTCCAACTTCAATTTTTGTAATATATATTCGAAAAAAAAGCCGTAATAGATTGACGTCATCAATTCAAATTTGCAGAATTGTTAAAGTTAATTCCATTGCTAAATTTGTCAGTTGACAAAAAGATTATCAGATTTCGGCGAGGATCGAACTCGCGACCTTCTGCGTGGTAAAGCAGACGTGATAACCACTACACCAACGTAAGAGGCATGTTCATGTCAACTTAAATTTTTGTAATATATATTCCGAAAAAAAAACCGTTAATAAAGGATTACGTCATCAATTCAAATTTGCAGAATTGTTAAAAGTTAATTCCATTGCTAAATTTGTCAGTTGACAAAAAGATTATCAGATTTCGGCGAGGATCGAACTCGCGACCTTCTGCGTGTAAAAGCAGACGTGATAACCACTACACAAGGATCAGACATGTTCAGTCACACTTAGCAATTTTGAATATATATTCCGAAAAAAAAAGCGTAATAAAGGATTGCGTCATCAATGCAAATTTGCAAGAATTGTTAAAAGTTAATTCCATTGCTAAATTTGTCAGTTGACAAAAAGATTATCAGATTTCGGCGAGGATCGAACTCCGGACCTTCTGCGTGTAAATGCAGACGTGATTACACTACACTCACGGAACTCACATGTTCAAATCCAACTTAATTTTTGTAATATATATTCCGCAAAAAAAAGCCGTAATAAAGATTGCTTTCATCATGCAAATTGGCAGAATTGTTAAAAGTTAATTCCATTGCTAAATTTGTCAGTTGACAAAAAGATTCTCAGATTTCGCGAGGTTCGACTCGCGACCTACTGCGTGTAAAGCAGACGTGATAACCACTACACCACGGAGATCACGACATGTTCAATCGACTTACAATTTTTGTAATAATATCCGACCAAAAAAAAGCCGTTAATAAAGGCATGGCTGCATCAATGCAATTGGCAGAATTGTTAAAAGTAATTCCAGTTGATAAATTTGTCAGTTGACAAAAAGATTATCAATTTCGGCGGGATCGAACTCGCGACCTACTGCGTGTAAAGCAGACGTGATAACACTAAAACCACGGAATCACACATGTTCAATCCAACTTACATTTTGAATTATTATATTCCGAAAAAAAAAAGCCGTTAATAAAGAGATTGCTGTCATCAATGCAATTTGCAGATATTGTTAAAGTTAATTCTTTGCCTAAATTTGTCAGTTGACAAAAAAGATTTTCAGATTCGGCGAGGATCGAACTCGCGAACTCTGCGTAGTAATCAGACGTGATAACCACTACACCCACGGAATTCAGACATGTTAGAGTCAACTTTACAATTTTTATATATCAATTCCGAAAAAAAAAGCCGTTAATAAGCGATTGCGTCATCAATGCAAATTGCAGAATATGTTAAAAATATAATTCCATTGCTAAATTTGTATATTGGCAAAAAGATTCATCAGATTCGGCCAGCAGGATCGAACTCGCGACGTTTGCGTGAAAGCAGACTGAGAACACTCACCACGGAATCAGCATGTTCAGTACCAACTTAGCAATTTTTAAATATATTATCCGAAAAAAAAAGCCGTAATAAAGGATTGGCGTCATCAAGCAAATTTGCAGAATTGTTAAAAGTTAATTCATTGCTAAATTTGTCAGTTGACAAAAAGATTCTCAGATTTCGGCGAGGATCGAATCCGCGACTCTGCGTGTAAAGCAGACGTGATAACACATCACACCACCGGAATCAGAACATGTTCAATGCAACTTACATTTTTGTAATATATATTCCAAAAAAAAGCCGAATAAAGATTGCGTCGAGGAGTCAATCAATAATTGGCAGAAATTTGTTAACGAAGTTAATTCATTGCATTAGAATTTGTCAGGTTGACAAAAAGAGAATTCTCAGATTTCAGAGAGGATCGAACTCTCGACGTTCTGCGTCGTAAGCAGGACGTGATATACTTCACTACACACGATATCAGACATGTGTTACCTCGTTTACAATTTTTGTAATACTAATTCGAAAAAACAGGACCGTTAATAAAGATTGCGCTATCAATGGCAAAGGTTTGCAGAATTTTTAAAAAGTTAATTCACCATTGGTAGATTATGTACAGTTAGCATAAAGATTATGCAGAGTTTCGGCGAGGATCGATACTGTCGGCATCCTGATTCTGCGTGTTATAAAGCAGACGTGATAACCACTACACTCACGGAATAGCAGGATATGTTCAGTCAAACTTCAATTTTGTAATATTATTCCGATAAAGAAGAGCGTTAAAAAAGGATTGCGTCGTACTCAATGCAACATTGCAGATTGTTTATTTAAAAGTTAATTCATGCTAAATTTACTCAGTTGACAAATAAGATTATCAGATTTCGGCGACGGATCGAACTCGCGACCTTCTTGTNTGATAACACTACCCACCACGGATCACACATGTTCAATCTGACTATACCAATTTTGTATATATATTCCGAAAAAAAGCCGTTAATAAAGGATTGCTCATCAATGCAAATTGCAGAATTGTTAAAAGTTAATTCCATTTGCTAAATTGTACAGTTGACCCAAAAGATTTAAATCAGATTTCGGCGAGGATCGAACTCGCGACCTTCTGCGTGTAAAGCAGACGTGATAACCACTACACCACGAATCACCAATGTTCAATCCAACTTACAATTTTTGTAATATATATTCCGAAAAAAAGCCGTTAATAAAAGGATTGCGTCATCAATGCAAATTGGAGAATGTTAAAAGTTAATTCCATTGCTAAATTTGTCATTGACAAAAAGATTATCAGATTTCGGCGAGAGGATCGAACTCGCGACTTCTGCGTGTAAAGCAGACGTGATAACCACTACACCACGGAATCAGACATGTTTATCCAACTTACAATTTTGTAAATATATTCCGAAAAAAAAAGCCGTTAATAAAGGATTGCGTCATCAATGCAAATTTGCAGAATTGTTAAAAGTTAATTCCATTGCTAAATTTGTCAGTTGACAAAAAGATTCTCAGATTTCGGCGAGGATCGAACTCGCGACCTTCTGCGTGTAAAGCAGACGTGATAACCACTACAACCACGGAATCACACATGTTCATCCAACTTACAATTTTTGTAAATAATATATTCCGAAAAAAAAAGCCGTTAATAAAGATTGCGTTCATCAATGCAAATTGGCAGAATTGTTAAAAGTTAATTCCATTGCTAAATTTGTCAGTTGACAAAAAGATTCTCAGATTTTCGGCGAGGATCGAACTCGCGACCTCTGCGTGTAAAGCAGACGTGATAACCACTACACCACGGAATCAGGCATGTTCAGTCCAACTTACAATTTTAATATATATTCCGAAAAAAAAAGCCGTTAATAAAGGATTGCGTCATCAATGCAAATTGGCAGAATTGTTAAAAGTTAATTCCATTGCTAAATTTGTCAGTTGACAAAAAGATTTATCAGATTTCGGCGAGGATCGAACTCGCGACCTTCTGCGTGTAAAGCAGACGTGATAACCACTACCACCACGGAATCAGGCATGTTCAGTCCAACTTAAATTATTGTAATATATATTCCGAAAAAAAAGCCCGTTAATAAAGGATTGCGTCATCAATGCAAATTTTGCAGAATTGTTAAAAGTTAATTCCATTGCTAAATTTGTCAGTTGACAAAAAGATTATCAGATTTCGGCGAGGATCGAACTCGCGACCTTCTGCGTGTGTAAAGCAGACGTGATAACCACTACACCACGGAATCAGGCATTTCAGTCAACTTAAATTTTGTAATATATATTCCGAAAAAAAAAGCCGTTAATAAAGGATTGCGTCATCAATGCAAATTGGCAGAATTGTTAAAAGTTAATTCCATTGCTAAATTTGTCAGTTGACAAAAAGATTATCAGATTTCGGCGAGGATCGAACTCGCGACCTTCTGCGTGTAAAGCAGACGTGATAACCACTACACCACGGAATCAGACATGTTCAATCTGACTTACAATTTTTTGTAATATATATTCCGAAAAAAAGCCGTTAATAAAGGATTGCGTCATCAATGCAAATTTGCAGAATTGTTAAAAGTTAATTCCATTGCTAAAATTTGTCAGTTGACAAAAGATTATCAGATTTCGGCGAGGATCGAACTCGCGACCTTCTGCGTGTAAAGCAGACGTGATAACCACTACACCACGGAATCAGGCATGTTCAATCCAACTTACAATTTTTGTAATATATATTCCGAAAAAAAGCTGTTAATAAAGGATTGCGTCATCAATGCAAATTTGGCAGAATTGTTAAAAGTTAATTCCATTGCTAAATTTGTCAGTTGACAAAAAGATTATCAGATTTCGGCGAGGATCGAACTCGCGACCTTCTGCGTGTAAAGCAGACGTGATAACCACTACACCACGGAATCAGACATGTTCAGTCCAACTTAAATTTTTGTAAATATATATTCCGAAAAAAAGCGTTAATAAAGGATTACGTCATCAATGCAAATTTGCAGAATTGTTAAAAGTTAATTCCATTGCTAAATTTGTCAGTTGACAAAAGATTATCAGATTTCGGCGAGGATCGAACTCGCGACCTTCTGCGTGTAAAGCAGACGTGATAACCACTACACCACGGAATCACATGTTCATCCAACTTAAATTTTTGTAATATATATTCCGAAAAAAAAAAGCCGTTAATAAAGGATATTACGTCATCAATGCAAATTTGCAGAATTGTTAAAGTTAATTCCATTGCTAAATTTGTCAGTTGACAAAAAGATTCAGATTTCGGCGAGGATTGAACTCGCAACCTTCTGCGTGTAAAGCAGACGTGATACCACTACACACGGAATCAGCACATCCAACTTAAAATTTTTGTAATATATATTCCGAAAAAAAAAGCCGTTAATAAAGGATCAATGCAAATTTGCAGAATTGTTAAAAGTTAATTCCATTGCTAAATTTGTCAGTTGACAAAAAGATTATTAGATTTCGGCGAGGAATCGAACTCGCGACCTTCTGCGTGTAAAGCAGACGTGATAACCACTACACCACGGAATCAACATGTTCAAACAAATTTGAAAATATATTCAAAAAAAAACGTTAATAAATTCGCATCAATTTGCAAATTTGCGAATTGTTAAATAATTCATTGTAAATTTGTTACAAAATTTAAGTTTTGAAAATGCTGATTCCGTGGTGTAGTGGTTATCACGTCTGCTTTACACGCAGAAGGTCGCGAGTTCGATCCTCGCCGAAATCTGATAATCTTTTTGTCAACTGACAAATTTAGCAATGGAATTAACTTTTAACAATTCTGCAAATTTGCATTGATGACGTAATCCTTTATTAACGGCTTTTTTTTCGGAATATATATTACAAAAATTGTAAGTTGGACTGAACATGCCTGATTCCGTGGTGTAGTGGTTATCACGTCTGCTTTACACGCAGAAGGTCGCGAGTTCGATCCTCGCCGAAATCTGATAATCTTTTTGTCAACTGACAAATTTAGCAATGGAATTAACTTTTAACAATTCTGCAAATTTGCATTGATGACGCAATCCTTTATTAACGGCTTTTTTTTTCGGAATATATATTACAAAAATTGTAAGTTGGATTGAACATGTCTGATTCCGTGGTGTAGTGGTTATCACGTCTGCTTTACACGCAGAAGGTCGCGAGTTCGATCCTCGCCGAAATCTGATAATCTTTTTGTCAACTGACAAATTTAGCAATGGAATTAACTTTTAACAATTCTGCAAATTTGCATTGATGACGCAATCCTTTATTAACGGCTTTTTTTTTCGGAATATATATTACAAAAATTGTAAGTTGGACTGAACATGTCTGATTCCGTGGTGTAGTGGTTATCACGTCTGCTTTACACGCAGAAGGTCGCGAGTTCGATCCTCGCCGAAATCTGATAATCTTTTTGTCAACTGACAAATTTAGCAATGGAATTAACTTTTAACAATTCTGCAAATTTGCATTGATGACGCAATCCTTTATTAACGGCTTTTTTTTTCGGAATATATATTACAAAATTGTAAGTTGGACTGAACATGTCTGATTCCGTGGTGTAGTGGTTATCACGTCTGCTTTACACGCAGAAGGTCGCGAGTTCGATCCTCGCCGAAATCTGAATCTTTTTGTCAACTGACAAATTTAGCAATGGAATTAACTTTTAACAATTCTGCAATTTGCATTGATGACGCAATCCTTTATTAACGGCTTTTTTTTTCGGAATATATATTACAAAAATTGTAAGTTGATTGAACATGTCTGATTCCGTGGTGTAGTGGTTATCACGTCTGCTTTACACGCAGAAGGTCGCGAGTTCGATCCTCGCCGAAATCTGATAATCTTTTTGTCAACTGACAAATTTAGCAATGGAATTAACTTTTAACAATTCTGCAAATTTGCATTGATGACGCAATCCTTTATTAACGGCTTTTTTTTCGGAATATATATTAAAAATTGTAAGTTTGACTGAACATGCCTGATTCCGTGGTGTAGTGGTTATCACGTCTGCTTTACACGCAGAAGGTCGCGAGTTCGATCCTCGCCGAAATCTGATAATCTTTTTGTCAACTGACAAATTTAGCAATGGAATTAACTTTTAACAATTCTGCAATTTGCATTGATGACGCAATCCTTTATTAACGGCTTTTTTTTTCGGAATATATATTACAAAAATTGTAAGTTGGTTGAACATGTCTGATTCCGTGGTGTAGTGGTTATCACGTCTGCTTTACACGCAGAAGGTCGCGAGTTCGATCCTCGCCGAAATCTGATAATCTTTTTGTCAACTGACAAATTTAGCAATGGAATTAACTTTTAACAATTCTGCAAATTTGCATTGATGACGCAATCCTTTATTAACGGCTTTTTTTTTCGGAATATATATTACAAAAATTGTAAGTTGGACTGAACATGCTGATTCCGTGGTGTAGTGGTTATCACGTCTGCTTTACACGCAGAAGGTCGCGAGTTCGATCCTCGCCGAAATCTGATAATCTTTTTGTCAACTGACAAATTTAGCAATGGAATTAACTTTTAACAATTCTGCAAATTTGCATTGATGACGCAATCCTTTATTAACGGCTTTTTTTTTCGGAATATATATTACAAAAATTGTAAGTTGGATTGAACATGTCTGATTCCGTGGTGTAGTGGTTATCACGTCTGCTTTACACGCAGAAGGTCGCGAGTTCGATCCTCGCCGAAATCTGATAATCTTTTTGTCAACTGACAAATTTAGCAATGGAATTAACTTTTAACAATTCTGCAAATTTGCATTGATGACGCAATCCTTTATTAATTTTTTTTCGGAATATATATTACAAAAATTGTAAGTTTGACTGAACATGTCTGATTCCGTGGTGTAGTGGTTATCACGTCTGCTTTACACGCAGAAGGTCGCGAGTTCGATCCTCGCCGAAATCTGATAATCTTTTTGTCAACTGACAAATTTAGCAATGGAATTAACTTTTAACAATTCTGCAAATTTGCATTGATGACGCAATCCTTTATTAACGGCTTTTTTTCGGAATATATATTACAAAAATTGTAAGTTGATTGAACATGTCTGATTCCGTGGTGTAGTGGTTATCACGTCTGCTTTACACGCAGAAGGTCGCGAGTTCGATCCTCGCCGAAATCTGATAATCTTTTTGTCAACTGACAAATTTAGCAATGGAATTAACTTTTAACAATTCTGCAAATTTGCATTGATGACGCAATCCTTTATTAACGGCTTTTTTTTTTCGGAATATATATTACAAAAATTGTAAGTTGACTGAACATGTCTGATTCCGTGGTGTAGTGGTTATCACGTCTGCTTTACACGCAGAAGGTCGCGAGTTCGATCCTCGCCGAAATCTGATAATCTTTTTGTCAACTGACAAATTTAGCAATGGAATTAACTTTTAACAATTCTGCAAATTTGCATTGATGACGCAATCCTTTATTAACAGCTTTTTTTCGGAATATATATTACAAAAATTGTAAGTTGCATTGAACATGTCTGATTCCGTGGTGTAGTGGTTATCACGTCTGCTTTACACGCAGAAGGTCGCGAGTTCGATCCTCGCCGAAATCTGATAATCTTTTTGTCAACTGACAAATTTAGCAATGGAATTAACTTTTAACAATTCTGCAAATTTGCATTGATGACGCAATCCTTTATTAACGGCTTTTTTTTTCGGAATATATATTACAAAAATTGTAAGTTTGATTGAACATGTCTGATTCCGTGGTGTAGTGGTTATCACGTCTGCTTTACACGCAGAAGGTCGCGAGTTCGATCCTCGCCGAAATCTGATAATCTTTTTGTCAACTGACAAATTTAGCAATGGAATTAACTTTTAACAATTCTGCAAATTTGCATTGATGACGCAATCCTTTATTAACGGCTTTTTTTTTCGGAATATATATTACAAAAATTGTAAGTTGGATTGAACATGTCTGATTCCGTGGTGTAGTGGTTATCACGTCTGCTTTACACGCAGAAGGTCGCGAGTTCGATCCTCGCCGAAATCTGATAATCTTTTTGTCAACTGACAAATTTAGCAATGGAATTAACTTTTAACAATTCTGCAAATTTGCATTGATGACGCAATCCTTTATTAACGGCTTTTTTTTTTCGGAATATATATTACAAAAATTGTAAGTTGGACTGAACATGTCTGATTCCGTGGTGTAGTGGTTATCACGTCTGCTTTACACGCAGAAGGTCGCGAGTTCGATCCTCGCCGAAATCTGATAATCTTTTTGTCAACTGACAAATTTAGCAATGGAATTAACTTTTAACAATTCTGCAAATTTGCATTGATGACGCAATCCTTTATTAACGGCTTTTTTTTCGGAATATATATTACAAAAATTGTAAGTTGATTGAACATGTCTGATTCCGTGGTGTAGTGGTTATCACGTCTGCTTTACACGCAGAAGGTCGCGAGTTCGATCCTCGCCGAAATCTGATAATCTTTTTGTCAACTGACAAATTTAGCAATGGAATTAACTTTTAACAATTCTGCAAATTTGCATTGATGACGCAATCCTTTATTAACGGCTTTTTTTTCGGAATATATATTACAAAAATTGTAAGTTGGATTGAACATGTCTGATTCCGTGGTGTAGTGGTTATCACGTCTGCTTTACACGCAGAAGGTCGCGAGTTCGATCCTCGCCGAAATCTGATAATCTTTTTGTCAACTGACAAATTTAGCAATGGAATTAACTTTTAACAATTCTGCAAATTTGCATTGATGACGCAATCCTTTATTAACGGCTTTTTTTTTCGGAATATATATTACAAAAATTGTAAGTTAGATTGAACATGTCTGATTCCGTGGTGTAGTGGTTATCACGTCTGCTTTACACGCAGAAGGTCGCGAGTTCGATCCTCGCCGAAATCTGATAATCTTTTTGTCAACTGACAAATTTAGCAATGGAATTAACTTTTAACAATTCTGCAAATTTGCATTGATGACGCAATCCTTTATTAACGGCTTTTTTTCGGAATATATATTACAAAAATTGTAAGTTGATTGAACATGTCTGATTCCGTGGTGTAGTGGTTATCACGTCTGCTTTACACGCAGAAGGTCGCGAGTTCGATCCTCGCCGAAATCTGATAATCTTTTTGTCAACTGACAAATTTAGCAATGGAATTAACTTTTAACAATTCTGCAAATTTGCATTGATGACGCAATCCTTTATTAACGGCTTTTTTTTCGGAATATATATTACAAAAATTGTAAGTTGGACTGAACATGTCTGATTCCGTGGTGTAGTGGTTATCACGTCTGCTTTACACGCAGAAGGTCGCGAGTTCGATCCTCGCCGAAATCTGATAATCTTTTTGTCAACTGACAAATTTAGCAATGGAATTAACTTTTAACAATTCTGCAATTTGCATTGATGACGCAATCCTTTATTAACGGCTTTTTTTTCGGAATATATATTACAAAATTGTAAGTTGATTGAACATGTCTGATTCCGTGGTGTAGTGGTTATCACGTCTGCTTTACACGCAGAAGGTCGCGAGTTCGATCCTCGCCGAAATCTGATAATCTTTTTGTCAACTGACAAATTTAGCAATGGAATTAACTTTTAACAATTCTGCAAATTTGCATTGATGACGCAATCCTTTATTAACGGCTTTTTTTCGGAATATATATTACAAAAAATTGTAAGTTGCATTGAACATGTCTGATTCCGTGGTGTAGTGGTTATCACGTCTGCTTTACACGCAGAAGGTCGCGAGTTCGATCCTCGCCGAAATCTGATAATCTTTTTGTCAACTGACAAATTTAGCAATGGAATTAACTTTTAACAATTCTGCAAATTTGCATTGATGACGCAATCCTTTATTAACGGCTTTTTTTTTTCGGAATATATATTACAAAAATTGTAAGTTGATTGAACATGTCTGATTCCGTGGTGTAGTGGTTATCACGTCTGCTTTACACGCAGAAGGTCGCGAGTTCGATCCTCGCCGAAATCTGATAATCTTTTTGTCAACTGACAAATTTAGCAATGGAATTAACTTTTAACAATTCTGCAAATTTGCATTGATGACGCAATCCTTTATTAACGCTTTTTTTTCGGAATATATATTACAAAAATTGTAAGTTGATTGAACATGTCTGATTCCGTGGTGTAGTGTTATCACGTCTGCTTTACACGCAGAAGGTCGCGAGTTCGATCCTCGCCGAAATCTGATAATCTTTTTGTCAACTGACAAATTTAGCAATGGAATTAACTTTTAACAATTCTGCAAATTTGCATTGATGACGCAATCCTTTATTAACGGCTTTTTTTTCGGAATATATATTACAAAATTGTAAGTTGCATTGAACATGTCTGATTCCGTGGTGTAGTGGTTATCACGTCTGCTTTACACGCAGAAGGTCGCGAGTTCGATCCTCGCCGAAATCTGATAATCTTTTTGTCAACTGACAAATTTAGCAATGGAATTAACTTTTAACAATTCTGCAAATTTGCATTGATGACGCAATCCTTTATTAACGGCTTTTTTTCGGAATATATATTACAAAAATTGTAAGTTGATTGAACATGTCTGATTCCGTGGTGTAGTGGTTATCACGTCTGCTTTACACGCAGAAGGTCGCGAGTTCGATCCTCGCCGAAATCTGATAATCTTTTTGTCAACTGACAAATTTAGCAATGGAATTAACTTTTAACAATTCTGCAAATTTGCATTGATGACGCAATCCTTTATTAACGGCTTTTTTCGGAATATATATTACAAAAATTGTAAGTTGGATTGAACATGTCTGATTCCGTGGTGTAGTGGTTATCACGTCTGCTTTACACGCAGAAGGTCGCGAGTTCGATCCTCGCCGAAATTTTAATCTTTTTGTCAACTGACAAATTTAGCAATGGAATTAACTTTTAACAATTCTGCAAATTTGCATTGATGACGCAATCCTTTATTAACGGCTTTTTTCGGAATATATATTACAAAAATGTAAGTTAGATGAACATGTCTGTTCCTGGTGTAGTGGTTATCACGTCTGCTTTACACGCAGAAGGTCACGTGTTTGATCCACGCCGAAATCTGATGACCTTTTTGTCAACCGACAAATTTAGCAATGGAATTAATTTTCAACGTTTCTGCAAATTGGCATTGATGACGCAATCTTTTTTTGAATAAATAACTGTATCCAGTAAACCTTTGATACACATTAATATTAAGCAAACAAATATCTAGGCAAACCTCGTGATTCACATAATGTTGGAATATATTTGGATATAAGGTGAGCTCTAATTCCCCATCTGGATTTACAGACTAGCCAATGTCTCGTGAGTTGTTCCTGCAGCCAATCACTAACCATACTGCGTGGACGAGACACTATTTAACCCCCCTCACTGGTCATAATTACAATTACCAATTATCAGGAAGGACTTATACGATTACCAGAGGAACCAAAGGATTCATTATCGAAGGACTCTTTACCAGGAATTGATAACTCTTTACCAGAGGAACCAAAGGATTCATTATCGAAGGAATCTTTACCTGGAACTGAGAACTCTTTACCAGTGGAACCAAATGATTCATTATCGAAGGACTCTATATCAGGAACTGAGAACTCTTTGCCAGTGGAACCAAAGGATTCATTATCGAGGGACTCTTTACCAGGGATCCTATTCCACTGGACACTGCTTTAAGGGCAAACGATGGCCCATTAGAACTTAACACATAAAAAATACCTATCAAAATCCAGTCCAGTCTCATCTCCCCTCAGTAGAAAACCAGAACAAGAAGTAGTTAAGCCTGCCCATAAACAAATTTGCCCATTTGGTCTGAAGATCACATCGGCCAGAAACTCTCAGTAACCAGGTGTTGACTCCCTGTTCTTAAAGCAAATATAAACGCTCTATAAATGATAATGAGCACTATATTCTTAGAACCATATAAATATACAGGGTGTTCGGGATTAATTAGACATATTCATATTTGGTTATTTTTATCCGTAGGTTGGAGGTATTGACGCACACTACGCAGCATTTAAAAGCTTGGACCCTTCTTCATTCATATACATGATGACAGAGAGAATGGATGATTAGAACCCACCTGAATCATGGAAGAGAATAACTTGTATCATGATGATCTGTGCCGACCAACAAAACAAGGAGATTATAGTTGCTGCCCAATGCTCCCTGAACACTGTTAAATTAATCAGGTATGAACTGGATAATTGCAATGGAGACTACGAGACTCTGGCTAGAGGAAAGCAACATAACAGACGATCTGAATGCATTCATACAGCAGAATTCCTCGAAAATCTGCAGAAAATACTGTTGGAGTACCCTGGCATTCGAATTCGGGCGTTGTCACGTAAAGTGAATGTTTTAGCCTCTAGCATGAAACTTGTACTCAATGAAGACCTTTGCTACTACTCATACAAGCGTCGCAGAGGGCACCTGCTTCCAGAAAAGGCCCGTGAAAATCGTCTGAATAAAGCGAAGAAACTTCTGAGAAAAGTGAAACACCCTGATGAACTACAAACAATCTGGTTCTTTTCCGATGAGAAAAACTGTTGCCAAGATTAAAAGCATAACACGCAGAATAACAGATGGCTTGCAAAAATTCCAAAGAACACTCCTCGTGTCATGCAGACTAAATTTTCCCAAACTGTGATGGTTTTCGGATGTGTGTCCTCTGAAGGTGATATGATGCGTCTGCATTTTTCAGAGAGGGTATCAGGTTGAATTCGGACGCCTACTTTCTAAACACTGTAGTGAAGCCCTTGATAACAAGGGTAGCCAATGGTAGGCCATATGTATGGCAGTAGGATTTTGCCCACGGGAAAAGTTTAAAAAATGGTTGTCAGCAAATTATTACCCCTACACCAGTCCTAATATTTGGCCTCCGAACTTAAACTTAAGCCCATGGCTTATTATGTATGTGGCGCTGCTGGGAAAAACATCAATAACCGTGCCAATACTACAAATGCCCAGTTAATCGACAGAATTAAGGCAGTTTTTAGACACTTCTTAGGGAAACTGCAACATCACATTGCTCCAGATTCAGGAGCAAAATTGAGCCGGTGATCGACGCTAATGGCGGTTATATATATATATATATATATATATATATATATATATATATAAATCTTTATTAGTATACTTATATGTGTATATATATATATATATATATATATATATAATATATATATATAGGTAAAAAGTATCCAACTGACTTGTATGTAGGGGATAAATCTAATTGGGATCATCCATATATCATGTAAATCCACAATGCATGCTTATGCAAACTTATAGATTCATACAAGGATTTTACAATTCCATATGAGAGCTGAATATGTAAAAACTAATAAATTGATTATATACAGAGCAATATTTTTACTTTCAAAGAACGAAAAACTTAAAAAACAATCATTTGACTATAATAAATTAATTTCAACCAGAACTCAAAAGTCTCATCAGATAGCATTTCCATAAAGAGTATTTATCTGATGATACTAGGCTCATAGTGAGTCTCTGGTCGAAATAGATTTATTATAAACAAATCACGGCTTGTTAGCTTTTTCCTTTGAAAGTATATATATATATATAGCATAGTATAGAAGAGTGAGAATTTGAAAAAAAACGTGGTTTAAATAAAATGAGCGTTAAGTTTATTAGCCGACGCTGCAGTGTTTCGATCTGTTGAGTAGATCTTCTTCTGGGCTTTTGTTGATATAAGGCAGAGTATATATATATATATAATATATATATATATATATAATATCTTATTATAATGGAGATTGTGTGTTTTTCTGTCTGTAACCGAAACTATATTACTACTCAAGTAACAATTCCCTTAGTTATTTACGTCACATTCTACAGGATTTTACTTTTATTTAAATCTCAATTATTAATAAAATTGTTTTACATTATTAATACTGTTGACCATATCTACATTCTAATAAGATGCAATTGTATTTATATATACAACAAAATAGTGGTTTACAGTGTGAATGGGAAGGCTAATTTGCATATTGATATTAAAAATCTGATTTTAATAAATATATGCTTAGTATTATTGATTTCTAATTGTTTGGTTTTATCTTAATGAATATTATCTAACATTTCAGGGATAAATCTTAAAAGAAATCCATTAACAAGAAAAAATAACTGTAATTTTATTCTTTGCTTCCTATTTTAACTAAATAGTTAAATTAGGAAAATTTAGGAATGAAAGACGGGAGTGATGGAAGAGTAAGTTTCAGTTGTTCTATTTTTTTTATTATACCCTCCTCTGTTTCAAATATCTTTATCGGCATTCTTATTTAGTTTCATTGGCCTTTCTAATTTGATACAATATTTTATTACATTAAAACTTAAATACTTGCACCCGGAGGGTGCATATATTTGCTAGTATATATAATGAATGGTGAATTAATGTGAAAAGTATTAGAATATGAAGGTATTCAATGCTAAATTAGCAGAGCAGCTTTAAAGTCAGAGATAAAATATTCTGGTGTTAATTTTCCTTACTTGAGTTTCATGCATATAATACAATCTTCCGACGGTCAAAAATATTAAAATATTAAAACGATGGCTTGTTTTTTTTTTGTTTGATAAAGCTTGAACTAAAAATTGAGGTAACTCTACATGTCTTAGATGAAAAAATAAACGCCATTTCTTCTTCTTCTTCTTCTTCTTCTTCTTATTATTATTATTATTATTATTATTATTATTATTATTATTATTATTATTATTATTATTATTTACTCCTTTTGAGTTTTCACATCAGCATTCTGATGGTCTTTCACTGGAGTCTGAGTGACAGCAAGTCTCCTCATGTCTCCAGGACTTTTCTGGGTATTCTGGCAGATTGCAGCAGTGTAGTGTTCTGAATGGTGTCAATCCTTCCTTTGATATCCAAACTTTCCAAACCCTTTTCCAATCCTTTAGGGACTGTTCCAAGTACACCAACTAAAATTGGTATCACTTTCACTTTCATGTTCCATAACTTTTTCAGTTCTCTGGCAAGGTCCAGATATTTGTCTATTTTTTCATTTTTCTTTAACTTCACCCTGTGATCTGCTGGAACTGCAAAATCCACCAGTTGACAAGTTCTTTCTTTTTTGTTTATCAAAGCTAGGTCTGGTCTTCTTGCTGGGATAAGGTGATCCGTTTTTATTTCAAAGTCCCAGAGAATTTTATGTGTTTCGTTCTCAAGAACAGATTCTGGTTTATGTATATACCGTTTTGTTGTATGATCAAAATTAAATTTTTTGCATAATTCCCAGTGGATCACCTTCCCAAGCCAGTCGTGTCTAGTTTTGTATTCTCGTTGTGCTAGTTTGCTACATTCGTAGAGTATATGGTTTACAGTCTCATCTCTATTACCACAAAGTCTACATTTACTATTTGTTGGGTCTTATCAATTTTGGCTTTGATATTATTATTATTATTATTATTATTATTATTATTATTATTATTATTATTATTATTATTACTATTACTATTGTTGTTGTTATTATTATTATTAATATTTGTATTATTATTATTATTATTATTATTATTATTATTATTATTATTAGTAGTAGTAGTAGTAGTAGTAGTAGTAGTATTCATATTCTTATTCTTCTTTTCTACATGCTGCTACTGTTTCGATCGAATCTTTAAACTCTGTGCCTCTATTCGTGATTGATAGTCACAGAGCATGCTTATCAACTAGCGTAAAGCTGACCATTAGCCAGAGTTGTGAGTTCGATTTTCACGGGGCATCCCGTTATTTTTGGCCAGATTAAGCAACTATCCCTTCATTACCTTTTTTTACTTCTTTTCTTACTTTATTTCTCTTTTCTTCTCTTATATATGCATCCACTCTAATGCTATATTTCTCTTAATCTATTGCAATATATTTGTCTCCGTGTTTTGGATGAAATACATAAACGCCATTTTTATAGTCTTCTTCTTCTTCTTCTTCTTCTTCTTCTTCTTCTTCTTCTTCTTCTTCTTCTTCTTCTTCTTCTTCTTCTTCACCATTTATGCTGCCAGCAAAATGTCTGGTTAGAATCAAATCGATCCTTTTTTCGATTTTGTGTTGAGTTTCCTTAAAATGAAAAGATAAAAAGATTTAAACGTCATTTTAAGCAACCGAGAAAAAATAAATAAAGGCGTTGATGTTGTTTTTTTTGTTCGCTTTTCTTTTTTTTAATGTTTTTATTTGTTGTTGTTTAGGGGGGCGAGGTAAACAGAAAGGAAAATGATAAAGTTTTCACAAATAAACAAACACAACATCTAAAATCCTGTATTAAATACACAGTTGTATTGCGTTAAGCCATAACGATTTTCAGTGTCATTTTCTGTTTGTTTTATTTTTGTCAAATTCCGTTTGCCTAGAAAATATCAAAAGTAGTTTAATTGAAAAAAAAAATTGATAAATAATGAAAACAAATGGTTTCGTCTCTTCGTATTTAAGCGGGAAAGTTTCAAAGCCAGAAGGAAACAAACAAAGAATTCTCGTGGCGAAACCAGACGACAAAAAATACAGAATGAGAAAGAGAGAAAAGGAGAGAAGAGGGAGCTAATGAGAGAAAGGCAGAGAGAGAGAGAGAGAGAGAGAGAGAGAGAGAGAGAGAGATGGGAATGATAAATATAGAGAAAGAAAAAGAGAAAGAAAGAAAGTGAGAGGCAAACAGAGAGAGAGAGAGAGAGAGAGAGAGAGAGAGAGAGAGAGAGAGAGAGAGAGAGAGTGATGGGGAGAGAGAGAAACCAAAAAGATAAATATATAAATTGAATAAATAAATATACAAACAAGAAATACTCGTGTCGAAACCAGACGACAAAACGGGAAAGAAATAGATAGATAGATAGATAGATAGATGGAGAGAGATAGATAGATAGAGAGAGAGAAATAGAGAGAGAGAGAGAAGTACAGACAGAGGGACATAAATTGAGAGAAAGCGAAAAAATAAATATATGAATTGAATAATTAAATATACAATAGAAAGATAGACTGATAAATAAATAAGTGAGTGCTTACGTTGATAAATAGCAACTTGTCTATTCGCGAATGTTCCTTCCTTTGTAATCTTCACTGTAAATCATTAGCTAGAGGACAAATAACGCGATGTCTCGCTTGATAGAATGTCTGGAAAAGCGTGTCTTCTCTCTTTTACCAACTCCTCCTTCTGCTTCCTTTTCATTCATTTCTCTTTTATAATTGCAGGAACTTTAGCATGATTCCATACGCATTATCGTAGACGGAATGGTAAGGAAAAATTACGATACCAACAGAGTTGGCTGTTTTATTGGCGGGGAGGGTTTTGTCACATTGTTAAATTAAATATGAATGCATCTAAAAGATTACACTTATTTTGATTATATTTTAATTGATTACTATATGAAATCATTCACGGGTTTAGTTTAAATCTGTTCGAAAATAAAATAATAACATAAGATATCACGAATAACAAGTAATTATTTATTAAACCCAGTTTTCTTAAAACCAGTTTGCAAATTAACCACACCATATATTATGTAAACCTTCATTGCTAAGTGATATATAAATACCTTAGTATTATCTGCATTATTCGGATTATGTCCCCATCTTCATTGTTATTTGTACAACGTTTCGGCCGATATACCCTCCGGTCTTCTTCAGGTATTTCTTGTCGGACTCGGGAATCTTCTCGTACTCGGGAACCTTCTTTTCGAACTCGGGAACTTTCTTGTCGTAATGGGGAGCCATCACGGAACTTTGAACCTAACCCTTTATTTAATACAAATAACAATGAAGATGGGGACAATAGTCCGAATAATGCAGATAATACTAATCATCAAGCCTCATCTTAAACATTCAGAGAAATAGTATATAAATACCTGTCGAAAATGCAAATGATGTTCCAAAAATATGACGAAGAAAACGTAAGTCACCTCATCGTTTTGCTTACAGTTAACAAGTTAGTCCCGCATATCTTTTGCCACAGTATAGCGTGTGATTATTTAAGCAACACCAGTTACTGAAAGCAACCTGATATAAAAATGATTTTATTCGGCATAAAATTTGCCGAAAAAGGTTGATATTGCTGTAAAGAACAACCAACCAATCAAAGGAATAGTGAATTCGATCCACAATGAATGCTCCATACTTGAGACCTTTTATCATATCCCACGATGATGACCGTTTTAACTCTGGTACCTTATGAATGTCGTAAGTAAGCAGTAACGTTGTTTAGGTTACAGAAAAACAGACACCGAATCTCCATTATAATAACATTATCTCGTCGCATAATCAACTTAGTATATTATTAATGTATATTATTATTATATACGAAATATATTGAGCATTTTTGGATTGACTGCTAATGCTACTACAACGAAAATGTTGTCACAATTTTTAATCAATACATACATATATATATATATATATATATATATATATATATATATATATATATATATATAATTATCATACTAAGGCTAAGCGAATCAATCTTTGCCTCCTAAAGGTTTTTTTACTGTTTAGTTTAATGACACGAAAGTTATACTGAATTATTCCTTAGTTTTAGGATTGAGTTTCATTTGAAAAAAATCCATTTTAATTGGTTCTAATTAATCGTAATTTGCAATTAAGTCAAAAACTGAATCGTCTCTTACCCTACAATTTAAATTAGGTCAAACATTCTCTTTCTTAGAAATCTTACAAAATGATTTTAATATTTTTTTTTTTTATTCTTAGGCCGTGTGTATTTTCTAAAAATTAAATTCGCTTTGCAAATTAAATTTTTCCTAATCCCAATTATCTAACCAGTATAATTATTAAAGTGTATTAGTATATTATTAGTATTATCATTAATTTCTTTTATGAACCAGATCTACTACCGAAAAGGGAGACTGAAGGAACAGACACCGAATCTCCTCTATGATAACATTATCTCGTCGCATAATCAACTTAGTATATTATTTAAGTGTGTTTCTTTTTTAAAACCAGAACTACTACCAACAAGGGAGACTGGAGTACCATCTTCAATTTAAACATATTTTTGGTTGGTGCCAGACAAAGTTAAACTTAATAAACCTAAGAGATCTCCTGAGTGAATGAAATCAATAACAGCCAGAAATCGAGACCAAGTATAATCATAAAATCTCATTGTTGATTTACTTTAGGATACTGAGTTAAGACAAGTTTACGGCATACATTTCAGACGAATATATATTTTGCTTCGATGCCCAGAAAATATAAAATGTCTTCTATATACACCAAGTATAAGAATGGAAGGGATCTTTAGATATGCAACTGACCAAATGCACGTGAATATATATATATATATATATATATATATATATATATATATATGTATATATATGAAAATCAATACCTTAGTTGGTGTTAGGAATGATTCTTAAATGGGATTCTTTTTAACCACGGAATATCAAATTTGGTTCAGTCCATAGCATTTTTCTTTACATATATAATATATATATATATATATATATATATATATATATATATATATATATATAAGTGTATTTTGTTAGCATTTTTTCTTTTATACAAGTTTTGTTGAACTGTACAGACAATTCTTGTCGGATGAGTTTTTGGTTGATCCTTTCTAATTTGCGGGCCATCTTTTTGGTATCGGGGTGGAACTGGTATAACAGTCCACCAAAGGTTTCGATACGAGCGCTTTCGGCAATACAGTTTGCCATCATCAGGTAGGAAACTCGTCCGACAAGAATTCCCGATTACGACAAGAAGGTTCCCGAATCCGAAAAGAAAGTTCCCGAGTCCGACAAGAAATACCTAAACAAGCCCGTTGTACGGATAACAATGAGAGATGAGGACAATAGTCCGAATAATACAAATAATACTAATTATCAACTCATCTAAAAAATTCAGAGAAATAATTTTTAACATATACAAGTGTGAGTCAAAATGTAATGCCATTTTGTTTAGAACAGGTATAATTACCAATACAGGAATATGTATGATACATCAACATGAAACTAGTGCTCTGTGGATCACATCCCTACTACTCCACATAGGTTTGTCAAAAAGGAATGCCATTTTGTTAGGGCAGGTATAATTACCAACACAGGAACATGTATCATACATCAAAAGGAAGCTGCTTCTCTGTGGATCAATTTCTCTCAATAGCAATGTTCCACGTTCGAATGAGAGCATGTATCCCTGTCCAGTAAAATTATGTTTGAGTGTTCTTTGAGCCACACCTTCACGACTGATTTCACTTCCTCGTCACTGGAATTATATTTGCCTCTCTTCGGCCCCATTAAAAAAATTCGAGCGAGGAAAATATACAAAATTCTCAACAAAAACAGAATATTTAATTTCACTGATACGGTTAAATAATGTAAATAATGTATATTTATTTTTCCAAATAATGCAAAGATTAGCCATTCAAAAGATCCTCACCACTTCTCTCCGGTCAGACATGGTTTTGACATCGGAGGCAACTAAGCAGGTGGTGATATTAGAACTTACATTCCCGCGGGAGGATAGGTTAGATGAGGCAAATTGTAGGAAGACGGCCAAATACCAGTAGCTTGTGGTCGAATGCAGATCAAATGGCTGGAAGGCCCGAAATGAACCTTTCGAGGTTGGATGCCGTGGCTTTGCTGGCAGGTCACTTTTGAAGATGTTTAAGACCCTTGGTATTAGAGGCCGGCAAAGTAGGAGAGCCATAAAAGAAATAACAGGAGTTGCTGAGAAAGCATTGAGATGGCTCTGGATGCGCAGGAGCGATATTTGGATGTGCCACTAGGTCGGAAACCGGGAATTGATCAGTCTGGTTGGGGTCTCCTGGGCGACGAGGGTGTATGGTGAGTAATGACCCGAAACACCTGTTGACCTTGGGTTCATCACTGATGACTGCGGCCTAGTATTTAACCCAACAGTGTGTTTATGAATTTTTCCAAATAATGCACAGATTAGCCATTCAAAAGCCAACGCCACAAAGGGATATTTAAAAAAAATAACATTATGTACTAAATCACTGGACGTTTACCTGTTAATCTCATATATAACAGAGTTTTATTTTCCAATTGTAGAGCTTATAATGCTCAACTTTCGTTACACTATGTTTAGCTTAATAAATGGTCTATAGACATTGGAAATATTTTATGCAAAACCACAATGAATTAAATAATCCCATTATTATTTTATAGAATAAAAAAAATTGAATTATTGATAAATAGTGACCAGAAATAAAATAACTCAGAAGATACATGACGTGAAGATTCTAATTTATATATATATATAAACACATATCTACGTCTATGTTTAGTGCGCGTTCCTGTGTGCTTGCAATTAAGTATATACAAGAATTATATATATATATATAAATATATAAATATATATATATATATATAATGTATTATATGTGTATATATGCTTATATATATATATATATATATATATATATATATATATGGAGTAAATATGGAAAATAAATCCGACAATATAAAGAAAATTTGAAAAAACAAGTATTCCGAAATTGGGATGAATTTAATAATCGATGTTTAAAACATTTCGGTTACATTGATCAAATACAGTTACATAACTAAAAAGATTTTCATCTCCTGTCACATATAAAAACATCCATCATTTTCTTCACCCCAAGAGACATCCTGATGAAGGTTCAATGTAACCGAAATGTTTTAAACATCGATTATTAAATTCATCCCAATTTCGGAATACTTGTTTTTTCAAATTTTCTTTATATATATATATATATATATATATATATATATATATATGACATATGAAAAATATATGATGAGAATCTTCTAATCTACCTGTATACAACACATATCTACCTCTATGTTTCGTGCGCGTGAATGTGTGTTTTCAATTGGGTGTATGCATATATATATATATATATATATATATGTATATATATATATGACATATGAAAAATATATGACGAGAAGCTTCTAATCTACCTGTATACAACGCATATCTACCTCTATGTTTCGTGCGCGTGAATGTGTGTTTTCAATTGGGTGTATGCATATATATTGCATATATATATATATATATATATATATATTATATATATATAAGTATGTGTATATGTATGTATATATGTTTGTATATATGTTTGCATATATATATATATATATACATTTATATATATATATATATATATATATATATATACATATATATATATACACACAATTTTAATATCGAGAATTTGGACAGCTATCAGACAGTGAATCAATTAAGATATAAATATAATACATCGTCTGAAATGATTCCTGAACGCTTTTAGGGACATTTAAAGTGCTGACAGTTGATTGTTACGGAAACTAACTATTTCTCTACGCACAAAAGACAGAGTCAAAAAATAAAATCACGTCCTTTTCAAGCCTGTCATCGACTGACGTATATTATGACAATCAAACAGCGAACATTTAGTGAAATATTTTCAAAAATCTACTTTGTTATTAAATCACGCTTATTTCAGTGTCTCATATTCAAGTACAACAAAAAATGAAATACGAAAAAAAAAAAAAAAAGAAAACAAACAAATTGTGCAAATTTGTCATTGTTACAGAAGTTCTTTATTACTTTAGAGAGTCGAATTTTATTTCGTATTTCCTCATATAATTCTGTATCTGTCATTGAAATCAATACATTTCTTTGATAATCATCTAAAGTTCAATTAAGATTCGGGGATAAATCTATTGATATATTGTACTACTGTTTACAATCTATATATATAGTATAGTCGTCGGGGCGGCCTAATGTCGGTATCAGCATATCAGCGAGGGAGTCTATCCCCTTTTCACTAGCGCTAGTCCAAGGAGATTGTTTTTGCATCTGAGGTGGAGCGCCACGCCTACCATCAGCTCCTAACTTAACCGCACAGATCCCTGTGCTACTCATACGCTGAGTTGGCGAGGACCGGTATCGAACTAAGAACATCGTGGTTTCTAGCCAATCACTCTAGCGACTGAGCTAACCCGGCCCTATGAACCTATATAGTTTCAAAGTTTCAACTAATTTGAGATATAGACAATACAGATATCTATATTTTTGCTTGAAGGCAATAACAATGCGTATATTGCATCAGTCTGTACGATGTTCTACACACCGAATAATTCTTTACCGAAATTCACTTGTATATTGTAATTGCCTTCAAGCAAAAATATAAATAATAATATATATACTTTGTTCAACAATGCTTCTAAAAAAAAACATCCAAAAATCTTATTTCCTTCGCCGAAGAGCATAAGGCCCTGGTTTGTTATTATTCACTCAACGTCCCCTTACCTCATATGGTAGAGACGTACCAGCATCATTGACAGGTTGATATTGCAAGGATTTTGCAGTATGGTTTCTGACTATCTTGCTGAAGTCCCGGTTTCGAACTCTGTCGGAGGGAAATCGTTAGTATACATCGCTGATGAGACTTAATAAAGTTGAAACAGTCTGTACGATGTTCTACACACCGAATGATTCTTTACCGAAATTCACTTGTCATTATTATCTTCTATAATTATCGAATTTTATTCGATATACGCATTGTAGTTGCCTTCAAGCAAGAATATAAATAATAATATATATACTTTATATATATATATATGTGTGTGTGTGTGGGTGTGTGTGTGTGTGTATTTGGGCAGCATTCTTTCATTTATACATGTAGAATTAAGTGTGATGTGTTCCATTTAAAAAAAATTATATCAATGTGGAGGCTGGAAAGAGAAGAATTAATTTCCAATGCAGTATACATATTTTAAAATGCCTATACCACCTTTCTCATCAATTCTTCTCCTTCCAGCCTCCACATTAATATAATTTAAAGAAAACTGGAACACATCACCCCTGATGATGGCACTCCGAAGTACCGAAAGTACTCGGGACTTGAACTTTGGTGGACTTATCCACGAATTCCAGCCAAATATTAAAAAGTTGGCCAGAAAACTCGAAAATATCAAAAATAAAATTGTTAAACAGGAGATGTATCTTTTATTTAATTCTACATATATATATATATATTATATATTATATATATATATATATATGGGTGGGGTGTGTGTGTGTGTGTGTGTGTGTGTGTGTGTGTGTGTGCGTTCATGTGTGGGGGGCCTATATTCTATAGTTCTGTTTCTGAGAGGTTCTTCGTCAGAAGCTGCATTTCTGGCGTGCTTAGCTTCTTCCTAGGTTCCCTCCATTCTGTTGTATGATTGTATTGATTCAAATTGTGCGTGTGTGTGTGTGTGTGTGTGTGTGTGTGTGTGTGTGTGTAAATCTGTGTATGTTTGTTTATGTGTGTCTGTCTGTCCAAAAATGTCTTACTATCATTCCAGGTTTGGTCTACCGTTTATTTTTTTCTTATTAGGTAGGCCTTAGTAGTCTGTGAAAGGTTAGAATACAACACAGATTACCAGGTAGGAATATCAAGCACAAGATCTAAATACGGTGTGATTGTAAAGTAACTCCCTTCCCTATTTTAAAAATACATTTCTGAATCATTATATGAATATGAGAAGAATACACATAACATGGAGTATTATTTAAAATCATATATGGGAACCAGTATAGTTCTGTCTCAGAGAGGTTCTACGTACTAACTTTTAAAAAAATGACTAGAGAGAGAATATACATTTGAAGTTTTGTTCTTTCAATGTTCTGTATTCAGCTTTCATTTATCATATGTTGAGAAAAACAAACACAAGAAAAGTGGCGGTAAACAAGTTTCCGCGTAAAACGCCAGCATCTTGTTCAGCTTGAAGATGGCAAAGACAACCGTTTTAGTAAAGAAGATGATTGATGAAGTCTATGAAAACAGTTCCTTTTGTAAGCGGTACGTGTTGTGAATTGTTTTGTAAAGTTCAAGAAACAAAAATTGATAGGCCACACAAGAACTTGGAAACTGGGGATATGCAAACTGATTGTGTTTTGACGACATCACCACTTAATAAACGGAAGAATTTGGCTGAAAACCTCGGGGTCAAACACTCAACAGAAACCCCAATTTTTTCGCCAAACACCCTTCTAACGACACCCACTACCAACTTAGAGGAACCGACCGGCTTGCTTTCGAACCCTGAAAAAGATCGGAAGACAGTCGGCGGTCCTATACAATAACAGAGGGAAAGGGGGCAACCAAAAATGTCCCACAATTTTATTTTGTTACATTTTTTCAGTTTCTTGGGGATTTTTTGTTTTGTTACCCCAACCCCTCCACTTCCTTCTCATACGAAGCTTATGCTTTAAAAAACTTTTATAATCACTCGAAAGGGATAATTTTAAGTAGGATAAAGCCATAGAGCGAAAGAGGCATTTTGGTGTAAGTAGGCTGCGAAAGGAGAGAATGCCAGGTTTATTTTGAATGGATCGGTCAGTGAGTGAACCTAGCTAAAAAGATCCATGTAGTGGTATGACCAGCTTTGTTAGCCCCCCCCCCCCCCCCAACTAACCTTCCGGCTATATGCCGAGTTTTGACACACTCTTGTATTCACTTCATGTTTTTTTTTTTTTAATAAAGAATTTGGAGTGAGTACATGAGTGTGCTCACTTCAAATATTCAATAACTCAACAGTTTCGAAAACCTTTACAAAATAGGAAGAGAATAAAACACAATAAAATGGATGTCAAATGCAGTGTCACATTTATGTCTCACTAGCAGCGTGTTTTTACCTTTTAGATTTGTAAAAAAAAAAAAAAAAAAAAAAAAACATAATTGGATTTAAAAGTCTGTTTTCCAAGCTTTTGAGGGCCGTCCGAAGCGCACCAATTAACAATAGTGGCTGGTTGGTTTGGTTGGTTGGGTTTTACGGTATGTCAACCCCTTGGGTTATTTTATGCCGAATACTTCTATTGGTAAAAAAAAAAGTTTAATGCTAACAAAGTTTTGAAATAATTTCATTTTTAATCGATAATACAATTTTGTTTATAAAATGTTTTCTATTTAACCCATATATGGGACCCTAACAGGTACTACCACTCCGGGTCAGAGTGGACCAGGGAGCAATGGTGATTAAGGGGTGCTCCACATTACCCAAACCTCCAAAACTGGAACCTCACCATCAGATAGAGTTTAACATCATTCCCAGGACATGTAGACCCGCAGCCACCACCTTCTAGCACCCTTATGATAAAAAGGGGTTGGAGCTTGCCATGAAGGCAATAGGGTTGGGGCAATCATATAGATGCTAGGGCTAGGTTTAAAATTAGTATCAATTCAGTCTTTTTTCAGTTTTTTATCAAGGTCCAGATATTTGTCTCCCATTTGGTTTTCTTACATTTTAACCTTGTTATCTGCTGGAAATGCAAAATCTGCAAGCTGAGACGTTGTCTTTTTCTTGTTGATCAATACAAGGTCTGCTCTTCTGGCTTGGGTAAGGTTATCCGTCTTTATTTCAAAGTCCCATATAATTTTATATGCTTCATTCAAATGTACAGATTCTGGTTTGTGCATATACAGTTTTGTTGTAGGGCCAAAATTTACTTTCTTGCACAAGGTTGCGAGTATGGGACATCCATCGAGAATCGAACTCGCTATTCAGAAGTAATTGATATTCGTGATTAGCTTGTTAACCCTTAACCACGAGAAACCACCGCATTTACCCAAACCCGTTAGCCATGGGTGGGATGTGTAGAAAGTATGGGACGTCCAGCGAGGATAGAACGCGCTATTTAATCGTAATGGATCTGATAGGCTACCTTGATAAAAAAAAAAGTGCACCATCATTACATTAGTATGTATGTTGAACAGCTGTACATAATTCTTTTGTTAATTTTTTTTTTAATTTCAAAAGGTATTCTTTCTTAAAACGCGGTGGTGCATAATCAACAAATTAGCACAGATACAAACTTAGATAATAATCCAATCCGTCGCAAAATCTGCATGGACCAAAAACATTTTATCATCTACAACACAGTGTTCTCTAGAGAGAAAAGTACGTATTTACCCAAACCTTACGCCAGCCGGGAAAATTTGGCTCAGAACCGCCCTCGGTGGCGGCAGGCTCTCCCTAGTCGACTATTCATGTCTGAACTCAAGCTAGCGCAACACCATGAAGCCAAGAGATCGAGAAGAAAATGGCAGCAACAAAGCACCGGCACATCAACATCTTCAGGGACAGTATTCACATGCGATATCTATGGTCGAGAAGGTCTTTCGAACATTGGACTTCACGCCATAACTTCAGGGGCACGATAACTATAGTCTTCCAGACTGCAATGCCGGTGAAACTACGGTTAGGATGTGACACAAGATTACAGGTATAGGACATCCAGCTAGGACGAACTCGCTATTCAGTAGATTGGTTGGCTGGTTAGCTGGATTTTTACAGAATGTCAACCCTGGTTGGGTTATTTTATGCTTTATGTTTTTATTCATTTCTTGATGGGTACTCAACTTGCCGTTTAAAATCAATTTTTCGTAAACACATTTCATACATATTTTCCATTTAACACATAGATGGGACGTTAACAGGTATCATTTATATACTCAGTTATCACTGGAATTAAAAATTGTTAGGCACCAAGGCCCAATCCAATCCGCCGCACAAAACATTACAGCGTAATTATTATATGGTCTAAGGAGAATTTGGGATTGGAGAAAACGCTAATCGGGATTTCTGGAGAAGAGAGACAGACAGACAAACTATCAAAGGCCGCAGAGTAAAGTTTTGAAGTGTAAACACTCAACAGGGTTCCAGCAATTGACCAAACGAATGACCCCGGAACTAGATTTAAAAATAAAAACGGAAGTTTTGGGTCTTGTTGACTCGAAGCGGATGTGACCTTTTCCCACCCGCCGGTGACGAGAAACGGAAGGAAGAGAAAATCGGTCTCTTTTTTAGGCTGATCCTCTC
>CM042159.1:25061612-25065916 GCA_023376005.1 Doryteuthis pealeii | reverse complement strand
AAGAGAGAGATGGTTAGTGGTTATCACGTCTGCTTACACGCAGAAGTCGCGAGTTCGATCCTCGCCGAAATCTTTGAAATCTTTTTTGTCAACTGAACAAATTTAGCAATGGAATTAACTTTAACAAATTTCTGCAAATTTGCATTGATGACGCAATCCTTTATTAACAGCTTTTTTCGGAATATATATTACAAAAATTGTAAGTTGCATTGAACATGTCTGATTCCGTGGTGTAGTGCTTATCACGTCTGCTTTTACTCGCAGAAGGTCGCGAGTTCGATCCTCGCCGAAATCTGTTAATCTTTTGTCAACTGACAAATTTAGCAATGGAAATTAACTTTTAACAATTCTGCAAATTTGCATTGATGACGCAATCCTTCATTAACAGCTTTTTTTCGGAATATATATTAAAAAATTGTAATTCCATTGAAGATGTCTGATTCCGTGGTGTAGTGGTTATCACGTCTGCTTACTCGCAGAAGGTCGCGAGTTCGACTCTCGCGAAATCTGATAATCTTTTGTCAACTGACAAATTTACATGGAATTAACTTTTAACATCTCTGCAAATTTGCATTGATGACGCAATCCTTTATTAACAGCTTTTTTTCGGAATATATATTACTAAAATTGAAGTTGCCATTGAACATGTCTGATTCCGTGGTGGTAGTGGTTATCACGTCTGCTTTACACGCAGAAGGTCGCGAGTTCGATCCTCGCCGAAATCTGAGGAGCATTTTATCAAACGACAAATTTAGTAATCGAATTAGCTTTTAACAATTCTGCAAATTTGCATTCATGACGCAATCCATTATTGACGGCTTTTTTTCGGAATATATATTACAAAAATTGTAAGTTGGATTGAACATGCCTGTTTCCATGGTGTAGTGGTTAACACGTCAGCTTTACACGCAGAAGGTCACGAGTTCGATCCTCTCCGAAATCTGATAATTTTTTTGTCAACTGACTAATTTAGTAATGGAATTAACTTTTAACAATTCTGCAAATTTGCATTGATGACGTAATCCTTTATTAACGGCTTTTTTTCGGAATATATATTACAAAATTTGTAGGTTGGATTGAACATGTCTGATTCCGTGGTGTATTTGTTATCACGTCTGCTTTACGCGCAGAAGGATGCGAGTTCGATCCGAAATCTGTTGAATTGTTTGTCATCTGGCAATCTAATTAACTTTTAACAATTCTGCAAATTTGCATTGATGACACAATCCTTTATTAACGGCTTTTATTCGGAATATATATTACAAAAATGGTAAGTTGGATCGAACATGTCTGATTCCCTGGTGTAGTGGTTATCACGTCTGCTTTACACGCAGAAGATCGCGTGTTCGATCCTCGCCGAAATCTGATAATCTTTTTGTCAACTGACAAATTTAGCAATCGAATTAACTTTAACATTTCTGCAAATTTGCATTGATGACGCAATACTTAATTGACGGCTTTTATTCGGAATATATATTACCAAAATGTTAATCTTGATTGAACATGTCTGATTCCGTGGTGTAGTGGTTAACACGTCTGTCTTACACGCAGAAGATTGCGAGTTCGATCCTCGCTGAAGTCTGATAATATTTTTTGTCAACTGACAAATTTAGCAATGGAATTAACTTTTAACAATTTTGCAAATTTGCCTTGATGACGCAATACTTTATTTACGGCTTTTATTCGGAATATATATTACAAAAATGGAAAATTGGATGGGACATGTCTGGTTCCGTGGTGTAGTGGTTATCACGTCTGCTTTACACGCAGAAGGTCGCAAGTTCGATCCTCGCCGAAATCTGATAATCTTTTTGTCAACTGACAAATTTAGCAATGGAATTAACTTTTAACAATTCTGCATGCATTGATGACGCAATCCTTTATTAACGGATTTTTGCGGAATATATATTACAATAATGGTAAGTTGGATTGAATTTGTCTGATTCCGTGGTGTAGTGGTTATCACATCTGTTTTACACCCAGAAGGTCGCCAGCTTGATCCTCGCCGAAATCTGATGAACTGTTTGTCAACTGACAAATTTAGCAATGGAATTAACTTTTAACAATTCTGCAAATTTGCATTGATGACGCAATCCTCTATTGAGGGCTTTTATTCGGAATATGTATTATAAAAATGATAATTTGGATTGAACATGTCTGGCTCCGTGGTGTAGTGGTTATCACATCTGCTTTACACGCAGAATTTCGCGATGTTGATCCTTGCCGAAATCTGATAATCTTTTTGTCAACTGACAAATTTAGCAATGGAATTAACTTTTAACATTTCTGCAAATTTGCATTGATGAGGCAATACTTAATTGACGGCATTTATTCGGAATATATATTACAAAAATGTTAATTTGGATTGAACATGTCTGATTCCGTGGTGTAGTGGTTATCACGTCTGTTTTACACCCAGAAGGTCGCGAGCTCGATCCTCACCGAAATCTGATGAACTGTTTGTCAACTGACAAATTTAGCAATGGAATTAACTTTTAACAATTCTGCCAATTTGCATTGATGACGCAATCCCTTATTGTCGTCTTTTTTTGGGGGGGATATATATTACAAAAATTGTAATTTGGGTTGAATGTGTCCTATTCCGTGGTGTAGTGGTTATCACGACTGCTTTACATGCAGAAAGTTGCGAGTTTGATCCTCGCCTAAATCTGATTATCTTTTTGTCAACTGACAAATTTAGCAATCGAATTAACGTTTAACAATACTGCAAATTTGCATTAATGACGTAATCATTTATTAACGGCTTTTATTCGGAATATATATTACAAAAATAGTAAGTTTGATTGAATATGTCGTGTTCCGTGGTGTAGTGGTTGTCACGTCTGCTTTACACGCAGAAGGTCGCGAGTTCGATCCTTGCCGAAATCTGACAATCTTTTTGTCAACTGACAAATTTAGTAATCGAATTAACTTTTAACAATTCTGCAAATTTGCATTGATGACTCAATCCTTTATTAACGGCTTTTTTTCGGAATATATATTACTCAAATGGTAAGTTGGATTGAACATGTCTCATTCCCTGGTGTAGTGGTTAACACGTCAGCTTTACTCGCAGAAGGTCACGAGTTCGATCCTCGCCAAAATCTTATAATCTTTTTGTCAAGTGACAAATTTATCAATCGAATTAACTTTTAACAATTCTGCAAATTTGCATTGATGACGCAATCCTTTATTAACGGCTTTTTTCGGAATATATATTACAAAATGCTAAGTTGGATTGAATTTGTCTGATTTCTTGTTGTAGTGGTTATCACGTCTGTTTTACACCGTGAAGTGAATGTTTTACCCTCTAGCATAAAACTTTCACTCTATGAAGACCTTCGCTACTACTCATACAAGCGTCGCAGAGCTCAACTGCTCCCAAAATTTCGTCTGAATAAAGCGAAGAAACTTCTGAGCAAAGTGAAACACCCTGCTAAACTACAGACAATCTGGTTCTTTTCCGATGAGAAAAACGATTGCAAAGATCAAAAGCAGAACACGCAGAATAACAAATATCTTGCAAACATTCCAAAGAACGCTCATCGTGTCATACAGACTAAATTTTCCCAAACTATGATGGTTTTTGGATGTGTGTCCTCTCAGTGTGATATGATGTGAGGGTATCAGGTTGAATTCAGACGCCTACCTGAAGTTTCTAAACACTTTAGTTAAGCCCTTGATAACAAGGGTAGCCAATGGTAGGCCATATGTATGGCAGCAGGATTTTGCGCATGGCCACAACTCTGGAAACATTTTTAAAAATGGTTGTTAGCAAATTTTTACGACTACACCAGTCCTAATATTTGGCCTCCGAACTCCCCAAACTTAAGCCCATAGATTATTATGTATGTGGCGCTGCTGGGAAAAATACCAATAACCGTGTCGATACTACAAATGCGCAGTTAATCGAATTAAGGTAGTTTTGAGACACTTCCCAGGGAAATTGCAGCATCAGCTTGCTTCCAGATTTCAGGAGAGGATTGAGCCTGGGCATCGACGCCTAGGCGGTTATATATATAATCAATATATAAATAATAAAAAATATTTATTAGTATATATTATTATAATATGTATGTGTGTGAGTGTGGTGTCTAATTGTATAATATATATATTTATATATATATATAATATATATATATATATATATATATATATATATATATATAGTAAAAGTATCCAACTGACCTGTATGTAGGGGATAAATCTAATTGGGATCATCGATATATCCTGTAAATCCACAATGCATGCTCATGCTGATGCAAACTTATAGATTCATACACGGATTTTTACAAATCCATAAG
>CM042159.1:25054112-25056612 GCA_023376005.1 Doryteuthis pealeii | reverse complement strand
TTTTTATTCTTAGGCCGTGTGTATTTTCTAAAAATTCAATTTGCTTTGCAAATTCACTTTTTCCTAATCCCAATTATCTAACCAGTATAATTATTAAAGTGTATTAGTATATTATTAGTATTATTATTAATTTCTTTTATGAACCAGATCTACTACCGAAAAGGAGACTGAAGAGACAGACACCGAATCTCCTCTATAATAACATTATCTCGTCGCATAATCATCTTAGTATATTATTTAAGTGTGTTTCTTTTTTAAAACCAGAACTACTACCAACAAGGGAGACTGGAGTACCATCTTCAATTTAAACATATTTTTGGTTGGTGCCAGACAAAGTTAAACTTAATAAACCTAAGAGATCTCCTGAGTGAATGAAATCAATAACAGCCAGAAATCGAGACCAAGTATAATCATAAAATCTCATTGTTGATTTACTTTAGGATACTGAGTTAAGACAAGTTTACGGCATCCATTTCAGACGAATATATATTTTGCTTCGATGGCCAGAAAATATAAAATGTCTTCTATATACACCAAGTATAAGAATGGAAGGGTTCTTTAGATATGCAACTGAGCAAATGCCACGTGAATATATATATATATATATATATATATATATATATATATATATATATATATATATGAAAATCAATACCTTAGTTGGTGTTAGGAATGATTTCTTAAATGGGATTCTTTTTTAACCACGGAATATCAAATTTGGTTCAGTCCATAGCATTTTTCTTTACAATATATATATATATATATATATATATATATATATATATAATATTATATATATATATATATAAAAGTGTATTTTGTTAGCATTTTTCTTTTATACAAGTTTTGTTGAACTGTACAGACAATTCTTGTCGGATGAGTTTTTGGTTGATCCTTTCTAATTTTCATGCCATCTTTTTGGTATCGGGGTGGAACTGGTATAACAGTCCACCAAAGGTTTCGATACGAGCGCTTTCGGCAATACAGTTTGCCATCGTCAGGTAGGAAACTCGTCCGATAAGAATTCCCGATTACGACAAGAAGGTTCCCGAGTCCGAAAAGAAAGTTCCCGAGTCCGACAAGAAATACCTAAAGAAGCCCGTTGTACGGATAACAATGAAGATGAGGACAATAGTCCGAATAATACAAATAATACTAATTATCAAGACTCATCTAAAAAATTCAGAGAAATAATTTTTAACATATACAAGTGTGAGTCAAAATGTAATGCCATTTTGTTTAGAACAGGTATAATTACCAATACAGGAATATGTATGATACATCAACATGAAACTGGTGCTCTGTGGATCACATCCCTACTACTCCACATAGGTTTGTCAAAAAGGAATGCCATTTTGTTAGGGCAGGTATAATTACCAACACAGGAACATGTATCATACATCAAAAGGAAGCTGCTTCTCTGTGGATCAATTTCTCTCAATAGCAATGTTCCACGTTCGAATGAGAGCATGTATCCCTGTCCAGTAAAATTATGTTTGAGTGTTCTTTGAGCCACACCTTCACTACAGATTTCACTTCCTCATCACTGGAATAATATTTGCCTCTCTTCGGCCCCATTAAAAAAATTCGAGCGAGGAAAATATACAAAATTCTCAACAAAAACAGAATATTTAATTTCACTGATACGGTTAAATAATGTAAATAATGTATATTTATTTTTCCAAATAATGCAAAAGTTGGCCATTCAAAAGATCCTCACCACTTCTCTCCGGCCAGACATGGTTTTGACATCGGAGGCAACTAAGCAGGTGATGATATTAGAACTTACATTCCCGTGGGAGGATAGGTTAGAGGAGGCAAATTGTAGGAAGACGGCCAAATACCAGGAGCTTGTGGTCGAATGCAGATCAAATGGCTGGAAGGCCCGAAATGAACCTTTCGAGGCTGGATGCCGTGGCTTTGCTGGCAGGTCACTTTTGAAGATGTTTAAGACCCTTGGTATTAGAGGCCGGCAAAGTAGGAGAGCCATAAAAGAAATAACAGGAGTTGCTGAGAGAGCATCGAGATGGCTCTAGATCCGCAGGAGCGATGTTTGGATGTGCCACTAGGTCGCAAACCGGGAATTGATCAGTCTGGTTGGGGTCTTCTGGGCGACGAGGGTGTATGGTGAGTAATGACCCGAAACACCTGTTGACCTTGGGTTCATCACTGATGACTGCGGCCTAGTATTTCACCCAACGGTGTGTTTATGAATTTTTCCAAATAATGCACAGATTAGCCATTCAAAAGCCAACACCACAAAGAGATATTTAAAAAAATTAACATTATGTACTAAATCACTGGACGTTTACCTGTTAATCTCATATATAACAGAGTTTTATTTTCCAATTGTAGAGCTTATAATGCTCAACTTTCGTTACACTATGTTTAGCTTAATAAATGGTCTATAGACAGTGGAAATATGTTATGGAAAACCACAATGAAGTAAATAATCCCATTGTTATTTTATAAAATTTTAAAAAATTGAATTATTGATAAA
>CM042159.1:25006612-25051612 GCA_023376005.1 Doryteuthis pealeii | reverse complement strand
GCCGGAGGGCATATCGGCCGAAACGTTGTACAAATAACAATGAAGATGGGGACAATAGTCCGAATAACGCAGATAATACTAATCTTCAAGCCTTATCTCAAACATTCAGAGAAACACCTTGTAATAATATCTATCTTTTTTATTATATAGGCAACGTTTCGACACCTAACATAGTGGATAAAGGCGTTCATTTAAGACAGTTCTAGGTGACAGTTATCGGTTGTTTACAAGAAATTTTTGTGAAATCATTTTTTAAAACACGAAAAGAACCATACGGCGAAGAATTGCTACGAGAGAATTTTGTGAATAAACGCAACTAAACGTAAACAAAGCCCTCCCCGGCCCTAAGACGAAAAAGGATAGCTAAAGTTAACCTGTCAAGTCAAGGCAAATTGACCGTTACGAAAAGGCACGCAACCGACCTCCCATGACTACGAAAAAGAGGAAGGTTCTACACTACAAATGTATATATATATATGTGTGTGTATGTGTGTGTGTGTGTATTTGGGCAGCATTCTTTCATTTATACATGTAGAATTAAACTAAAGACACATCTCCTGTTTAACAATTTTATTTTTGATCTTTTCGAGTTTTCTGGCCAACTTTTTAATATTTGGGTGGAATTCGTGGATAAGTTCAGGTCCCGAGTACTTTCGGCACTTCGAAGAATTAATTCCCAATGCAGTACACACATTTTAAAATGCCTATAACACCATTCTCATTAATTCTTCTCCTTCCAGCCTCCACATTAATATAATTTTTAAAAAACTGGAACACATCACCCCTGATGATGCCACTTCGAAGTGCCGAAAGTACTTGGAACCTGAACTTTGGTGGACTTATCCACGAATTCCACCCAAATATTAAAATGTTGGCCATAAAACTCGAAAAGATCACAAATAAAATTGTTAAACAGGAGATGTATATTTTGTTTAATTCTCCACATATATATATATATATATATATTATATATATATATATGTGTGTGTTGTGTGTGTGTTTGTTTGTGTGTGTGTGTGTGTGTGTGTGTGTGTGTGTGTGTGTGTGTGTGTGTGTTTTCATGTGTGTGGAAATAAGGCCATATTCTATTGTTCTTTCTGAGAGGTTCTTCGTCAGAAGACTGCTGAATTTCTGGCGTGGTTAGCTTCTTCCTAGGTTCTCTCTATTCTGTTGTATCTTTATTCAAATTGTGTGTGTGTGTGTGTGTGTCTGTGTCTGTGTGTCTCTCTGTGTGTGTGTGTGTGTGTTGTGTGTGTGTGTGTGTGTGTGTTGTGTGTGTATGTTTTTTATGTGTGTCTGTCTGTCCAAAAATGTCTTAGTATCATTCCAGGTTTGGTCTACCGTTTATTTTTTTCTTATTAGGTAGGCCTTAGTAGTCTGTGAAAGGTTAGAATACAACACAGATTACCAGGTAGGAATATCAAGCACAAGATCTAAATACGGTGTGATTGTAAAGTAACTCCCTTCCCTATTTTAAAAATACATTTCTGAATCATTATATGAATATGAGAAGAAAACACATAACATGGAGTTTTATTTAAAATCATATATGGGAACCAGTATAGTTCTGTCTCAGAGAGGTTCTACGTACTAACTTTTAAAAAAATGACTAGAGAGAGAATATACATTTGAAGTTTTGTTCTTTCAATGTTCTGTATTCAGCTTTCATTTATCATATGTTGAGAAAAACAAACACAAGAAAAGTGGCGGTAAACAAGTTTCCGCGTAAAACGCCAGCATCTTGTTCAGCTTGAAGATGGCAAAGACAACCGTTTTAGTAAAGAAGATGATTGATGAAGTCTATGAAAACAGTTCCTTTTGTAAGCGGTACGTGTTGTGAATTGTTTTGTAAAGTTCAAGAAACAAAAATTGATAGGCCACACAAGAACTTGGAAACTGGGGATATGCAAACTGATTGTGTTTTGACGACATCACCACTTAATAAACGGAAGAATTTGGGTGAAAAGGGGTCAAACAACAGAAACCCCAATTTTTTCGCGCCAACACCCTTCTAAGGACACCCACTCCCAACTTAGAGGAACCGACCGGCTTGCTTTCGAACCCTGAAAAAGATCGGAAGACAGTCGGCGGCCCTATACAATAACAGAGGGAAAGGGGGCAACCAAAAATGGCCCACAATTTTATTTTGTTACATTTTTTCAGTTTTTTTGGGATTTTTTGTTTTTTAACCCAACCCCTCCACTTCCTTCTCATACGAAGCTTATGCTTTAAAAAAAACTTTTCTAATCACTCGAAAGGGATAATTTTAAGTAGGATAAAGCCATAGAGCGAAAGAGGCATTTTGGTGTATGTAGGCTGCGAAAGGAGAGAATGCCAGGTTTATTTTTGAATGGATCGGTCAGTGAGTGAACCTAGCTAAATAGATCCATGTAGTGGTATGACCAGCTTTGTTACCCTCTCCCCCCCAACTAACCTTCCGGCTATATGCCGAGTTTTGACACACTCTTGTATTCACTTCATGTCTTTTTTTTTAATAAAGAATTTGGAGTGAGTACATGAGTGTGCTCACTTCAAATATTCAATAACTCAACAGTTTCGAAAACCTTTACAAAATAGGAAGAGAATAAAACACAATAAAATGGATGTCAAATGCTGTGTCACATTTACGTTTCACTAGCAGCATGTTTTTACCTTTTAGATTTGTAAAAAAATTAATAATAATTGGATTTAAAAGTCTGTTTTCCCAGCTTTTGGGGGCCGTCCGAAGTGCACCAATTAAAATTAGTGGTTGGTTGGTTTGGTTGGTGGGGTTTTACGGCATGTCAACCTCTTGGGTTATTTTATGCCGAATACTTCTATTGGTAAAAAAAAAGTTTAATGCTAACAAAGTTTTGGTATAATTTCATTTTTAATCAACAATACAATTATGTTTATAAACTCATGTTTTCTATTTAACCCATAGATGGGACCCTAACAGGTACTACCACTCCGGATCAGAGTGGACCAGGGAGCAATGGTGATGAAGGGGTGCTCCACATTACCCAAACCTCCAAAACTGGAACCTCAGCATCAGATAGTTTAATATCATTCCCAGGACATGTCGACCTGCAGCCACCATCTTCTAGCACCCATATGATAAAAAAGGGGTTGGAGCTTGCCATAAAGGCAATAGGGTTGGGGCAATCATATAGGTGCTAGGGCTTGACGTGACCAGCCGATTGATCGGAGGGGTTAAAATTAGTATCAATTCCGTCTTTTTTCGCTTTTTTAGCAAGGTCCAGATATTTGTCTCTCATTTCGTTTTTTTTACATCTTAACCTTGTTATCTGCTGGAAATGCAAAATCTACAAGCTGACAAGTTGTCTTTTTCTTGTTGATCAATACAAGCTCTGCTCTTCTGGCTGGGATAAGGTGATCCGTCTTTATCTCAAAGTCCCAGAGAATGTTATGTGCTTCATTCAAATGTACAGATTCTGGTTTGTGCATATACAATTTTGTTGTAGAGTCAAAATTTAGTTTCTTGCACAAGGCTCCAATCGAGAATCGAACTCGCTATTCAGAAGTAATTGATAATCGGGATTAGCTTGTTAACCCTTAACCACGAGAAACCACCGCATATACCCAAACCCGTTAGCCATGGGTGGGATGTGACACAAGGTCGAAAGTATAGGACATCCAGCGAGGATAGAACTCGCTATTTAATCGTAATGGATCTGATAGGCTACCTTGATAAAAAAATTGTACTATCATTACTTTAGTATGTATGTTGAACAGCTGTACACAATTCTTTTGTTAATTTTTTTTTTAAATTTCAAAAGGTATTCTTTCTTAAAACGCGGTGGTGCATAATCAACAAATTAGCACAGATACAAACAGAGATAATAATCCAATCCGTCGCAAAATCTATCTATACCACAGTGTTCTCTAGAGAGGAAAGTACGTATTTACCCAAACCTTACGCCAACCAGGAAAATTTGGCTCAGGACTGCCCTCGGCGGCGGCAGGCTATCCGTAGTCGTCTATTCATGTCTGAAGTCAACCTAGCACAACACCATGAAGCCAAGAGATCGAGAAGAAAATGGCGGCAACAAAGCACCGGCACATCAACATCTTCAGGGACAGTATTCACATGCGATATCTATGGTCGAGAAGGTCTTTCGAACATTGGACTTCACGCCATAACTTCAGGGGCACGATAACTATATAGTCTTCCGAGACTGCAATGCCGGTGAAACTACGGTTAGGATGTGACACAAGATTACAGGTATAGGACATCCAGCTAGGACGAACTCGCTATTCAGTAGATTGGTTGGCTGGTTAGCTGGATTTTACAGAATTCTCAACCCTGGTTGGGTTATTTTATGCTTTATGTTTTATTCATTCTTGATGGGTACTCAACTTGCCGTTTAAAATCAATTTTTCGTAAACACATTTTCATACATATTTTTCCATTTAACACATAGATGGGACGTTAACAGGTATCATTTATATCTGTTATCATTGGATTTAAAATTTGTTAGCAATGCCATTCTAATCCGCCGCAAAATTACAGCGTAATTATTATGGTCTAAGGGGGATTTGGGGATTGAAAAGAAAAAGCTAATCGGATTTCTGGAGAAAGAGAAGAAAACAAATAAGAGCAAAGGTTAAAGTTTTGAAGTGTAAACACTCAACAGGGTTCCAGCAATTGACCAACGAATGACCCCGGAACTAGATTCAAAAATAAAAACGGAAGTTTTGGGTTGTGACTCGAAGCGGATGTGACCTTTTTCCACCTCCGGGACGAGAAACGGAGGAAGAGAAAAATCGGTCTCTTTTTAGGCTGGATCTTCGTAAAGGGCAGACGGGGCTTCCTGGGTTCCCCCGTCATGTGTTTCGTATAGTAGTACCGAACATGATTTACGATAGAATAATTTGACCTCTCTCTCTCTCTCTCTCTCTCTCTCTCTCTCTCTTCTCTCTCTCTCTCTCTCTCTCTCTCTCTGAAAAAGAACCTATGAGTCTAGAAAGGAATAAACAACCCCTTTGTGACTATATGTCTTGCGTATGTTGTTTCTGAACTAACGACGACTACTACTACTAACGACTACTGCTACGACCCGACTGGCTCTATACTACAGCAAAATGTAGTCTATTTGAGAAATGTAGTTATTAACAAACCCACGGGTATGATGAGACACTTGGTCGCAAATATTGAACACCAAGTGAGAATCAAACACGTTTTTGAACACTGTGACCATTAAATACATTGAAATTTCTTTACCTGTGAAATTTATTATTCCTCCCTCAGCCTAGTCATCGAGCAATTTTGCACATAGGATTAACCAACCACTCTAGATGAGCAGGAAGCGACACAAGGTCAATTTGTAAACGGACTTTAACTGGTTTGAGTTTTTTGTTTCCTATACCAGTTGTTATACCAAGCTTAAAGAGCCCAATTTGACCAACTATTTACCCATAGCTGTAGGGAGAATAGCTTCATACCTTTTCCAAGAGTATTACCATAATGTGACACGGTTGTGACTGAATGACTAAAATACATGGAAAATCTGGAAAAGGTTTATTACATTTTTGGACAAATATGTAAATAATAGTGTCAACGCGCAGTTCTCCAACATTAAGACTAGCCACTTGACTAGTAGTGACACGACTACGAAAACTACTGCGTAACTTGACTAACACTAACCTCGGGAATTCGTATTTTCATGTGTGTTGCGTTGGACGAGTCTAACTATATTGTAGGGGGAAAATCCTCCGTTACAATTTTCTAATGCCTTCTTATTTTACTATTACATAAACCATAAGCTGATTATGATTTAGTAACAGTAGTGACTCGAATAACAATACTAATACGTGACTTGACTACGAATAACCGCACGTATTCGTATCTTTATGTGTGTTCCAAGAATATCAAAGGAGAAATATTTTCACTTTCAACAGAAATTCGATCAGCGACGTTCAGGATTTGAAATCGATTTGCCGTGTCCATTTCCTCCGCCGATAACCATTATACCCCAACACCTTCATTGCATTCATACAGGTACAAATAAAATATAAACTATATATATATATATATTATATATAATATATAATATATACATATATATAATATATATATATATATATATATATGTTGTGTATTTTAGCAGCAAGTTATTTTCTAGGCATGTGCTATTGAACAACACGGAGCATTCTTTCTTCATTTTTGGGATTTGGATTTTTTCCAGTTTTCTTACGATCTTTCTTGAGTCTGGATCCAATTGCTATATAATATTTCCCATACTTATATCCCGAGCGTTTTCGGGTGTTTCGCCAGTCGTCATCACGGGGGTACATAATTTTTTTTTTTTTTTTTTAGTTTATTTTTTTAGTTCTTTTATCTATTTTTTATCAAATTTGGAGAGTCTATTTTTTTAAAGAAGAGGGTGTAAGTTAAGTTAGTTATTAAAGATATTTAATACGTTGTCCCCGACAACATATATATATATAATATTATATATATATATATATGTGTTGTGTTGTGTGTGTGGTGTGTTGTGTGTGTGTGTGTGTGTTTATTCAATTGCTTTTTAGCGAATATTTGGTTATGTCAAATGATAAAAAGAATAATTTATGAAGTGAATATATAAATTGTCAACATGTAGACATCTAAAATCGATATTCGATCATGATTTCTCGATTATGTTTTCAGACATCGAAATTTCAATCGATCTGCAGTTACTATGCACCTCCAACATATTTTCCTCATCATTTTTTCTTCTTCTTCTTCTCTTCTTCTTCTTCTTCTTCTTCTTCTTCTTCTTCTTCTTCTTCTCTTCCTTCTCTATTTCTTCTTCTTCTTCTTCTTCTTCTTCTTCTTCTTCTTCTTCTTCCTTTATAATTTCTCTATTATCTTCTTCTTCTTCTTCTTCTTCTTCTTCTTCTTCTTCTTCTTCTCTTCCTTATAATTTCTCTATTATTCTTCTTTCTTTTTTCGTCTTCCTTATAATTTCTCTATTACTTCTTCTTCTTCTTTCTTCTTCTTTTTCTTCTTCTTCTTCTTCTTCTTCTTCTTCTTCTTCTTCTTCTTCTTCTTTCTTCTTATTATTATTATTATTATTATTATTATTATTATTATTAATTATTCAACCATATTCACCCACCGTCATCCTGTCTGTATCTTCTTCTTCTTCTTCTTCTTCTTCTTCTTCTTCTTCTTCTTCTTCTTCTTCTTCTTCTTCTCCCACCCATGTTCCCTCCATATTTCCCCTCCCCTCCTCCGGTACGCATTTTCTTCTTCTACCCCCCTCATCTTCTCCATCTTCTCCTTTTTCATTTCCTCTCCCCTGGTCCACCTTCTTTCCCTCACCTCTCCCCTCCCCCATCACCAAACTTACCTTCTGCTCAACTTACGCTAAGACATTAGTCAAATTATCTTCCAAATAAATCTCAGCCTAACGTGAAGCCAGCGTCACTTTTCGACAATTCTTTTGCGCTCTGTCAATTCACGCTGGAATTACATTTTTCCTAACAAGTTTTTTTTTCGAATGTATAATTATTTTTTAAAGAAAAAAATACGGTTCATTGATGTTGGCTATCTGCATCGATGTTCTTTTTTTCTAACCAAATGATAATTTCAATTGACCAATACATGAATTTATAATTTGCTTGAAGCATTGTGTTTATATTGGTTTGGTGGTTGGTTTTGAAGACTATCACAACGCTAATGTAAAGGAAAAAATGTGGTAACTAAGATATTGTTTGTTTACTTTTGATTTATAATTGATATTTCAAGATAAATATCTCTTCGTCAGAAGATTGCTGAATGTCTCTCCATTCTGTTGTATGATTGTCTTTATTCAAATTGTTTGGTTTGGTTTGTTTTGTTTTACGGCATATCAACCTCAGTGGGTCATTTAATGCCGATAAAGTTTTGAAAGAAATTCTTAATGGATAATACAATTTTTTTATAAATACATTTTTCTATTCAACCCATAGATGGGACCTAACAGGTACTACCACTCCGGGTCAGAGTGGACCAGGGAGCAATGGTGATGAAGGGGTGCCCTCCACATTCTCCCAAACCTCCAAAATGGAACCTCACCATCAGATAGAGTTTAACGTCATTCCCAGGACATGTAGACCCGCAGCACCGCCTTCTAGCATCCATATGATAAAAAGGGTTGGGGCTGCCATAAGGGCAATGTGTTGAGAAAATCATATAGGTCTAGGGCTTGACGTGACCAGCCGTATTGATCGTAGGGGACCTCTCGACCGCCCGTTTTAGCCCAAGATAGGGCCAAAGTGGAGTATTGCATGTCATGAACTGCTCATCCACCTGGGCTCTATCCTTAAGCATCACAGGTCGCCACCCACGGCCAACAGGTGGCTCCATTGGGGGAGTCTTACCCCTCTGCAGAGGTGCAGTTGGTGCATTCTAACGCCCCAACCGACAGGGCGGTTTTTTTATTATTAGGTAGGCCTTAGTAGTCTGTGAAAGGTTTGACTACAAAACAGATTACCAGGTATAAATATCAAGCACAAGATCTAAATAAGTTGTGATTGTAAAGTAACTCCCTTCCCTATTTTAAAAATACATTTCCGAATCATTATATTTACAAAAAATGAATATGAGAAGAATACACATAACATGGAGTTGTATTTAAAATTATATATGGGAACCAGCATTCACCTCAAGTCTCTCAGAAATTCATGTCTTTGCTCACCCCACACTTCTTCCAGATTCAATTTACACACTGATCTCTCACACTTCTCTCCTTTGCACGTATCATTCGAACGTCCAATTAAACCATGCCATGTGTCTACACCGAATCATCATTTAAACTTTTCCGTTCTCCTCTAACTCAAAATGCTTGCTTAAAAACTTTCCCTACTAATTTATATATCAGGTTACTCTCATAGTTCCACGTCACGCCCATTGGGTAACACTATTGTTCTTACTGAATATACCGTCACTGAATTACATTAGTAAAAACGAAAAATAGAACAACTGAAACTTACTCTTCCATTGCTAAATTTTCCTTATTTAACTATCTAGCTAAAATAGGAAGTAAAGAACAAAATTACTGTTATTTCTTCTTGTTAATGGATTTCTTTTAAGATTTATCTCCGAGATTTTTGCTCATAACCATTAAGATAAAATCAAAGAATTAGAAATCAATAATTTTAAACATATTTATTAAAATCAATTTTTTTAAATATCAATATGCAAATTAGACTTCCCGTTCACACTGTAAACCGCTATTTTTTTGTATATAAATACAATTACATTTTATTCGGCTAGAAACCACAAGGTTCCTAGTTCGATACCGGTCCTCGCCAACTCAGCATATGAGTAGCACAGGGATCTGTGCGGTAAAGTAAGGAACTGATGGTAGGTGTGACGCTCCACCTCAGATGCTAAATACAATCTCCTTGGTCTAGCGCTATCGAAAAGGGGATAGACTCCCTCGCTGACTAGCTGATACCGACTTTATGCCGCCCCGTCGACTTTACTTACTTACTTTTAGTATGTAGATAAGATCAATAGTATTAATAATGTAAAACTTCTTTTATTAATACTTGAGGTTCAAATAAAAATCAAATCATGAAGAATGTAACGTAATAACAAAGGGAATTGTAACTTGAAAAGTGAATAATCTTAAAGGGAATAAAAAAACTCATTAGAATTTCAGATTTGACTTTAGATGAACAATAAACATGATTAGATGAGAAGAGTTAAAATTCCTTCATGACTATCTACTGCATGAAACTTGAATTAATTTTTTTCTTAAAAAAACAAAACAATAGACGATACAAAGGGAAGTCAATTATTCTGCGCCTCCTGATTACTGGTCACATGACTGTTTCTTGGTAATTTCTTTGAGTTTAAATTGTTCTTTGTTACCGTATATTCAAAGGTAATGGAAATTAGAAGAAATGCTTATATCAATAAATGTTTTATACTTGTTCGGTGCAAATGTATTATACATACACATAAGAATACATATTACTCAATTACTGGTGCGCACAAGAGTAGACAGACACGTAGCTATATATATCTATACGTATTCACCCATAGCCTTACACACATAGCCACTCACACACACACACACACACACACACACACACATATATATATATATGCGTGTGTGTCTGTGTGTGTGCGTGTGTGCGCCCGTGCATATATATATATATATATATATATATATATATATATATATATTTATATATATATATATATACATATATATATATTATAAAATGGGTACAAGAGATAACCTACACGAGTTTCACCATAAGGATCTTCAGGGTTAAATCCACTGAATTAATCGAGGTACTGATTAATTGCAGTCGATCACACGTGTATCTCTAATACAATGAACACACACGTGTGATCGATTGCAATTAATCAGTACCTCGATTAATTCAGTGGATTTAACCCTGAAGATCCTTATGGTGAAACTCGAGTAGGTTTATATATATATATATATATATATATATATATAACATGAAAATGCAGGGAGACATACATCGATAATATACTTCTATATAAGCAAACATATATATGCATAGTCAGGAAGAACAAAGTATATACACACATAAGGTCGAGATTTCGATTTTTTGTGTACGTTAAATGTCTTTTGATATATATATATATATATATATATATATATATATATATCTTCCCTAATATACAAACCCTGTCACGACAGGATATAAAAATACTGTGAATATATACACAGAGAGTGAGTGGGAGAGAGAGAGAGGGGGCGGGCGAATAAAGGATTAAAGTTGAATAAGTTTTATTTATATTTCGTGATAGAAACCACGCTCTGAAATTTAGAGTTTGTTTCATGTTTTCAAAAAATAAGAAACAACATCTGACGCAAGTAATTAATATACATTCTGGCGTTTTCAGCAAAGTATATATATATATATATATATATATATATATATATATATATATATATATATATATATATATATATATATATATATATATTAGCAAATCTACGTAGGTAACTGAGGGCCCTCTGACACGTTTTTCGGCAGATTTTGGAGGCTTTCTGTCAGTCAGATCGTCTGTTATGTTGCTTTCTTCTAGCCACAGCCTCATACTCTCCATTGCAATTCTCCTGTTCATGCCTGATAGTTTTTACAGTGCTCATGAAACATTTGGTTGCAACCATAATCTCATTATTCTGATGGCCAGCGCAGATCATCATGATACAAGTTATTCTCTTCCATGATTCAGGTGGGTTCCAGTCATCCATTCTATCTGCCATCACGAATATGAATGCACATGGGTCCAAGATTTTAAATGATGCTTAGTGTGCGTCAATACCTCCAACCTACGGAGAAAAATAACCAAACATAAAGATGTCAAATTTATCCCGAACAAACTATATATATATATATATATATATATATATATATATATATATATATATATATATATATATATATATATATAGTTAAAAATTAATGGTAAAATGAATAAATGGATGCAATAAAAATGAATGAAATGAGGGGGATAAATGAAAAATCCTTTCCAAGGGACCCCTCTCAAAAGTATTAAAACACTTTTAGAGAGTGGGGTCCCCGATAGAAAGTTTTTCTCATCTATTATTAGACTCCTTTGAAGCATCAAGTTAATATAATTATTCTATAAGTTATTAGAGAAGATAAAATCCGTCTCTTACCTTTGTAATATCTGTTGAGAATGGGGTTGAATATATATATATATATATTATATATATATATTATATATATATATATCTTGTCTGGTTAACTTCCGCTGAATATTGCTACATTGTGACTATCTTGAATTCAAAATAAAAACAGTCAAATAGAAGAATTTATTTACTTAGCTTTTTTTCTAGTAGTAAAATAAAATGAAATATATTAAATTAAATAGATAGATCAGTAAATAAATAACAATATTATTTTTAATTATATATTAGAAAGATTGATGTATAATTTTAGAAAACTATATTCAATGTGTATTTTTAAATTTCAATGAATAAATAAAATATAAATAATATATATATATATATATATAATATGTTGTGTGTGTGTATGTGTGTGTGTGTGTGTGTGTGTGTGTTGTGTGTGTGTGTGTGTGTATTTGTCTGTCTGTCTGTCTGTTTGTCTGTATACATATACTGTAAGTAAATCCCAATTTCATCATCATTATCGTCAAGAGGTTCCGACTGCAGACATTTCTTTGAATCTCTCTCAACAACCATCGCTTTTGGCCATCACACGTGGTAAGTCTGACCAAGTGTGGTAGTATCTGCGAGGGTTCCACTATGGCTCAAAAATATGCTTGTTTTGGTTGGTTAATTGATTGATTTTTAACGGCATTTCAACGCGTCTATGATTATTTTATGACAAGATTAGGGATTCGTGTTCATTATACATGCATATCTATTTTTTGTGTAGTTGTTTTTTGTGTGGTTTTATTTATTTATTTATTTATTTGTTTCACACACACTCCTATTGAAAACGAATACCTTTTAAATAGATCTATTTTGATAAAAATATAGGACTACCATTGCGGTCAGGCTGGACCGGGGTGTAATGGCAATAAACGGGTAATTTACAGCCGAATAGTGAGTTTAATTCTCACTGAGTGGTCCAGGTCTTTATATTCTAACACTCGTGTCAGATCAGTTTCAACCGAGTAGTGAGTTTGATTCTCACTGAGTGGCCCATGTCTTTGTATTCTAACACTCATGTCAGATCAGTTACAGCCGAGTAGTGAGTTTGATTCTCACTGAGTGGTCAAGGTCTTTGTATTCTATTTCTATATCTCCAGAACTGGAGCTTCGCCATCAGGTGCAGTTTGGTGTCATACCTAGGAACCCCCATTTTTTAAAAATAATTATTAAGATGAATTGTTTAGCAATTACTAATTAATGGACAATATTGTATATATTTTAGATCTAGAACGAGGTGTAGCATGCTTATAATATTCTTAAGATTTCAATTTTATTAGCTTCTTTAAACAGATGAGCTTTTATGGGATTTGAGTAAAATACATTAAAAATAACGACTTAACCAAAAAGAAAATACGAAATGTTAAACGCCATTAAACAAGATGATAAAACAAATAAAATAACTAAAAAGCCAAAAACTAAAGAAATAGTAAAAAAATATCTCTAAAAACCGTAAAAAATAATTGCAGTCATAGTAAACAAATTGTGTTTTTTATTACCACAGAATGGGAATACAAAAATGACGTAAATATTTTGTACTAGAAGAAAATAAAGATAATTTGAATGTGTAATTTCTCAAACGAATTTTATGATTTTCTTGTACGATTTTTTATGGGTTCATTTAAGTTTTATCCAAAAAATAGTATAAGACAAACCAGCAAATTTGAATGTGGAACACACAAGAAAAACGGTAACTTAAAGGATTTCTTAGAAGAAATGAACTTAAGAGCTTAGGATACAGTTGAATATTAAAAAAAGTGGTGATAATTGGTTTGTTTGGTTTGTTTTGTTTTACGGCATATCAACCTCAGTGGGTCATTTAATGCCGATAAAGTTTTGAAATAAATCAATTCTTAATGGATAATACAATTTTGTTTATAAATACATTTTTCTATTTAACCCATGGGACCCTAACAGGTACTACCACTCCGGGTCAGAGTGGACCAGGGAGCAATGGTGATAAAGGGGTGCTCCACATTCCCCAAACATCCAAAACTGGAACCTCACCATCAGATAGAGTTTAACGTCATTCCCAGGACATGAAGACCCGCAGCCGCCGCCCTCTAGCACCCATAGGATAAAAAGAGGTTGGGGCTTGCCATAAAGGCAATAGGGTTGGGAAAATCATATAGGTGATAAGGCCAAAGTGGAGTATTGCAGGTCATGAACTGCTCATCCTTAAGCATCACGGGTCGCCACCCACGGCCAACAGGTGGCCCCATTGGGGGAGTCTTACCCCTCTGCAGAGGTGCAGTCGGTGCATTCTAACGCCCCAGCCGACAGGGCGAAAGTGGCGATAAGGAAATATATTTCTAATATATTTCCTTATCGCCACTGAGAATGATAGAAAACGTGTTGAAAATTATTGGATATACATAAAAAGAGAGAGACGGTATACAAATATAAAAAATTTCAAAAGATTCAGAGAATGTATTTATCAATGATAATATGTCAACGTTTAATGCTTCGTTTTTTTTTTACTTATGAAACCATCTTCAGGGCGATCTTAAATTCAATGCTATAATGCTACCCAGAAAACTATTTTCAAAGAAAAAATGTAACGTAAAAGACATGAAAGAATTCTTGACATTCTATCATCGTTAATAGCCCTCAGAATCTACAGACGTAACAAATATTCGTAACATTTTTATTGAAAGATTGCGTCTTTTATATATATGTCAATACGCTTGTTATCACATTGCAATACAATCTGGTTAAGAATCAGACCATCCATATCGTCCAAGATGAAATGCAAAAATGAAAATCCTGACTATCTGATATTGCTTACCCACAGAATTCTTATTTTTATGAGTGGCATCACCTCGGCCAAATAATAGACTTTTCCGCTTTTATAATAATGAAATAAAAGGATGAAAAAGGACACGCTACACATAAAAATAATATCATATATATATAATAAGAAAAAAAGAAAGAAAGTAGGAGAAAGATTGAGAGAGGGGTTGATAGTGCTAATCTGTTTCAATCGAATAAAATGAAAATTTAAAAAGAGTGAGTGAGAGTTAAATCAAGATTATCACACATTGTGCATATTGAACTAATGCAATAGCTCTTAAGTAATCATATCAAACGTTTTAATAATTTAAGTATCATACTGTAGTATATGCACAGGTCCTGCTAGTATTTTTTAAATTTAAAAAGATTTTATCATAATTAAACTTTTCTAAAAGGCTAATTCAAAATCAAGTTTAGAAAATATTTCTATTAGAAATCATATCGAAACTATTGAATGTAGTAAAGTCAACGAATTGGACTATTATCCGTATCAGCTGGACAATGAAGGGATCTATCACCTTATCATGAATTGTTTTTGCATCTGAGGTGGACCTCCACACCTACCATCACCTCACCAATTTACGCACAGAAAACCAAAAAAGAAAAATGTTATATTTAAACGACAGTAAACAGGGAGATAAAACAAGCAAAAGGAATAAAAAGGAACAACTGAAGAAGTAGAAAATATATACTTAAAAACTGTAGTAAATAATTGCATGGATTGTAAATAAATTGTGTCTTTTATTACCACAGAATAGGAATACGAAAATGATGTAAATATTTTGTAATAGAAGAAAAAAGATAATTTGAATGTATCTTTAGTCAAACGAATTTTATGATTTCCTTGTACGTTTTTCATGGCTTCATTTAGTCTCATAAAAAAGTATGAGATAAATCATTAGATGTGAATGTAGAATACATAGAAAAAAGTGTAACTTAAAGGATTTCTTGGAAGAAATAAAACTAAAAGCTTAGAATAGAGTTGAATCTTTTAAAAAAGGTGTTAGGGGAATTTCTTAGGAAGAGAATGACAGAAAACGTGTACAAAATGATCGCAGATACATAAAAAGAGAGAGAAAGGATTGATAGTTAATACCGAAAAAAAAACAGACTAGATATATAAAGTAATACATTTTAATAGTGTAGAGTTTAATATAAAAGTATCGAAAAGGGGAAAAAAGAAATAGAACAATGGAAGACCCTAGAGAACTTCATGAAAGGGGTTGATAGATTTTTTTGTATATGAAATGGAATGAAAGAAATTGGAAAATCCCTGAGAATCTAAGTTAAAAGTGTAGATATATTTTCTTATGTATGAAACTGAAATAAATAAATAAATGTATATCTTATCTTAATTTATATGTTAATCCTCGTGTTCCTATTTTGTCCGACCGTTATCATCTTGCAACACCTTCTGTTTAAAAATGAGACTGTCGAAATCGTTCAAGATCAAATGCAAAAATGTAAATCCTGATTATCAAGTATTGTTTATCCAACGAATTCTAATTTCTTATGAGTGTCGTCACCTCAGCTAAATAATAGACAAATTCTTTTTTTTATTATAAAGAAAGAAAGGGAAGAAAAAGGACATGCTACATAGAAAAATTTAATAAGGAAAACAGAAAGATAGTGAAGGCAAGATAGAAAGAGGGTGTGAGCGCTCGAAAGCGATAACACAATCTATTTTAATCGAACGTAATGAGAAGATGAAGAGAAGGGAAAGAAAGAAAAATAGTGAGAGAGAATTAAATTAATTTTTTTTTTACATATTGAAATTTTCTCCAATAGCTCTTAAGTAAACATATTAAATGTTGTAATAATTAAATTATCATACTGTGGTATATCCACTGGTCCTGCTAGTCTTATATATTTTACAACTGTTTTCATTAAATTTGTGATCTCTGAATGAAATATTTTTTATGTACTAGATTAGATTTAACTGAATATAAACTGTTGAGTCTCGTAACCATGGTGATCGTTAGAAAAAAGGTTTGATCATCGCATTTATGTGAATAATCAATAAATAATCATAAAGTATGTATTCACCCAACCCAATATCAAATGTTTCTTTTAATAGCAATGTTCCCCCTTTGAATGAGTGCATGTATCCCTGCCCTGTAAAATTCTGTTGACTGTTCTTTTAGCCACTTCTTCACTACACATTTCACTTCCTCGTCACTCGAATAATGTTTGCCTCTCAACCCTTCTTTCATGGGACCGAAGAGAGTTATATCCACTAGGAGAGTTTAATATGAAATTATCGGAAAGGAAAAAAGAAAAAAATTAGAACAAGTGAATACCCTAGAGAACTTAATGAAAAGGGTAGATAGATTTTCTTGTATATGAAATGGAATGAAAGAACGAAAGAAATTGGAAAACTCCGGAGAATTTAACTTAAAATGGTAGACAGATTTTCATTCGTATGCAAGAGAAAATGAATAAATAAATTAGAAAACACCTTAGAATTTAGTGAAAAGAGTAATTGGAATGAAAAAGCGAAGAAAAAAAAGAAAGAAACAAAGAATATACAGGGGAAAAAAGAGAGATAGAAAGCTAAATAAAACAAAAAATAAGTGAACATTTACACCTTCAAATACGAGGGTGAGTCAAAATTAATGCCATTTTGTTTAGGACAAGTATAATTACCAACACAAGAACATGTATATATATAAAAAAATGAAGCGGGTCCTCTGTGAATCACATCCCTACTTCTCCACATTACCGTTTCTTAATAGCAATGTTCCTGCTTCGAATGAGACCATTTATCCCTGCCCCGTAAAATTATGTTGATTGTTCTTTGAGCCACTTCTTCACTACATATTTCATTTCCTCGTCACTGGAATAATCTTTGCTTCTCAAACCCTCTTTCATGGTTGTATGTAGGATGCAACGAATTTGTCCACTCGAATGAGGCGATTTCCTCCCTTGTTCTGATGCTTGTGTGTTGTATAAGGTATATTAAATGAAATGACGAAGAGAAATAACAAGACACAACTGTTTTGAAGTACAGATGGAGTCTTTATTAATCTGCCCGTTAAATCTGAACGCTAGCGTCCAGACACCCAGAACTTTTATTTAATTTTAAATCCCTATATTAAAGGAAATGATGAAGAGAAATTGTTGGGATTTCAGGATATAGTTATTTACTAAGCTTAGCTTAGATATGGCACAAGGTCAGAAGTATGGGGCTCCCGATGAGAATCGAACTCACTAACAATGGTTTGCAAAGCGAGCTTGCTAAACATTACACCACGATATAGTTATTTACTAAGCTGAGCTTAGATATGGCACAAGGCCAGAAGTATGGGGCTCCCAATGAGAATCGAACTCACTAACAATGGTTTGCGAAGCGAGCTTGCTAACCATTATACCACGATATAGTTATTTACTAAGCTTAGCTTAGATATGGCACAAGGCCAGAAGTATGGGGCACCCAGTGAGAATCGAACTCACTAACAATGGTCTGCAAATCTACCTTGCTAACCATTACACCACGTAAGGAGCCTTATTTACTAGCTTTGCTTAGATATAGCACAAGGCCAGAAGTATGGGGCTCCCAATGAGAATCGAACTCACTAACAATGGTTTGCGAAGCGAGCTTGCTAACCATTATACCACGATATAAGGTGTGTACTAAATGTCACTTCTAAATATAGACTCGCCGACTACCATGTGACCAGGGAAGGCAACCTCTTATCCAATCACTGTCAGTGCTGCTGCTGCTGCTGTTGTTGTATTTATACTGGCCTGATTCTAATCTTAGCTCACTGCTACTTGGATCTTCTTGGACGTCGGACCTATAGGATACTATACCACAGGACTTATTGACTTACCAAAGGATACTATACCACAGGACTTATTGACTTACCAAAGGATACTATACCACAGGACTTATTGACTTACTTATTTACTTTAAGTTCTTTTACAACTGGCCAAGGATGGCGGCAAGATACTTAACAGAAATAACAAGACACAACTGTTTTGGAGTATAGATGGAGACTTTATTAATCTGCCCGTTAAGTCTAAACGCTAGCGTCCAGACGCTCAGAACTTTTTATTTAATTTTAAATCCCCACAGTTGTCGAGCATTGTCATGCAGAATAAGGACATTATTCAAATTGGGTCTTACTCGTCAGATTCTTGCCCGATCATCGTTAGGGTCTCTCGATCTTAGTCTTATAAAGAAATCATATAAAATTTTAAAAGTGGCATTACTTTTTGACTAAACCCTCGTGTTTTATAAAATATTGAAAATGGGGAAAGAGCTATCATATCGAATATTCATTGTTGAAGAATAAACTTATTTTAATGTATTCCTTAAGAACAGAGCTTAAACTTACATATAACATTTTTCTAGGAATTTCTTGATTATAACAATGAAATAAATCACGTTAATAAGGACAGAACTAAAAGAGAGAAAAAACCCAAAGAATCCGCCATTTTCACTGACATATTTCTATCTATAATTCTCCTGTTTTAAAGAATCTCAAATATTTGTTGACATGTTATTTTTAAAAACAAAACCAGTGAAAAAGAATAATCTATAAAACAAAGTAATAAGAAAAAAATAAAGAAAGATTGGGTATAGATAAGGAAGCGACAAAGATAGAAAGAAAGTGCTTATTATTCAATAAAATGTTGAAAGGAATAAATAACGAATAAGAGAGGGAGAGAGAGAGAGAGAGAGAGAGAGAGGGAGAGAGAGGGGGGAGAGAGAGAGAGAGAGGGATGAGAGAGAGGGGGATGGAGAGAGAGAGAGAGGGGGATGGAGAGAGAGAGAGCGAGGGCGAGCGAGAAATGAGCGCTCAGCTCATTGATAGAATAACGAAAGAAGAAAGAATAAACCTACCATCATGATCCCTGTGTTACTCATACGCTAAGATAGCGAGGGCCGGTATCAATCCAGGAACCATGTATTTCATAGCCGGACGCTCTACCGAGTGAGCTAAACCGGCACTATTAACCGGATTTAGAGGTCTAGAATTTTAAATGATTCTCATGAAAGTCTTGAGAATAAAATACCGTTTCATTCTCGGAGTTTCCCGAGGCTCAAAATCGACTAAACATGCGTGCCTCATGAATGGATGTGACAATGTGTCAGACTTTAAGTGCGTGCATGGAAAGATGGCCAAGCGGCGTCGCAAATCAAAAACTCGGATCTTTCGGATGAGACATTTGAAAAACCGGCGCGGAATAAAGAAAGGAATTTCTTGCTTCTTTCTTTTTTTTTTTTCTCGACCATCGTGTTATCAACGAACAGAAATCAGGAAGGACGTGATATCGTGGCGAAAAATGTCACTTTTCCTAACCCATCCAAATACGACACGACAGCGGAAGATGGCTGTTAAAGAAAAACGGAAAGAAACTTTTGGAACCCGGATGTTATGGTGAAAAAAGAAATGACAAACATTATATCATCTTTATAAGTTGGGATCGAGTAAAACATTTTTTTTTTATGGATAAATCATGTTTTTTTTTTTAATGATGATAAAACAATTTTGATCAACAGTATTACGACTGAATCATAAACTTTTTTCTTAGATTTTAAAAGATATTATAAACAAATGAGCACTTACGTATATATATATATATATATATATATATATATATATATATATATGTAAACAACTTTTAGCTATTTTCAGCCGACAGTATATTTGGGAGAATATGTGCTTTTTAATTTTAGTCAGACCTAATTTTTGAAAGTTAAATCCCGCCTAATTAAACATAAATGAATTAACTTTCAAAAATTAGGTCTGACTAAAATTAAAAAGCACATATTCTCCCAAATATATATATATATATATATATATATATATATATATATAATGTGTATGTGTGTGTGTGTGTGTGTGTGTGTGTGTGTGTGTTTATATATATATAAGGTGTGGCAAAGAAGTATCGAGATTTTCTTCTGCTTTTTGACACACTTTGTATTCTGAAAAAAGTAACGTTCCATCCAATATTTTTTTATACAAGGTATGTCAAAAAGTACCAAGTGTAAAGCTGTACCTATCAAAACAGGAATGAAGAATACAAGGTGTGTCAAAAAGTACAAAAATCTCGATACTTCTTTGAAATACCTAATATTTTTGAAATAACTAATATAGATAGATAGATAGATAGATAGATAGATAAAAGGATATGAAAACACACACTGCTGTTAAAATTAAAAATATTTTATACAATATTCATAGCTTGAACAATATTTCGATTTATAAAAATCATCTTCAGAGCCTGTTTTTTTTATTCCAGACTCATCGAGAGAGAAGCTGAAAATATTTGAATTCAAAACGAAAACATTGATGTTCCAAAAAACGATCGCATGACTTGGACGCTTTTTGGAACATGTTTTCGTTTTGAATTCAAATATTTTCAGTTCCTCTCTCGATGAGTCCGGAATTTAAAAAAAAACAGGCTCTGAAGATGATTTTTATAAATCGAAATATTGTTCAATATTAGCTATGAATATGATATAAAATATTTTTATTTTAACAGCGTTGTGTGTTTTCATATCCTTTTATCTATGCTTATACCGTCGGATTCATTTCCTTACTCTTAACTAGACCTGTTACTTAGTCAATGTTAAAGAGCACAGTCTGCGTTACTTTATACCCATAGGCGAAGGGAAAATAGTCGGATATATACCTAAAGGGCAGACTGGACTCTAACTTTTGCTTGCTAAACAGTCTCGACAGAAAACTATGAATTCACACATGTTAAACTCCACTAAAGAAAATGACCGAATAATAATGATAATAATAACAACAAAAATAATATATATATATATATATATATATATATATATGGTATTTGTGGAAAAAGTGAGTTTCCGGTGAAAATGGTCACAGTGGTTAGTTGATTCAAGTTTCACAATGATAAGGCAGCGATATAACAAATATAAAGTGCTCAATACGTTAGTAGAGCAAATTTATTATCATAAAGGTACACGGTAATAACCTACTCGAGTTTTACCATGAGGATCTTCAGGCATAAATCAAGATATTGATTAATTGCAGTCGATTTCACTTGTGTGTTTTTTCGCGAAAAAACACACATGTGAAATCGACTGCAATTAATCAATATCTTGATTTATCCAGTGGATTTAACCCTGAAGATCTTCATGGTGAAACTCGAGTAGGTTATTGCTGTGTAGAGTAGTCGACCCGAGTTATATTGCTGGACTAAGCTGTTTGCATTTCAGCTTGTTTGGCTAAATAACCTTGGGAAAGTTATGCGTCCAATTCCTCCTCCAGCTATGGCAGGGCATACTGAGCTCTTTAACCATAGCTAGGTAACCAGTCTAAGAGAAGGAAAACTTTGAATTCAAATCGTTTAACTCCGCTTAAGAAATTGGCCTTGTGTCACATCCTGCTCGTTCGGAGAGGGTTGATAATATATATATATATATATATATATATATATATATATATATATATATATATATTAAAGAAATGGATACAATAGAAACCTACTCGAGTTTTACCATTAGGATCTTCAGAGTTACGTAACATCTTATTCAATGAACACACGTGTAATCGGCTGTAATTAATCGGTACCTCGATTAATTCAGTGGATTTAACCCTGAAGATCCTAATGGTGAAACTCGAGTAGGTTTATATTGTATCCATTTCTTTAATAAATCTGCTCTACATTGTATTGAGCACTTTGTATTTGTTATATGGCTGACTTAACCCCTGGATTTTGTGCACCTCCAACGATCGTGCCCATATTCACGGGTAAGCCACCTTTTATCTATATAAATGAATATATATGTATATATATATATATGTGTGTGCGTGTGTGTGTGTGTGTGTAATATAGTGAAAAAATTGAATAAACACAGGTTCAAATAAAGTGAGTGATATTTATTTAGCCAAAGCTGCAGTGTTTCAATTGTTTATTTTCACTATATTACATACCGTCAGATTCACTTCCATTTTTCTCTTCAGACACACACACACACACACACACGCACACACACACACATATATATATATGTGTGTGTGTGTGTGTTTGGATGTAACATTGTTGTATATGCAAGGTGTGTCAAAATATCGAGATTTTTGTACTTTTGGCACACCTTGTATTCTTAAAAAAAATGAACGTTCCATTCAGTGTTCATCTGGATACTTTAAGACGTATCTTGTATGTTACGTGGGGGGGGAGAAAGAGGTTAACTAGTGCTGTACCTATATCAAAGGCAATTGACAGTAATTCAAAAGAATAACATTATCATTAATGTCGTTTTCGTAATGGATATCCTTGATAAGAGTTGCATCTGATTCCTTTGCTAAGTATTGTTTATCAACTTTACCTGTTAATACTTTTTATCGGTTGTCACGGATTACATTATTGCCAAAAATATTTAATTGATTAAATTCGTGATCATCCACAATATTAGAATTGTTCTCTCAATCCCCAATATGAGAGACGTTGTTTTGTTTTTAACACTCATGATTGTTCTTTTATTCTCCCAGTCCATCTGTATATCTATATGTTCTAGTATGTTAATTTCTATCAGTCTATCTATCTATCTATTTATTTATCTATCTATCTATCCATCTATCTAATATGTTCATATAAGTCTGACTCCCAATATGAGAGATGTTTTCTTTTTAAGACTCATGATTGTTCTTTTATTCTCCCTGCCCATCTGTATATCTATATTTTCTAGTATGTTCATTTCTATCAGTCTATCTATCTATCTATCTATTTTTTATTTATCTATTTATCTATCTATCTATCTAGTATGTTCATATAAGCCTGACTCCTAATATGAGATATGTTTTGTTTTTAAGACTCATGATTGTTCTTTTATTCTCCCAGTCCATCTGTATATCTATATGTTCTAGTATGTTAATTTCTATCAGTCTATCTATCTATTTATTTATCTATCTATTTTTTATTTATCTATTTATCTATCTATCTATCTAGTATGTTCATATAAGACTGAATCCCAATATGAGATATGTTTTGTTTTTAACACTCATGATTGTTCTTTTATTCTCCCTGTCCATCTGTATATCTATATTTTCTAGTATGTTAATTTCTATCAGTCTATCTATCTATCTATCTATTTATTTATCTATTTATCTATTTATCTATCTGATATGTAATCGCCGCCCAGCACCTATATTTGTGGCCTTGTGCCAGACTTAGGAAAACCTTTAAAAAAGTACTACCGATTCTCTTATATTACTGGGTGGTCTTTGTAGAATCACCGAAAAAGAAGTTAGAAAGAGAGAAAGGAGACCACAAGTCTATGTTTAACGAAAAAATAGGATTAGTGACTACCAAGGAGTCTTTGATCATAGGCTCGTGAACTCTGGTTGACCAGAGTGATTCGAAGGAATCGAATCTTCGATTAGGTCCAGAACGAGCTCGAAAATACCAGAAGAAGAATCTTCTGGAAGATTATTTAGACACACTATATTAAGGAGTAACTGAGGGATCAGAGTCAGTTAGAGTTAGAGTCCGAGCGAGTGACACAGTCTGTGATCGGAGAGAGTCGGAGTCAGTCAGGAGTCAGGAGAGAGTCAGACCCAGTCAGAGAAGTCGGCCGGAGAGGCAGTGATTGTAAGCTGTTGTCGCTAAAGACCATAAGAAAAGCTTGTCACCGAGATATTTACAAAGGACTAAAAAAAACCGAAGTTGAATCCAGTTAGAATACAATTAATTAATTATTAAGCGCAGATATTATTAGGGACTCTCTCTCTCTCTCTCAAACGTTATAGTGAAGTTTTGAATATAATAAACTTCTGAAAAGTAAACACGGTATTATCATTCTTCTTTTACTACGACGAGAAAATACTAGGGGAATCTTTTTATCAATGAAATTCCCCTGACCTCTGGATACCCGTTGAGATAAAGTCAATTGGCCGTAACGAAGGGCACGCGGCGGGCGTAAAGCGATACTTCCTTGACCAAGAAGTGGAGAAGGATTTGCGGACTACAGACGATTTCTGCTACGGGTCTGTTTGTAAACAAGCCACCGTACGCTAATTCAGTGCAGCGAAAAGAAAGGCACTACGTTACATATCTAGTATGTTCCTACAAGTCTGACTCCCAATATGAAAGATGTTGCTTTGTTTTTAAGACTCATGTTTGTTCTTTTATTTTCCCTGTCCATCTCTATTTCTATTATTTCAAATATGTGCATTTCTATCAGTCCATATATCTACCTATCTAGTCTGTTCATATAAGTCCTTCTATGTCTATCTATCTATCTATCTATCTATCTATCTACGAGGGTGAGTCCAAAAGTAATACCATTTTGTTTAGGTCACGTATAATTACCAACACAGGAACATGTATCATGCATCAAAATGAAACTGGTCCTCTGTAGATCACATCCCTACTCATCCATATAGTCACCATTTCTCTCAATAGCAATGTTCCACTTTCGAATGAGAGAATGTATCCCTACCCCGTAAGATTCTGTTGACTGTTCTTTGAGCCAATTCTTCACTATTTCCTCGTCACTTGAACAATGTTTGCCTCTATACCTTCTTTCAGGGACCAAATAAAATGATAGTCTGAAGGCACTAAATCTGGTGAGTAAAGTTGTCCAGAAATAGCTCAAAGAATAGTCAACAAAATATCTATTATTTCACATTCCACTCATATATAGTGGTTTCTGAATATACACTGCGTTTCAAATCATTAACGTGTTTTTTTTTCCTTTTGTACAAAAAATACTGATTGGAATTTAACTACATTTTCGCAGTATAATGGAAATAGATGTATGCGCAGGCTGTATAAAAACTGTATTGTTCTGTGCAACAAGAAACACACAGTGGCTATTTGCAATATCAACACGATATAGAAGTGTCCCAAACATTAAACAAGTGTCATTATACTCGTGCAATTATGGGTCCCATGTGTGACTTGACCCCTTCTGAGAAAGATATCATAACATCTGAACTTTCCAAAGGCAAGTCTACATTAGAAATATCCAAAATAATTGGAAGATATCACCAAACTGTGAAAAGATTTGTTACAGCTCCTACGAAGGTACGTAAGAGGGCCAATAAGGGTCACTCAAGGGTTGTTTCTCGACGTTCTTTGTCACGAATGAAACGTGAAGCTGTAAATAACCCAGGCCCGACGAGTGGAGCACTTTTCCGAAGTATTGAAGAAGCAACAGTGCCCAGAATTACTCGCTGTCGTCTTCTGAAAAAGGTTGTGACACCAGTGAGACCAGTGACAAAACCTCGATTGACAAAAATACACATGCAAATACGTTTGAAATGGGCAAAGGAGAACATGAAGGTCGATTTCTCAAAAGTACTGCTCACAGATGAAACTCATGCAACACTTGATGGCCCTGAAGGGTGGGTCGTACATGGACGAGATTCTCATCACTGCTTTAGATGCCAACAAAGAGGAGGATGTATTTTGATTTGGGCTGGTATTATTGGAGGTATCATGGTTGATCCGCGGAGAGTGCCTGGCGGTACGAAAATAACCGCAAATGTTTTTATAGCCTTCCCCAAAGAGCACCTGGAATCTTGGCTAAAAAGGCAGAGAATCACCTTCAGGGAAACAATCATATTTATGATAATTAAGATAATGCTCCTTTGCATAAAACTACGGAGTACCTGCAAAAATTAGGCTTCTGTGGAGCTCGGAAGATGAACTGGCCGGCCAATTCTTCAGACTTAAACCCAATTGAAAACTTGTGGAGCATTCTGAAGCGACGTGTTTATGAAAATGGGCGCCAATTTAGAAGCAAATGTGACTTATGGCAGGAAATAGTCAACGTATCACGTGAAATTACATCAGAGGAGATCCAGAAATAAATAATTTAATTAAATCAGATAAATGACCGTAACTTTTGTTTCTTTTTGTAGAAACTTATAACTTTTATGGAGTAGGTGTATATACAGGTTGTCATTATTTTCCGATAATTTCGTTAAATTCCCATCAGTAGTTTGTGGATAGGAGGGAAAAGTGTCACTTCTTTAATAATTTGAAACGCAGAATATATATATATATATATATATATATATATATATATATATATATATATATATATATATATATATATATATATATATATATATATAATATATATATATATATATATATATATCTCAAAAGACAATCATTAAATATGCAAGGATGAGAATATTAGTCCAAATTTCAAGATTTTCAAAATATTTGTTTAAAAAGTAATGATAGGTTTTTGAGGATTAAATAAAAAAAAACATTTTAAAACCTAACAAAAGTTTCATTTGTTTAAGTGCATTATATATTACACTTTGGTATTATAGGTTATATAATATTATATATACGAACACGATCTGCGGATATACCACGGTATGAAAAATTTGATCATTACAACGTTTGATATTTTTACTTAAGAGCTATTACTAAGTAGTTCAAATATGTAAAAAGTAAAATAATCTTGATTTACTCTCTCTCCTCTTCTCTCTCTCTCTCTCTCTCTCTCTCTCTCTCTCTCTCTCTCTCTCTCTCTCTCTCTCACTTATTTTTTCTTTGTTTCTCTCTTTTCATCTTTTCAATATGTTCGATCGAAACAGAATAGCGTTATCGCTTCTGCACACTTGTCCCCTCTCTCAATCCTTTTCCTATTCTTTTTCTTTCTTTCTGTCTTTCTTATTATATTTTTTCTATGTACCAATGTCCTTTTTCTTACCTTTCGTTTTTATGATAAAAGCGGTATGGTCCATTATTTAGCTGAGGGGGTGACACTCATAAAAAATAAGAATTCGGCGGATAAGCATCAACAAATAATCAGGATTTACATTTTTTAAATTTCCTCTTGGACGATTTGGACGGTCTAGTTTTTAACGAGAGAGTGTTTCAAGATGATATCTGTCGTACTTTTAAGGCCGGTAAACTATACATATATAAAGGGCAGTCTGTGTGTATATATGTCCGGAGGAAACTATAACAATAAAACAATCAATGACAAAGTAAATATGTATAAACATTCACTATCACCGGATCTTGCTTTTTGAGTAAATATAATGAAGTTTTGATTTATTTCAGAGAAGATAATTAAAAGAAAATGTATAGAATTTTTTTTGGTATTTAATACTTTAAATAGGGATTTCAATGGGGCATCCTGCGAGAATCCAACTTGCAATTAAACAATAAATGATCTGCGAGATTACCTACCCCCATTCTACCCACACAACGCCGGGTAGCCGCTTCTAGTAATATATAGATAAACTGATAGTTCGCATAATGCACTTAGTACAAAATCAGTTATATTAAAATAAAGATCCATTTATATATATATATATATATTTCGCTGTTCAACTGAACATCAATCGATCAAAGCGTTTTTTTTTCTTTCTTTCAAATAAACAGAAATGCAAAAAGACCATTCAAACATTTAAAAGAGCTGGCACGCCTTACAAGCAATAAATAACTATTATTTCTTATTCGTGAAAATAAAAAAATAAAAAAACGAAAAAGAAAACTAAAAATAATTTCGGCATTGATTTCACAAAATATATTTTAAGTCTAACTTCAAACGTTACTTACATCAAGATTATCAAACAAACTCCTTTTTTTTTTCGGTTGTTTGATTTTTTTTTGTTTTTTGTTTTCTTAATTTTCGTTTTTTTATATTTTTATTTTTTTTTGTATTTTTATTTTTATTTCTTTTCTTACTTTGGTTTAAGTTTTTGAAGACATATATAAACGAAATTTGATCTCGAAGACTAAAAACTCAATTTATAAATAACAATGAACAGACATTTCGCTTTCCCTTCATATGATTGAAGAAAAAATGAACATATTTTGAAAATAGCACCTGTCACAAACGATTTTAATCTCACCAATTAAGACACTGGCAAAGATTTACTACTGATTCTCAAAAAATGGTTACCTCATACAACAAATTAAGAAGATCTTTTTAAATAGTATTTATTTGGTAGAGGACTAGTCTTTATACTTTATATAGAGCTGAAATATATACGAGACTAAAACTGATTTTGCACATATATATATATATATATATATATATATATATATATATATATTATATATATATTATATATGTATGTGTGTGTATATATATATATATATATATATATATATATATATATATATTATATACATATATATATACATATATATATATATATATATCCTTTTCGAGCGTTTCTTCAAATTTTCAAAATTTGAACATTGATAAACAAGGAATATCACAGTCTTCCTCATTATTCTGTGATAATTTTTTTTACTCTTCCTTATATCAACAAAAGCCCTGAAGAAGATCTACTTAACAGATTGAAACACTGCAGCGTTGGCTGATAAAATTACTACTCATTTTGTTTAAACCTGAGTTTTTTCAAATTTCTCACTATACTAAATACTCTCGGATTCACTTCCATTTCTCTTCACACACACACACACACACACACACACACACACACACAACACATTATATATATATATATATATATATATATATATATATATATATATATATATATATATGAGGAAATAATTGATAGGGTAAAACCAACAAAATTAAATTAAAAGTTGATTTGATTTGATTGGTTGTTTTAAAAAATATCAACCGCAGTGGGTCATTTAATGCCGACCAAGTTTTGAAATAAATGTATTCTTAAAGGATACTCAATTTAGTTATAAACACATTTTTCTATTTAACCCATAGATGGGAGCCTAATTCTCCCATTACCATTCTGCGTCAGAGTGGAACTGGAAACAATGTTTATGAAGGGGTACTCCACATTCCCCAAACCTCCAGAACAAGAACTTTGCCATCAGATAGATTGTAACGTCATACACAGGACATTTCACATGGAAAATCCATATATTCCCCCTCCAGCTGTGAGTAAATATTAAAGCAAACTGGTGTCTTTAATCTTGAATAGGTAACCAGTCTGGGAGAAGGAAAACTTAAACTTGTTAAACTCTGCTTAAGAAATTGACATTGTGTCAGATCCTGCTCGTGCGGAGGGGGTGGTAAATATATACACTTAGTATAGAGCTGAAATATGTACGAGACTAATACTGATTATATATATATATATATATATATATATATGTGTGTGTGTGTGTGTGTGTGTGTGTGGTGTGTGGAGTGAAAGATTGAATAAATTCGACAAAATGTGGTTGAGAGTAGAGGAAAATGTGGATATAACTATTTAAACGACAATGTTCAATTAATTTTTCGCCTGATTATTATAATAATGAGGTGAAATATCATTAGAACATATTCGTTTGTGTTGTTATATCCACATTTTCCTCTACTCTCAACCATATATATATATATATATATATATATATATATATATATATATATATATGAATAATAGATGGAAATTAATCCGACAGTATGAAATTTAACATTTTTGAAAAAAAAATGATATTTATAAATGCTGACAGAAATCCGTTTCGACCGCTTCAATAGATCGGTCATCATCAAGAGCAACATAAGAGAGAAAGATGGGATGAAACAACCGTTTTATATATATATATATATATATATATATATATATATATATATATATATATATATATATATATATATGGAAATAGTAGATTGGTTAAAATCCCGCAAAAATGATATTAAAAGTTGAGGAATAAAAGTGGATAAAATACAAACCATTTCATTCAATTAAACTTTCGTTCCGGTGTATTAACGAAGCTTCATGAAAAATTCTTATGAAGCCTCGTGGATACACCGTTGATACACCTAGGTGAAATATTAATAGAATGCAATTGTTTCTGTTTTATCCACTTTTATTTCTCAACCTTTAATCACCCATCCCCCCATATATATATATATATATATATATATATATATATATATATATATATATATATATATATACTAGTAAAATATGCGCCCTACGTCGGGCACAAGTATTCAAGTTTTAATATAATTAAATATAATATTAAATCAGAAAGACTGACGAGAATAAATAACAACGCATGTAAAATGATTACACTTATTTTAATATTATATTATAAATTATACATATGATCGCTTTCAATATGTTTGAGAATAAAATTATGATATTAGGAAACAATAAAGCCATGTAATTAATTATTAAAACTAGTTTTGTTAAAATAAGTATGCAAAGTATACACACTATATAATATGTAGTAGTATATAACATACATTGTAGGATGTTGAACGAAATGAAAACATGATCTGTTTGGGGGAAAATTAAATTCAGACATTAAGAAAGACCTTGTTAATAAATAAGATGCTAATTAAAATTAAATAATGCGTATTAAATAACTAAGGGATTGTGACGTTAGTAATGGTGTAGTTTCGGTTCCATTCATTGATCATTTGTATCTTGGTAAATACAGCTTCAACGTCGATACTGTTATGACAGACCTTGTGTAAATGTATAAATGTATATATATATATATATATATATATATGTAATATACTATTATGACAGACCATATGTAAATGTATATATATATATATATATATATATATATATATATATATATATAAGAATTTTTGATGTTTTTTTTTAGAAGCATTATTGAATAAAGTATATATCATTATTTATATTTTTGCTTGAAGGCAATTACAATGCGTATATCGCATAAAATTCGATAATTATAGAAGATAATAATGACAAGTGAATTTCGGTAAATAATTATTCGGTGTGTAGAACATCGTACAGACTGTTTCAACTTTATTTAGTCTCATCAGCAATAGTATACATCGCTGATGAGACTTAATAAAGTTGAAACAGTCTGTACGATGTTCTACACACAGAATAATTCTTTACCGAAATTCACTTGTCATTATTATCTTCTATAATTATCGAATTTTATGCGATATACGCATTGTAATTGCCTTCAAGCAAATATATATATATATATATATAATATTCCTTTGTATTATATGACAACATCTGTTACAGGGCAACATTTATCGTGATCAGGGTTCATCTTATGATGTAGATACTTCGATCAAAATATTTGACTGCAAAATCAGCTCGGAGGAAAGAACACTCAACGCTAATTAAATTTTCCCTGATACAAAAAAAAAATATATATTGCCACCTCGGGAGGCTCTTGCAATTGTGTTTTTATTTTCCCTTCAGAATATTCACACTCATCTTTTAGCAAAACCTATGTCACCTTGACACCTGCAATATAATTGATTTATCCATCCATCCATCTATCTATCTTTTTTATATATATATATAATATATATATATATATATATATATAATATATATATATATATATATTAAGACATTTGAAAAAACAAGTGTTCCAAAAATGAGATGAATTTATTTATCGACGCTTAAACGTTTCGGTTTCATTAAACCTTCATCAGGATGTATTATGGGAGTAAAGAAATTGATGGATGTTTCATAGATGACAGGAGATAAAAAAACTTCTTTTTTTTCATCTCCTCTCATCTATAAAACATCCATCGATTTCTTCACCCCATAATACATCCTGATTTGAATTTGAATTTAACTGTCTTTCAAATTAAATATATCGACAGATACACAGAACGATAGATACTACTGAATAAAAATAGGCAAATAGATCGACAGAAAGTTTATAAAAAAACAAAAAAACTCACACATATAAAACTAATGACAAATCCAGTTTCCAAAGACACACACATATATATATATATATATATATGACAATTAAAACAGACATCCACTCATACACATACTCATTCATCTTGACCCACCCCCGTCATCAAACATTGACCCACACCTACATCACCATATAAACACTCCCCATCTAGAGAGAAGCAAATCCACTACCCACCCCAAACACCCCTGGCAACCTACTGTTTTCACCATTTTGAAAATGCCCTTCATTGAAGCAAGAACTATATTTGAGTCCTGAAGAAGGTCCAAATGACCAAAACGTTACATCGTCGACAATAAACATCCAGTTTCCATAACATCCCGTGTTTGTCTACGTCTACTTTTCTCCACATATTGTCGGATTAACCTCCACATATTTCTCCCATATATATATATATATCATCATCATCATCATCATCATCATCATCATCATGTCGCGCTTTCATCGCGGATATCCATGACAATCTCTCTCCATCCGTCCCTATCGCTCATCATTCTCGGGAGGTCCTCTATGCAGCATCCCGCATCCGCACAGAGCTGATCAACGTACGTTTTTGCTGGTCGGCCCACACTGGCTTGTCCATGTGCTGGCTTCCACAGGAGGACGTCGCTTATGAGTTCGTCCTTGCTTCTCCAGCTGTGTCCCGCGTGTTTTGTCCGTCTTACTCAGATGGTTTGGGTAATATGTGGCAGGTGACGTACATCTGTTTTCTCGTAGGGTGCTGTTTCCACGTCTTGTTCATGATCACCCGCCGCATTCTTGTGCAGCTCCCATCTAGTTTATTCTCTAGTCACTTAGTTAGGGTCCAGGTGGTGCAGCCATACAGTAGTACTGACACGACAACTGCTTGGAAGAACTGTCTCTTTAGCTTGTCTGTGAGATTGGACCTCCATATGATAGATAATCTATTTAAAGCGGCCCATGCCTTTCCTATGCGTGCATTAACGTCGTTTTCTGTGGAGGAGATGTTACTGCTTAAGTATCTAAACCGTGTTTCAGCATATTACGTCTCTTCAGAGTCGCCAGACTTAGCATGCTACCTCCACTCAGGATCAAGACCCAATCGATAATTGATCAGTCAGAATTCCTAACGGATTATCCTCAGACCTACGTGTAGGATAATTTAACTGATAAACACATACATATGCATATATGCATAGGCCGCTAGAGAGATCCATCCTTTTTATATATCTTATTATAATGGAGATTGTGTGTTTTTCTGTCTGTAACCGAAACTATATCACTACTCAAGTCACAATTCCCTTAGTTATTGACATCACATTCTCAATGATTTTATTTTTATTTAAACCTCAATTATTAATAAAATTGTTTTATGTTATTAACCATATCTACATACTAACAACATGCAATTATATTTATATATACAACAAAATAAGGGTTTACAGTGTGAACGGGAAGGCTAATTTGCATATTGATATTAAAAATGTGATTTTAATAAATATGTGCTTAGTATTATTGATTTCTAACTGTTTGGTTTTATTTTAATGAATATAAACAAAAATCTCTTCAATGAATCTTAAAAGAAATCCATCAACAAGAAGAAATAACTGTCATTTTATTCTTTACTTCCTCTTTTAACTAAATAGTTAAATTAGAAAAAATAACAATGAAAGACGAGAGTGATGGAAGAGTAAGTTTCAGTTGTTCTATTTTTCGATTATACACCCTCTGTTTCAAATCTTTTTATCTGCATTTTTATTCAGTTTCATTAGTCTTTCTAATTTAATACGATATTTTATTATATTAAAACTTAAATACTTGCACCCGGAGGGTGCATATATTTGCTAGTACATATAGTGGAGAAAATAAGTATTTCCTCTCCTGCTGATTTTCGGAGTTTTCCACCTTACAAAAATAGGAATAGTGTATAGTATTTAGGGAAGGTCCGTCTTGAAAGTGAGAGAGAGAATACAGAAGAAAATTAGAAATACAGATTATATCAATTTTGGACATTTTTATTTGTATTTTATTGAAAAAATAAGTATCTTATGGCAAACTCAGAAAATCAGCAGTGATGAAATACTTATTTTCCCCACTGTATATATATATATATATATATATATATATAAATATATCACCATAGTTACGAGGTTCAGCCGTTTCAATTCAGTTAATTTTAAACCTGTGCATCAAAATTGAAAATTTAGTGAAGACAGTTGTAAAATATCTAAGATTAGATTAGAGAAGAAATAATTAGATATTGAAAATACGAATTATGTTATTTTTCAATATTACGTTTGGAGTTAGATATTTAAAATCATTGGTTTTAGACAGAATGTCAAATATATACCTGATTTGAATGATGCATATACATATTCTCTTTTGTTTCTTCTTAACTGTGTTTTTAGTTCATAGTTTACAAAATATTCGGATTACGTCAAATATAACTTTCACATTTTAAACTGTAAGCAAGCGAACTTATATAGCTTTCTCACCTATCAAAATGTAACTATAAAAAGAAGCTAAAAATAAAAACGGAACCTTTTTTTTTTATTCCAATTTATTTTTGGTTTACATTTAAACCTTAAAATATCACCTGCTTTGAAACTTTTCCATGACTTTTCTTTAGTTCTGCAAAAATTAAGAATTTTTTTTCTACAGTTAGTTCTAAATTTGGTAAAAAATAAAAATGGGTTGTAAAAATATGAAAAAATATGAAAAAAATAGGGTTGAAAAGATAAATAAGAATAAATGCACTATAAAAGTCGTCGGGGTGGCCTTAAGTCGGTATCAGCCAATCAGCGAGGGCGTCTATCCCCTTTTCACTAGCGCTCGACGAAAGAGATTGTTTTTGCGTCTGAGGTAGAGCGCCACGCCTACCATCAGCTCCTTACTTTCCCACACAGATCTCTGTGCTAAACATACGCTGAGTTGGCGGGGGGCGGTATCGAACTGGGAAGCTTGTGTTTCCTAGCCGAACGCTCTACCGACTGAGCTAACCCGGTCCTTCTAGCCAACCCGGCCCAAATTCACAATAATTTAAGCTTATTTCTCTGAATTTTTGAGATGCTTGATAATTTGTATCATTTGGATTATTCGGTTTTCTATCCTCATCTTTATTTTACTGAAAACTTTGAATTCAAAACCTTTAAACTCCGCGTAAAAATTGACCTTGAATCAACATGTTCTCGTGCGGCGGAGAGATTGGTAAGTACATATAATCGTATTGTTAACTAATGGATTGGTGGAATATATTATTGGCATGGAATATAAAACATTTCATAGTCGTTTGATAATGTGGCTTTCATTAAACGAAAAATTACGTGCCCACATGTCTCTAGAAAATATAATTCAATTGACATAGACTTTTTATTTAGTTTTGAATCGCCGAGAGAACGGTTCTACCTTGGTTGAGACAAGTAATATGAAATGTAATGAATAAAATGATTATGTGCACATATAAAACTATTTCTGAATCCTTCTTATCTAAACACCGATGCTGCATTTGGTAAATGCATATCTTATATACCCCTTTACTCAGGTGTATATGATCGGGGGAGAGAGAGACAGAGAGAGACAGAGACAGAGACAGAGAGAGACAGAGAGAGAGAGAGAGAGAATTGTTCTTACTTTTAACTCTTCTGGATACTGCTTGTTGTGTACTGCGTCTACTTCTTTGTCCATTGGTACTAACTTATCTGGCTGCCATTTTCTCCGGTTGGGCTTATTATTTTAGGGTGGGCTTCTTCGTACTGGGTTGGGTTGGGCTGTCTTAACATTCAATTAACAAACAGGTATTGTGTTCTTACGGTAATAAAGCTTTATTTTATTAGCCCATTTTGATTCCGCCGAGGGTGAGATGGACCCTGAGAGCTAACAATCTGCGTCTACACTCCTTGAAAGCTGGGTCGAATCTGCAACTAAACTAATTTATTTTCATGGCGCCCAATCGGTCAAGGAGTCAAAGATATTAACTGCCACAAGTGTCGGTAATTTTCCATAGACCCCATTATTTTAATTTAACAGACCTAATTCAAATTCCTAACTACAGGTACGTTCATTAATTACGACTGCTCATGAATTATGTAACACATTCACTAACATTTGAAGCTGAAGTGTATGCATTTAAGAAAGATCAATCTTGCCTTTGTTAAACACAAAGGTTTGAGATTACACAATCAAAAAAACATTATTGTTTTTAGGAGAATGCAAATAATTGCTCATTATCAATCCATGAAATACTTGTCTTTGAAACAAAAGATGTTTTTCTGCATGTCAGCAAGTCGTGCAAATTGAATGAATGGTTTATTGGTTGCCAGAGGCGTTATATGTTGCGAGAGTGATTGTTGAGTGCGGCATCCAGCGAACATGATAAAGTTATTTAATTGTTAAATTGCAAGCTGGTCTTGCTAACGCTTGCTCTCGTAGAAAACTAAAAGAAAAAAAACAAAACAAACGCTAATCGCTAAGTAGGTACATGATGGCATCACACGGTTTGATAATAAATTACACACACAGTCTTTAAAAAAAGTTACATTTTCTTTTCATTTTTAAAACTCGTGACTGAATTAATTTATCTTTAAATACATTTCAGGATTTTAGTAAACAAATAACAGTTACGATACTATATAATGTTCAATGATGGAGATTTTTCGAAAAAACAGAGGGGAAAAATATCAGAATTAACTTATCAATGAAAATATATCATAAAGAATTGGAAGCATATATGAATAGGTCCTTTTTATAGACCTGGTTTCATTGTTTAATGGCATATAGATCGTTGTGAGTTATTTAATGCCAAAATCATCCTTGTAGAAGAATAGTAGTGGTCATATTTAAACCATATCAAGAGGTGAGGGGTTTCATACTCTTAAGTTTTTAAAAGCCATCATTTGGCCTTAAAGCAGAGCGCTTATGCAGTGGAATTGGATCTTTGATAAAGAGTCCCTCTATAATGAATCCTTTGGTTACTTTGGTAAAGTGTTCTCAGTTACTGGTTTAGAGTCCTTCAATACCGAAACCATTGGTTACTTTGGTAATCGTATAAGTCCGTCCTAGAAGAGTGCAGTTAGAATTATTTCCAATATGGAGGGGTTAAGTATTCTATCAGCCACGTAGTATTGCTAGTGATTGGCTGCAAGGATAACTTACGTGACCTTGACTAGTCTATAAATCTAGGTGAGGAATTAAAGCACATCTTATATCCCCAAATATTCCAACACATACCTTTCCCAAGACTATTATTCCGAAAGTGACCGTAATAATGCGACTGGAGTTCGAAGATGACGCAGTCCAGCACGCTAGCCACTACGTCACGAAGACTCACTCATTAATGACCAGGTAACAACAGTGAAAGTAACAAAACAAATAAAAAGACAAATTAAAATTAAAATTACCAGAAAACAGAAATAATGTAATGGAGAGAAAATAGTTTTTTGTATATTTCTGAGTTTATATGTTGTTGTCATTCTCAACACATTGTATACTCATATTGGTTTGCTATAATTACAATGTTTCGGTCGCTGTACTCCCCGCTTTCTTCTGGTGTACTTTGTCCTTCTCTTAGATAATTCGTGGTTTGCCTACGAATTGTGAATTTAAGTGTAATAAAATTTTAATAACGATATGGAAAGTTACCATTACCCGTTGTAAAAGTAATTGACAGCAAGTTCACCTTTTGCCAACCAACCTAGCCGCTGATTTCTCATCGGCCAAAGGCAAGCGTAAAAAGGGAACTATTTAGAGTTAGATTTTGGCTGTTAGTTGATGGAAGCAAACGTGAGATTCGTCTGTTTCCACGCACTCCATCTTCTTACTGAGTGCTTAAAAGATTTTTGGTCTTCGGTTTTAACAACAACAAAAAAAGAATAACAACGTTTTGCCCCATTATTAAAAACAAACAATGAGCACACAGAACTGCAGTTCAGAATAACTGAAGCCGTATCGACTAGATGAAGAAATAAACCCAAAAGAACATTGCAAGTTGACAAAATAGAACCGCTTAAGAACTCATCTCCTAAGAAGTTTAGTTTGGTTTGGTTTGTTTTACGGCATATCAATCTCAGTGGGTCATTTAATGCCGATAATGTTTTGAAATAAATGTATTCTTAATGGATACTCAATTTTTATAAACATATTTTACATTTAACCCATAATTGGGACCCTAACAGGTACTACCACTCCGGGTCAGAGTGGACCTCGGAGCAATGGTGATGAAGGGGTGCTCCACCTTCCAGACCTCTATCCTCACCATCAGTTAGAGTTTAACGTCATACCCAGGATATGAAGACCCTCAACCACCGACTTCTAGCACCCATATGATAGAAAGGCGTGGGGTTTGCCATAAGGGCAATAGGGTTGGGGCAATCGTATAGGTACTAGCACTTGACGGGACCAGCCGATTGATCGGAGAGGGGCTCTCCGACCACCCGTCTAGCCTAAGGACCAAAGTAGAGTGTTGCATGTCATGGACTGCCCAGCCACCAGAGTTCCATCCTTAAGCCTCACACGTCGCCACCCACGACCAACAGGTGGCCCCGTTGGAGGAGTCTTGTCCCTCTGCAGAGGAGCAGTGGGTATATTTTAACGGTCCAACTGACAGGACGGCATCTCCTAAGAACTATTCTCCTTCTCCATTATATACCCAACAGATGAAGTGGGCATATAACACTCCTTGGTGATCTTCCGGGTGTTTCGAACATAACACTTTTATTTGGAAGACGGGAGTTGATAATAACCAACACATTCGGTGTTACATTTTTTTTAAATAATTTTTTTTTTTTTAAACACGTGACAAAATTAAGTCATTTAAAAATACATTTCAGGATTTTAGTAAAAAAACATACTTATTACCAGTTCGATAGTATACAAGGTGTGCCATAAAAGTATCGAAATTGAAGCTGTATTCACTAAGATAGAAATGAACAAAGAATGGAACGATACTTCTTTCAAAATACAAGGTGTGTCAAAAAGAACTAAAAATCTCGATACCTTTTTGACACACTTTGTATAATATTCAGTGATAAACAAAACTAGTAAACGTATGCGTTCCCTGGGCCCAAGTGTTTACGTTTAAATGTAATAAAGTATCATATCGAATTAGAAAGACTAACAAAACTAAATAAGAACGAATATGAAAATATCACACTTGATTTATTTTGTGTTAATTGATTTCTATATAAAATTATGTATAGGATTGTTCTTAATATGTTTGAGGATAGCATGATAGTATTAGAAATCAGTAACAGCAAATAATTATTTAGTAAACTCAGTTTTGTTAAAACCATTATACAAATTATTCCCAACATATACTATGTAAATCTTTATTGCTTAGAGATATATGACAAATATTTTAGGATTTGAAATGCATTTGTAATATGGACAGTTTTGCGGCAAATCTAAACTTTAATAGAGACATTGTTAATAAATAAGATAGATGCTAATTAAGATTAAATACTATGTTCTAATAACCATTGAGAATATAGTGTACATAACTAAGGGAATTTTGATATTGATTGTGACGTAATTTCGGTTACAGATATAGAGACACGCAATCTTTATTATAATAAGATTTCAGGATTTTAGTAAGAATAATTAACAGTTATCACAGTATATAATGTTTAGTGATTAAAGAAAATGCACCATATGACAAATATTTCGGTATTTTAAATGCATTTGTAATATGGACGGTTTTTCGGCAAATCTATATCAACTAGATTTTAATATAGAAATTGTTAATAATTAAGATGCTAAAATAATTATTTTATAACCATTTAGAATACAACATCCATAACTAAGGGAATATTGACGTTGGTTGTGAGGTAGAGTTATATACTAGCGTCAAATTCAATATGTTATATAGCGGCTTCAAATTCACGGCCCTACTTCGTGTATCTGTATACGTTGCGGGTATATATCTGTTCACGGAGCGAAGTATGTAGTAGTTGTTTAATGAAATCTACAACACATGCGTATAGTAGGAGTTTTGACTTTATTTCTTCTTCTCGGCTGTATGTGGTGGGTGGCGAGCGTTGACAGTGAAATGACCGAGAGTTGACGATGACTACTACTACTGTTGGATGACTGGCGATGTTGAGGTAAAGGGGTGGCTGGTGGCGTCTCACCGCCCTTGGCCGCGAAGGACCGAGAGCGTCGGTCACTCACTGTTCTCTCCCGCCGTCTGCTCTGACTGGCCTGTGGGCTCGAACCCTCAGGACTTTTATATTGATAGGTACTCCTACGCATCTTTATCTTTTGATCTGATAACGGGCATCTGTTATATATTTCTTTATCTTCTCCCTGCTTCTTTGACCGGAAAGCCTCGCTTCCGTTTTCCCCTTTTTTAAAAATATATTTTTATATTTCTCTTTGTCTTTTTGCCGGAAGCTTCGTTTTCCGACCGAGGATAATACCACAGTAGTTTGGGTTACAGACAGAGAGACACGCAATCTCCATTATGATAAGATTTCAGTATTTTAGTAAAAAATAATTAACAGTTACGATAGTATTTAATAATCAGTAATTAAGTAATAACATCATATATATAAATCTTTATTTCTTATAGATATATTACAAATATTTCAAGATTTTACAGGCATTTGTAATACGGACAGTTTTGCGGCAAGTCTAGACCTTAATAGAGACATTGTTAATAAATAAGAAGCTAATTAAGATTAAATAATATTTGTTAATAACCATTGATAATATAACGGACATAAGTAAAGGAATTTTGACGTCAGTTGTGACGTAGTTTTGGTTACAGACGGAGAGACACGAAATCTCATTTATAATAAAATTTCAGGATTTTAGTAAAAATAATTAACAGTTACAATAGTATATAATGTTCAGTGATTAACAAAATGCGTTTTTTTATTTAAGATGTAGATCGAATCCATCTTTTGTATTGTCAAACTTTGATGGCATTCTTTATACGAATGTTAATTAATAAAAAGCTAATTAAGATTAGATGATATTTTTTAATAACCATTGAGAATATAACGAACATAACTAAGGGAATTTTGACGTTAGTTTTGACGTAGTTTTGGTTACAGACGGAGAGACACGCAATCTCATTTGTAATAAAATTTCAGGATTTTAGTAAAAATAATTAACAGTTACGATTGTATATAATGTTCAGTGATTAACAGAATGCGTTTTTTTATCTAAGATGTAGATCGAATCCATCTTTTGTATTGTCAAACTTTGATGGCATTCTTTATACGAATTTCTTAGAGATATACGACAAATATTTCAAGATTTGAAATGCATTTCTAATACGGACAGTTTTGCGGCCAATCTAGACCTTAATAAAGACATTGTTTTAAATAAGAAGCTAATTAAGATTAAATAATATTTATTAATAACCATTGAGAATATAACGAACATAAGTAAAGGAATTTTGACGTCAGTTGTGACGTAGTTTTGGTTACAAAGAGATACGCAATCTCATTTATAATAAAATTTCAGGATCTTAGTAAAATTAATTAACAGTTACGATAGTATATAATGTTCAGTGATTAACAAAATGCGTTTTTTTATCTAAGATGTAGATCGAATCCATCTTTTGTATTGTCAAACTTTGATGGCATTCTTTATACGAATGTTAATTAAAAACATTATAAGTAGTGTTATATTTTTTTCTTTAAAAAGATCTTTTAATTACAACCATTGAAAGGAAAATGTGTCACTCCAATGTATTATATAAGATTAACATCTTCTTTTAGTCAAAGAGTATTTTCTTCTTCAGGATTTTTGTTTATCTCTACCATTTTTTTTTTGTCTGTTTGACGTTAAATTACAGCGCGTGACGTTTTGTAAGAAAAACGATTTTCTCTTTAAAACTTTATGCATTTTTTTTTCTCATTATTTTCTGTTTTCTTGACAAACTGTACCAGCATTAATAAAAAACGGCTTCTTTTCAATTCACTTCCTAGTTAATTATTTTTTATTTAACGAAACTGTGAAATTATTTAGAATCCTGGGTTATTTCCTATGAATGTAACATAAACAAATGGGAACCACTCTTGACGGATAAATCATTCATTTATTTTCCCATTAAACCAACCCTAAACACTAACCCTAAACCCAACCCTAACCCTAACCCTAAACCATAACCCTAACCCCGTCTTCTTTTTTCCTAGTAGACCAATAAATAAATAAATAATTTATCAGTCAAGAGTGGTTCCCCTTTGTTTATGTTAGACTTATAGGAAATAATCGAATCCTGGTTTTACTGAAGTTTCGAAGAGCAACAACTATCATACATTCGCCGTGACTTTTAATATTTATATATACTAGCAAAATAAAAAATGCCCCCTGGGCGACGTAAAATAAATATTGTCTGAGGGGATGGGAGTTAAAAATTTAATATCAGAGAGTTTGTATCATAAGTAAAGTAAAATCATCAAATTTATTAAATGAGTAAAAAATAAAATAAATTTATTAAAGGAGTAAATTTTTTTTTTTAAATAAATGGAAACTTAGTTCTGATATATATTAAAAAATATAGATAGATAGATAGATAATACCAGGTATGTATTTATTAAAACTTGTTTAAAAAACAATGAGGACTGTCTAATGTTGCATGTTCAAATTTTGAGTGTATTTATTCTGTTATGACGATTTTGGGTAATATGACGTAAGCAGTGACGTAGTTTTGTTACTGACAAAAACCGGAAGCGAATCTCCATTATTAATAGATACATATAATTTCGTATATTCTTCTACTAATATAGCTTTGGCATTATGTGACCATCAAAGGTTGATATACCATTAAAACAAAGAGATGAGAATCGAAACTAAGTTTAAACCTAAATATTTTATCTGGATTATCTAAATGAACTAAATAAATAATGCCTAAGTACCAAAAAAGTAATGTATCAACAATATTTACACTTCATGCAGATACTGTATCCAGTTCAAAATCTACACCATTTTGTAGGCTGTTTTAATTTCGTATTCCATCAGGATAGATATATAAAGTAAAAAGTCGTCAGGTGACCTAAAGTCGGTATCAGCCAATCAGCGAAGGAGTCTATCCCCTTTTTCCTTAGCGCTAGACCAAGGAGATTATTTTTACGTCTGGGGAGGAGAGCCACACCATCCATTAGCGCCTTACTTTACCGCACAGATCCCTATGCTACTCATACGCTGAGTTGGCGATATATATATATATATATATATAAATGATGTTGAAAGACCCGAAACTCCTCAGTGAATCATGCAATATATATATATATATATACATATATATATATCAGTTAAAATTCCACTTCCGGCTTGTAGTTGCTGACGGCCGAGGGGTCATGAAGTCTGATTAACAAAAAATCGGTTGGGTTTCGATCCCTGTTTGTGAGGAGTGAAGGATTGAATAAATCCGACATAATGTGGTTGAAAATAAAGGAAAAATTGGATAAAACAACACAGCAACTAAATTCAATTGAATTTAGTTGCTGCGTTGTTATATCCACTTTTTTCCTCTATTTTCAAGCGCATGGTTTTTGTGTAGTAAAAGTTATTGAGACAGGCTGTTCTTTAAGAAAGAAGTTAAAAAAAAACTGATACCATGAGCATGTGTTCTCGAGTGTTTTGTGATACGAGATTGCTAGGGGCAAAATGTTCCCGGTCACGTACACAGGAGACGCCACTGTACGTGTTATTTTGTTATTTTGTCGAGGATTGAAGTTGAAAAAGAAAGGATTTTTTATTTATTTTGGCGCTTCTACAGTATAAGGCTGCTTCGCACGCCACCTAGTGTCTAAACTGGAAAAACACGGGAGATAAACCTGTAATGCAACACAGTCTCTCAGTAAACCAGTCGGACCACCCTGTCAATTTTAACAGTTTATTTTTATAGATGATCGACCTATACACAGGTAATCACGGTCTTTTCATTTGCCTGCCTGTGGGGTGGGTGGGGGTTTTTATATTATTTTGGACATTTCAATAGATTCTTCTTTTACTTCTATTATATAAATACGCGTGTTCCTAAACATTCCCTCTGTTATCATCCTGCAACACCCTCTGGTTAAAAGATGAGGTCGTCCACATCGTTCAAAATGCAATGCAGAAATGTAATTCAAGATTATCTAGTGTCGCTTTTCCAGCGAATTCTTATTTCTTATAAGTGTCGTCACCACAGCTAAATAATGCACCATTCCGTGCATGAAGGAGAGAAACGGACATGCTACACAGAAAATGTGATAAGAAAAAAAAAGAAAGAGTAGGAGAAAGATAGAAAGAGGGGGTACGAACGCGAAAACGATAACGCTAATCTGGTTCTATCGATGATGAAAAGAAGAAAAAAACGAGAGAGAGAGAGGGGGGAGGGAGAGAGAGAATCAAATCGAGAGTATTATAATTGTTACATATTGAACTATGTGAAAATAGCTCTTAAGTAAACATATCAAACGTTGTAATGATTAAATTATTACACTGTGGAATGAAAACATCACTCAATGCTGTTAAAGAGAAAACAATTTACAATATAATCATAGCTGGTATTGATCAATATTTCGATTTTACAAAAATCCTCATCAGAGCTCATTTACTCCGTGGTGTTTGCGATCGGAGATAAATGTCAAATCAGTTCAAAAACAAAAAACCTTAATTTTGCAAAAAAGAACGAAAGTTGTTACATTATTCACAAATGTGGGCATTCGCGCCAAATTTTTGTCGGTCATGACGATGTGTATAACTTTTTGTCGCTCACCTCTTTATTGTAGCGGATTTTGAGACGTTGGCATGTTCAAATCAATTAAATCGGATTTGTATGTGCAAATAATGGATTTGAATTTGTATGTACGGAACCTTACATTTGAATTTGAATTTGAATCCGATTTGTATTTGCAAATAATGGATTTGAATTTGTAAGGTTCCATTTAAATCCAAAATCAATGCCGTCACACATTACAGGGGAAATTCCCATCTACATTTGGTTGTTCATGACGACAAAGATGTCGCTACTCTGCAGTCCTGTTCATCT
>CM042159.1:24979112-25004112 GCA_023376005.1 Doryteuthis pealeii | reverse complement strand
TTGGTAAATACGTCTCTAGTTTTGAAACTTTTTAGACATATTTGTCAAAAACAAAACAATGAAAAAGTCCAATCATATAAGAAAAAGATGGAATTATGGGAATAAGAAAGAAATAAAGAGAAAAAGATGAGTCAAAGAAGAAAATGTTGCATTGTTTTAATGAGTGTTGCGTTCTTTCCAAATAGGAGAGTTGTAGGTTTCGTGGTAACCCTGAGTTAGAAATAATCAAACGCAAATCAGATTGTTCTCTTGTCAAACATCAACATTAGTATTGCCGTTGATATCGTTAGTAGTAAATGCCACCACAAAGAGAGGGGTAGGGCGGAAACTGTTGTTTATCCGTCAAATGTCAAATCAGAAATAAATTAAAAAAGTGAAATGGACGAGATGTTCTGGCTGTTCGGCCAAGTCCCGGCTGGTGTGCGTTTTCTGTCCGTCGTCTCTGTCTGCGATCAATCCTGGACTCTGAAAACTCTTTTTTTATCATCTCCTAAAAATCTTAATTATACATCCCCCTAACCCTAATGGGTTTTCTTTACGTCAGCATTTCCCCACAAAAGTGTCAGCTGACTTTTATTGACGTAAATAACACCATTCCATCCTCGAATATGGATCGTGACGTCTATACTCTTGTTACATAATTCATGGATAATCAATGAATTATGTACGTACGTACATAATTCATTGATTATCCATGAATTATAGTAAGAATATTTTTAATAAGATTCGTTAGATTTTAAATCGGAGGAAGTTAAGTGGGGTATTTCATGCGTAGGTCCTTTTTAATCACTGAGAGTCGTTTGTTATCCCTCATTAGTAAACAATTCGTTGACACTCAGATTGTTTTGCATTTAAAAAAAATATTACATTCCAAAAATGTTTTTCAAAATATTTTTCTCTTGCCTTCCGAATCTAAAACTTTAATCATAAATTACAAACAATTAAAAAATGTTTAAGATCCCTAAGCATGTTTGAAAATATCAAATAATGAATCAGAAGAAAAAAAGAAAGAATGGAAGACAGAGATAAAGAAATAATGTAATTTATGGGTGGGAGAAAGAAAGTAAGAAAGAAAGAAAGAAAGAAGAAAAGAAAAGAATACAATTAAAGGGTTAATAGGACCGAGAAAGAGAGAAACAGAAGAATAAGTATGTTACAATTATTACGCGATGGTAGAAAATTAGAGAATGATAACGGAAGAAAAAGATGAAAAAGAAATAAATACATAGACGTTAATTTTGTTTAGAAATACAAGAAGAATTAATTATTCTAGAATAGAAGGGAAAAGAAAGGAAGAAGACAATTAATGAAAGAAGGAATACAATTGCTGAAGGAAAGAAGAAGAAAAAACAAATAAAAATCTGGAAAAAAAGAAAAGAAAAGCAAAAAAAGAAGACAAAAGAAAAAAGAAATAAATTATATAATTAATGAAGGAATGAAATAATACAAAATTATCAAATAAAGGACCAGTGAAAGAAAGAAAGAAAGAAAGAAAGAAAGAAAATGTAATTGATGAAGAAAAAAAGAAAGAAAGAAAGAAAAAAATAATAAAAGAAAGAAAATGAAAGAAGAAAAAAAAAGAAAGAAATTATAAAATTAATGACAGAATGAAATAATACAAAATTATCAAATAAAGGATCAGTAAGAAAGAAAAAAGAAAAGAAAGAAAGAAAGAAAGAAAGAAAGAAAGAAAAAGAATAAAAGGAAGAAGAAAGAAAGAAAGAAAATGTAATTGATGAAAAAAAAAAAGAAAGAAAGAAAGAAAGAAAGAAAGAAAGAAAGAATAAAAGGAAGAAAGAAAGAAAGAAAGAAAATGTAATTGATGAAGAAAAAAAGAAAGAAAGAAAGAAAAAAATAATAAAAGAAAGAAAAAAGAAAGAGAAAAAAAGAATGTCAGAATATAATTAACCAAAGAAATAATAAATAAATGAAAATGAAAGACAGAATCTAGATGAAGAATAGAAAGAAAGAAAGAAAGAAAAGAAGGAAAGAAAGAAAGAAAGAAAAAAGAAGGAAATAATACATTTAATGAAAGAAGGAATACAATTGTTAAAGGAGATGAATAATGGAGAAAATCTGAAAAAAGAAAGTAAGATAGAAAGAAGAAAGTTAGGAAAAAAGAAAAAAAGAAATAATATAATTAATGAAGAAACGAAACGAGAAGAAATAAGCAAAGGAAAGAGAAAAAGAACGTAAAAAGGAAAATGATTAATAAAGGAAGGAATGAAGGAGAAACAAATAAATAAACTGAAATAAAGGAATAAATAAATAAAGACAGAAAGAAAGAATACAATAAACTAAGGAAAGGGGGAACTAATGAATAGAATAAAGACAATTAACCTGAAAGAAAGAAAGACAGAAAGAAAGAAAGACAGAAAAAGGAAAGAAAGGACAAATTTAATGAAAGAAAAACGAATGAACAAAAACAGAAACTACGTCATTAAAATAAAACGAAACGAAGTTGCATTGTATAAAAATACAAATTTAAAAAAAACGGAATGAAAAAAGGTGTGAAGAATCTTTAAAAAGTAAGAAAATATCCTGAAGTTTATATATATATATATATATATATATATATATATATATATATATATACCAAGCAAATAGAAAGTACGTCTTGACAAAAAAAAAAGAGAATTATATAAGGTTCAAGAAGTGAGGATTGTTCGAAACTGTGAAACAAAAAGTTGAAATAAAATAAAGTTCCATGTCAGGGGAATAAAATAAAATAAAGATCTAACAAAAAAGAGAAACAAAGGAACAATCATACACACAAAAAAGAAAGACTTGTGCCCAGAGACGACAATGAAGAACGGAAAACGAAATACGAAAAAAAAAAAAGAGAAAAGAAGAATATTATAAAAGGAAATGCATAGCTTCAGGGTGTTCATGATGAATGACTATTGATGTCGACGTTGAGGAGAAAGATCGCGAGATAACAGGAGAAAGCGGCAACAAGTAAAAAAAAACAAGAAAAAAATTTAAAAAGCAAGATCGAAAAAAAAAATCACAAAAAAAAGATAACAGAAAAACACGGGAGGAAAAGAGAATTAAAAAAAAAGATAAAGGTTTAACATCCACATATATGCACACAAAGGCGTAAGCGAACAGACAGACATATACACACATAACAAACATGTAGACATACAAACACCTGTACTAAATCATTTACATTTATATGTGCTCCTAGGAGTCTACAGATGTACACATACACATTGGCACACACAAATACACACACAACATACATACAAATTTATAACACTTTTACACCCTCGTATGTGCACATAAGGGCGTAAGTGTACAGACAAATCATTTACACTTATATGTGCTCCTATAAGTGCACACACATACACACATACACACATCCAAAAACACAGAAACATATACCACATTTAACACCGACATATGTACACATAAAGGCGTAAGCGAACAGACACACATGTACACACATAGCAGATACGTACACATACAAACACCTGCACTAAATTGTTTACACTTATATGCACTACTGAAAATGTACATACACGTACACATGCACACACAAAAACACAAACCCACATACCACACCTTTAACATCTACATATTTGCACATAAAGGTGTAAGCGTACGGATAAACATATACACCCAAAACAAATACTTAGACATGCAAACACTTGCACTAAAATCATTTACACTTATATGCACTCCTATAAGTACACACACACACATACACACACACACATACACACACATAAAAACACGCATACACACACATACACACAAACATATAACACGTCTAAAACTTATATATAAAAGCGTAAGCGTACAGACAAATGTATACACACATAACACATACTTACAAATACAAAACACCTGCACCATAACATTTATATTTATATGTGTTCCTATCAGTGCTCCACCCACGCACACGTACATGCACACGCACACATACATGCACAAGCACCTCCCACACAAAAACACACATGCACACAAATAGGTATCACATTTTACACACACATATATGCACATGAACGCGAAAGTGTACAGACAAACGTATACGCAAATAACAGATACGTACACATACAAACACCTGTACCATATCATATACACTTATATACACACACACACACACACACACACACTCATACACACATACAAACACATACATGCATACACCCATATAATACATTTAACACCCACCTTTGTGCACATGAAGATGTAAGTGTACAGACAAACGTAATACACAAATAACAGATTCGTAGACATAAAAACACCTGCATGAAATCATTTACACTTATATATGTTTATATACGTGCACAAACACACACACCTATATATAATAATAATAATGGCTGTCATCTCGTGTTCGAGTAAGACCATTTACTGTTTTTTTTGTTTGTTTTTTGTTTTGTTTTTATCATCATAGCATTTGTAGCATTTGACACTCTATCCTTGTGTTTTCTCCGATGACTCACGAGGCCATGTGTTTATATAAGTACACAAACACAGACACCTATACATACATACATGCATACATACATACATACATAAATATAAACATATAACACATTTAACACCTTCATATGAGCACATAAAGGTGTAAGTGAACAGACAAACATGTACATATAACAGATACGTAGACATCCTAACACATGCAAGAAGACGTTACACTTATATATGTTCCTAAATGGGTTAAAAGGGGCTCTTTAGCCTTGGACGGCAACCCATCAGTCAACGGATAGTCCGACACAAAACCTCTGCTGCCTTTCAACGAAAGGCTAGGTAGTAAACCCCGAAAACAAATCAGGAGCCGGAGACCCTAAGGTGGCATGATGCTGTCCATCAACTCCTGCGACACTACCGTTGCCAAAACGTATTGGCACCTTACCTTTCCTTTGGATCACTGCGGCAGTGTAGAGAGGGGGGATTTGCTGCATGGGCAACTTATCCTCCATAAGAACAAGCCCAGGCTATGTAGTTCAGAGAGAGAGAGAGAGAGAGAGAGAGAGAGAGAGAGAGAGAGAGAGAGAGAAAACAATTTGACACTGCTCCATCGTCTCACGAGACGGAAGGCTGCCAACTATGTCCATATAAGTGCACACACACACACACACACACACATCTACTTACATACACATAAACATATAATACATTTACCACCCTCGCATGTGCACATAAAGGCGTAAGTGTATAGGCAAACATGTACACATAACTGATAGGTAGACATTCAAACGTCTGCAAAAAAAACATTGAAACTTATGTATGTATGTATGTATTTCTATAAGTGTCCTCACACGCATATACACATACATACAAATAAACACACACATGCACACAAACATATAACACATTTAACACTTTCATACATGCACATGAAGGCATAAGTGTAGAACCACATACACACATACCAGGTTATTAGACTCACTCACAGACACACACACACACCTGTATGAAAACATAGACACACAGACATGCATAGACAAAACTGAACACATATGTAAAGATAAACAACGTTATTTACGCTTATATGCGCTCCTATAAATGCTCACACACATACTCACATTTAAAACCCACACATGTGCACATGAGTGTACAAACAAAGGCATACACACATAACATATACGTAGACACACACACACCTCCATAGACACATACATATGCATACACGCAACTGAACACGTAGGTATAGGCATACAAACATATTTACACATACATGCGCTCATATACACACCCTCATTTACACATTCAGACACACACACACACACACACACACACACACACACACACATACACACACACACATACACACATACACATATATATATATATATATTCACTAGTATATGCGAAAATATAAATGCACGTGTATAAACAAAAACATACAACACACAAAGATAGTCAGATGCAATCGTATAACCGGTTGCATAATATATATATATATATATATATATATATATATATATATATATATATATATGCGTTTACAGACAGCACCATATATATATATACATATATGTGTGTATGTATATATATATATATATATATATATATATATATATATATATATATACGTATGTATATATATGTATATGTATATATATATATATATATATGTATATATACATATATATAATATGAAGAATAGATAATTTAACAGAGAACTAGGAAGGCTTTCTCACTATACCATTTTACACACACACACACACACACATATATATACACACACACACATATATATATATATACATATATATATATATATATATATATATATATATTCTCATGAATGCATGTAGCTATGAAACATTTGGCCATTACGCCTTTAAACATTCAGGCATATATACGCAGTTCACGTACATATATACAATGCACTGACATGGAAACCAGTTCATACACACATGCATGCATACGTGTACACCCACACATATACAGAACGTAAAAGATATGCGATAAAAAACAATCGGAAAAAATAAAAACTAAACAACTCATTTATCTAAAACAATAATGAGACACAAAAGACAAGAAGTATGTTAGCAAAAAAAGGGGGAAATATAAGAAAATAACAGATAGAGTATCAATAAAAATGCATTGTTGACTGACAAAAAAAAAACGTATGAATTACACAGGTGAGAGGGGAGGTTAAAAAAGTAAGTCAAGAAAGGCTGTGAGGTCGAAGGTGACAGTGTGGCCGACATGCGACTGGTAAGTTGGGGTTGGGGGATGACGCAACGTAAAATTAAATGCTATAAAAGTCGGGGAAAAATTCTGAAACAAAAAAAAAAAAAAAAAAGAACTCGTCTTTACTTTTCGATTTCTCAAGAGACATAAAGTTGAGTTTTAATCAAATCGAACGTTGAATTTAATGAGTTAAAAAAATAACAAGTCGAAGTGAATACGAAAGAATTAATTGAGTGTGCAAATTCGTGCACAGATTTTCCCGCTATTTTTTTGTTCTTTAATTTCCTTACGTTTGGTTTTGTTTTTTAAGATTTTTTCCTCATTTTTACAAGAGCCAGGCTAAAGGAAATGTCTTTGCAAAATAATATATAATATATCTTTATTCAGCATTTATCTATCAGTCATGTGTTTTACTACATTCGAGAGTGAGCCAATATATCTATATACCAATACTCGTGTTCCTTAATTGTACGATGGACAAATACCTGGATCTTGCCAGAGAACTGAAAAAGTTATGGAATATGAAAGTCAAAATGATGCCAATTGCCCTTGGAACGGTCCCAAAAAGATTGGGAAAAAGTTTGGAACATCTGGAAATCAGAGGGAGAATCGAGACCATCCAGAACACTGCACTGCTGCAATCTGCCAGAATACTCAGAAGAATCCTGGAGATCTGAGGAGACTTGTTGCCACTCAGACTCCAGTGAAAGGCCAACAGCTAACGCTGAGGTGAAAAACTCAAAAGGAGTGAATAATAATAAAAATAATAATAATAATAATAATAATAATAATAGATGACAGAAAACGAAAATATATACAAGTACGTAGTCCTTGCGTTAGAATTGAAAAGAACTGTGGACTATGAGGGTGAAAGTTATACCAATTGTAGTTTAGGCACTTGGAACGTTCCTCAAGTGCTTACAAAAGAGACGAAGAACAAAAAATGAAAGGAATAATTGAGACAATCCAGACAAAAACATTGTTGAAATCAGCTAGAATACTCAGCTAGAATACTGGAGACATAAGGGGACTTTTTGTCACGCAAACTCCTGTAAAAGACCATCAGCTAACACGATTTGAAAAGTTCATCTGATTATAATGGAGATTCAATTTCTATCTGTAACCGAAACTACGCCACTGCATACGTCACAATGCTACGAGAAATTGCGAAAGTTTAATTTATGGTCAAAATCATAGATACATTTAATAAATCTTATTTATTAACGAGGTCTACTATTAAAATCTGAGTTCGATTTCCCTCAAAACAGCCCATGTTATGAATGCATTTATCCTCCTTCAATTTGTCTTATATATCACTTAGAAATGAAGGTTTATATAATATATGGTTAATTTGCATACTGGTTTTAACATAACCGGGTTTAACGAATAATTATTATAATATTTAGCAAGCTAGAATATCGGACCATTGAGAGTGAGTTCGATTCTCACTGATTGCTTCATACTTCTAACTCACCTATTTTTAAATAGAAAAAAAGGATTTTAGAGGTTAGAATGGACCTGTTAGTAATGGTGAGAAGAGACACTCCAGACTCCCCATAGCTCCAGAATTAAAACTTCATCATCAGATAGATTTTAACGTCAACCCAGGACATTAAGAGCATCAGGCAACGCCTTCTAGCATATACGATAAAAAGGTTTGGGGCTTGCCATAAGGGGAATAGGGTTGGGAGAATCATATAGGTGCTAGGGCTTGATGTAACCAGCCGATTGATCGGTAAGGGGCTATCCGACCATTCTTCTAGCTCAAGTAAGGGCCAAAGTGGAGTGTTGCATATCATTGACCGCTCGGGCACCAGGGTTCTATCTTTAAGCATTACAGGTCACACCATACGGCCAACATGTGTTCTCATGGTGGTTCTTACAACTCTGCAGAGGTGCAGTCGGCGTATTCTAAAGCCCCAACCGACAGGGTTGAGTGTAGTAGTACATTCTAGATTCCTATCTCTGGATGAAATATATCCGTTTGAAAATTAATTGTATTCGATAGGAATATTTCAAGCCATATAAGTATATTTGTTTTTTTTGCTTTTTTTATTATTCGGACTATTGTACTCATCATTATTGTTATATGTACAACGTTCCGGTGCCCTCCGACCTTCTTCAGATATTTCTTGTCGGACTCGGAAGCCTTCTCGAATACGAGAACCTTCTTTTCAAACTCGGGAACCTTCTTGTAATCGACGAGAAAGTTCCCGAGTTCGAAAAGAAGGTTCCCGAGTCCGACAAGAAATACCTGAAGAAGGCCGAAGGGCACATCGGCCGAAACGTTGTACAGAGGACATAAAAGATTAGGAAAATAGTCTGAATAATCCAAATAATCCAAATTATCCAGCCTTCTCGAACTCGGGAACGTTCTTTTCGAACTCGGGAATCTTACTATCGTAATCGGGAGCCATCATGGAACTTTGAACCAACCTTTTTATTCCACGCACAGGAGTATCCTGTTCTCATCCCGCTAATTCAATGCCTATATCCACTACGCTATGTGTCCAATTCGATTTACATATTTCTGTTTAAGAGACTGGTTCAAAAAGAAATTTTATCATGAAAATAAGAGGGCGGATCAGAGTTTCATCGTGTTTGATAGGGTCCGCCTGGTGAGCGGAGTCTGATGTTGTAAGACCCGAAACTCCCTGAGAAACCAAGCATTGACATCACTGACGACAACTTCCAAAACGTAATATAGTGCGTACATATTTGATGACTAACTTTTAATTCAGTATTTCCTTCAAGTTTCCTATTGTATACAAGTGTCGAGCAAGTATACGTGGCTATTACGTATCCCTGGACCAATATATAAGAATTTATGATCTATTCACAAAACACAAAGAGCGAATCTGGAAAGGAGGCAGCCTAATATCATGCCAGGTCTACCAGTGGAACAAATATAATGTTGCGAAGCCCGAAATCTGTAAGGATACTGGTGTAACATCACCAATTGTTCTCCTTTGATGCATCTCGGCAATGTTTTACAAGACGTGTGAATAGTTTTTCTTTTGCAACAACGTATCTGTCCGTTAATTGGTCCCCAAGATCAATCATCAACTTTCTTATAAACGTTCGTCTCTTTAAAAATTGTTCAACCTACTAACAATATAACGACACATCTCTGGTGCTTTGACCAGGATGCTTTCTAGGTGAATGCAAAAATAAAAGGACACCAAAAAATACAACATGAAAATAAAATAAAGCACCAAACAGTTATGACAGTAGAAGACAAAAAAAAAAAGAAAAAAAAAGAAAAAAAAAGAAATGAAAATGAAACATAGAAAATAGAAGAAAAGTTCAAACGGAAAGACATTTATCCACAAAATACAATACAAAACTAACGGTAGTGTAATCTGGAAGTAGGTAACATAAAGTCATTTTTTCCCAAGTATACAGAGTTTGTTTAGTGTAGTAGTAGTAGTAGTAGTAGTAGTAGTAGTAGTAGTATCTGCGTTATTCGGACTATTGTCCCCATCTTCATTGCTAGATGTACAACGTTTCGGCCGATATGCCCTCTGGCCTTCTTCAGGTATTTCTTGTCGGACTCGGGAACCTTCTAAACTCTAAACTCCTTAACTCTAAATAGGTATTTATCTAGTGTTAATCAAAAGGATGGGTCTTGCTGACAGAAAGTTCAATTAGCAATTAATTTGAGGATAGTTGTAAACTATCTTGAATGTTTTTACCCCTCTGTTGTTGGGAAAGTTAATGAATAGAAGTGGTGATTTTGCCTACATCATATACCTGGAGAACCCAATAATTAGTGATGAAGAAAATTATTATACGTGTCTGTTTTGAAGAGATGAGGCTTGACATGAATAATTCTGATATTTCCGACTGTTCTCCTCATCTTTATTGTATATAAACACAACATTCATGTCACTAAGGCTCTGTTTAGGTGTTTTTAATTACCTTAGAATAAGTCACCTTTGGAAGATTACCCTGAATCTAAAGGTGGTTTTGTAACTGAAATCGTTACCACTAGTTCAACGGGGCCCCAAGCATCATAAATATCATCAGACTTATTGACAGAAAGGTGACTAGATATAGAAAAATAAAATGGAAAAACATACTTATTCTAAAGCAAAAAATTCAAAATGACGTAAAGAACGCTATCGCTTAATTATCCTTGAACTTGTGGTAACGATTTCAGAGCAGACGTAATATTATTGTCTATTCTCAAAGGCATTTTTACTTAGGGATAAAATAAAATATGAGCTCAGAAAAAAACAAACAAGAAGGACTTATGTTTATTATTAAAAACTATAAATGGCACAAGACATGATATCCCCAAGAGATTTCCAAGTTGCTTAAATAGTCATAAACAAATTGGCATTACTTCTTTGATTTTTTGTATTACGGCATATCAACCTCAGTGGGTCATTTAATGCCGATAAAGTTTTTAAATAAATCAATTCTTAATGGATAATACAATTTTTTTATAAATACATTTTTCTATTTAACCCATAGATGGGACCCTAACAGGTACTACCACTCCGAGTCAGAGTGGACCAGGGAGAAATGGTGATGAAGGGCTGCTCCACATTCCCCAAACCTCCAAAACTGGAACCATTACTTCTTTGATTCACCCTCGTAGAAAAGAATTAAAACATAATTAGTATAATTGTATTCTTTATATATGCGTTCGTATTTAATTTCGTTAGTCTTTTTAATCTAATGTATTTCATTACATTAAAGTGTAGATATTTACGCGGGTTAAAGCAACACAGACTAAACTGTTTTCCCTGTTTATTTCTTTCCTTTTCATTTTGTTTAAGTAATTGGTTTCGATTTATTTTTCTATCTATGTATCTTCACTTTTATTCCTAATTGTATTGTTGTTGTTGTTTTTTATTTTTGTTTATAGAAAAAAAAACAGAAAGAAAAACAGAAAAAAAAACAAATGAATAAGCGTCATGCTGTTTGTAATGTTTGCCTCCAATTGAACGATGGCGTCTATGCAGATTGAACACGGATCTTTTCGCAGCGGGGTGTCAACAGCAGCAGCAACAACAACAACAACAAACAGGGCTTCTGTCTCAGCACGTGACGATTATGTTTTCTTTTCTAAATCTAGTGGAAAATCATTCATTCCCTTTAGCTTTCTTCCCCTCTCTCTCTCTGTCTCTCACTGTCTCTCTGTCTCTGTCTCTGTCTCTCCCTCCCCTATATATATATATATATATATATATATATATATATATATGTGTGTGTGTGTGTGTGTGTGTGTGTGTGTGTTTAAAATTTCGTGACACCTTTCTGTCGCTCGGAGTTGAATCTGTTTTTATTATAAAGATTGAAAAAGGAGTAAAAGAACATGTTGTAGACTAGCTCACACCCCTTCAGCACTCTACCAGATGGATTGGCTCAAAGCCTTAAACTAGCCTAAGATTAAAGTGGATCAACAAGCTGAATAATATTCAGACAGACTTTGCTGCGTTGGCTATACCAAATTGACACTCCTCTTTTTAGTGTAAGTTTTGTCTTGTTAATTATTTGTACTTATTTGTGCTGTGTTTGTATGTATCCGTTTGGCACCAGATGCTGGTGCTTAACTAATGTAATAAGCATCCCATTCATCTGTGTATCTTTTCCACCTCGCGATACAACAGAACATCAATGCAGATAAATATCTTCTTATAATGGAAATTGTATTTTTGTCTGTCTGTAACAGAAACTATATTACTACTGAAGTCACAATTCCCTTAGTTATTTACGTCCCATTCTCCATGATTTTATTTTTTATTTTATCCCCAGTTATTAATAAAATTGTTTTACATTATTAATACTGTTGACCATATCTACATTATAATAACATGCAAATGTATTTATATATACAACTATTAGCGCAGCATGCTGTATCCGCACAGAGCTGGTCTATGTAAGACGTTGCTGAACGATCCGATCTAGCATGTCCAGGTGCTAGTTTACATAGAAGAACGTCGTTTATGAGTTCATCCCTACTTCTCCAGAAGTATGTCTTGTTCGTCTTATTCTGATGGTTTGTGTGATAGGGGGTAGGTGGCCGTATAGCTGCTTTCTTTTGGGATGTTGCTTCCACGATTTGTTCAAGATAGCACGGAGCATCCTTGTACAGCTCCTATCTAGCCTATTTTCCGGGCACCTCATCAAGGTTCAAGTGGTGCAGCCATACAGCAGCACTGATAACACCACGGCCTGGAAGAATTGTCGCTTCAACTTGTCGGCGAGGTTTGACTTCTACATAACTGATAATCTGTTTATAGCGGACCATGCCGTCCCTATGCGTGCATTAGCATTGCTTTCAGTGAATTATATATATTATATTAGGCCTCATCAGCAGAGCTATAGATTAAGCACATATTCTCCCAAAAATTATCGGCTATAAAAAGCCATATCAAAACACATCGTTTGTTTATTTACTTCTCATGCTGTCGTGTAGTAAAATTCACTATCAGAGGAATATAACCTACTTGTAAACAAAACGAAAAATCTAGTAAAGTCCGGTTTGTGTAGGGGTTACGGTCCTCGCCTGTCAACTTGACAGTCAGGGTTCGAATCACGCACAAGGCGGTCTTCCTATCTATAGCTCTGCTTATGAGGGCTAATAAGCCGAAATGTACATATTGATTTTTCTCGATTTTATTTAGCCTTACATTTGAATAGGTATACCCGCCTAAAAAAAATTAGGTACGACTTCAATTAAGCACATATTCTCACAAAAATTGTCGGCTAAAAAAAGCCATATCAAAACACATCGTTTGTTTATTTACTTCTCATACATATATATATATTATATATATATATATATATATATATACATGTATATATATATATATATATATACATATATGCACACACACATACACACACTCACACACACACACACACACATATATATATATATATATATAGATCACAACAAGACTGAATAAAACAAAATGTCTTTGGCATAAAATAACCCAAGGGTTGACATGCCATAAAATCCAACTAACCAATAAAACCAAATGTTATACAAAGTTTTAGCATATGCTTCACCTCACTGTTATTTTCTCTCAGTCCGGTCAGCTAAACCAAATCTTTATATTTTTCTTTAACCGTATAAAGTAGACATCTAGCCAAAAATCAAAGCTATGAACTTTTTTCATTAATTATTATTATTATTATTATTATTATTATTATTATATATATATATATATTATATATATATATATATATATATATTATTTTTATTTTATCTTTAACGGAATTACTGATTGTTAACAAATGAAAAAAAAAGAAAGAATTGAAACATGCAATAGATACATGTCAATAACAAGGGTAATCTACACAACATTAAATTTCTCTCCCCCACCACGCCCCTTAATCTTCTAACACATCTCCCGTTGTGTTTAATTTTTCGTATCGAAACTTTGTACAAAACCGTCAGCCAATCAGCTTGTTTGTACAACCCACAACAATAAAAGTCACGTTGGTGTTAAAACAAGATTTTTAATTATATAGCAAAAAAAAAAAAGGAACACGCTCCAGGCGGTGTAAAAATTATTTTTTGGGAGATATTGCCTGAGTGGGTGGGTGTTCAAAATTCAATTTCAGAGATTTTTTTTTTTTTACTATGAGTAAGTAAAATCATCAAATTTATTAAAGTAGTAAAAAAAAATAAAACAATTTGAAATGGAAATTTAGTTCTGATAACATTAAATATATATTATTTATCAAATAACTATTATTAAAATATATCATTTATTGGATATCTATTATGTATTATTTGTTAAATATATTATCTATCAAATATATCATTTATTAAATGTATATTATTAAAATAAAACAAACTATGTATAAATATATGATACTGGGCATGTATTTATCAAAATTTGTTTTAGAAAACAATGAGGATCGTTTAAGGCTGCATGCTCAAATTTTGACTGTATTTATTCTATGTTATGACGATTTTCGGTAATGTGACATAAGCAGTGATGTAGCTTTGGTTACAAGCAAATATAGAGATGATCTCCATTATTAATAGACTAAAAGTGGCTACCCGGCGTGGCCTGGGTAGAGGGGGGATATTTTTTAAAGTTAGTCTCGCATATCTATTATTACTTATCACAAATTAGATCCTCACTGGATGCCCCATAAAATCCTCACATAAATATATAATAATATAGTAAGAAATTTTAATTCTATAATTTACAATTAAAAAATGCAATATATATGAGGCGATTAATTCAATCGATCAACATCATATTTCAATTACCTTCTGTTACTATAAAAATTTTAATTTTTAAATATCTTCCCAAATATAAATAAAATTTTCCTTATTTTTGCTCAAAATTCTAGCCCTGTTGATAGTGAATATATATATATATATATATATATATATATATATATATATATATATATATATATATATTTACTTTGTCGTTAATTTTTTATTTTCGAAGCTTCCTCTGGACATACACATATACACAACTACCCTTTCATATATATACTAGAAGTGGCTACCCGGCGTTGCCTGGGCAGTGAGGAGGTAAAAAAAATAATCTCGCAGATCCATTCTTACTGAATCCCAAGTTTGATCCTCGAAGGATGCGCCATTAAAATCCTTATGTAAAAAGAAAACCTTCCGTAAAATTCTTATGTAAAAAAAATTCTATGCTGTTATCATTCAAATATCATTTTTTAATTATCTTCACTAATATAAACCAAACCTTCGTTATTTTTGCTCAGAAATCAAGATCTGGTGATAGTGAATGTGTATATATATTTACTTTGTCGTTAATTGTTTTATTTTTGAAGTTTCCTCCGGCCATACACATATTCCCAACCGCCCCTTATATATGTACTAGCAGCGGCTACCCGACGTCGCCTGGGTAGAGGGGGATTTTTTAAAGTTAGTCCCGCAGATCCATTATTACTTAATCGTGAGTTGAATCCTCGTGAGATGCTCCATTTAAATTCCCATGTAAAAAAAAGAAGACCTTGCATTGATCCAGCTACTCTGAAAAGAAATGTTAATGTCTACTATCTAAAATATTAAATGAAAAAAATATATGCTGTTATCATCTAAATTTTATTCTTTATTCATCTTACAGAGTAGCTGGATCAATGCACAGGTCTCTTTTTTTTTTTTACATGAGAATTTAAATGGAGCATCTCACGAGGATTCAACTCACGATTAAGTAATACTGGATCTGCGGGACTAACTTTAAAAAATCCCCCTCTACCCAGGCGACGTCGGGTAGCCGCTGCTAGTACATATATAAGGGGCAGTTGGGAATATGTGTATGGCCGGAGGAAACTTCAAAAATAAAACATTTAACGACAAATTAAATATATATATACACATTCACTATCACCAGATCTTGATTTCTGAGCAAAAATAACGAAGGTTTGGTTTATATTAGTGAAGATAATTAAAAAATGATATTTGAATGATAACAGCATATCATTTTTTTTACATAAGGATTTTAATGGCGCATCCTTCGAGGATCAAACTTGGGATTCAGTAAGAATGGATCTGCGAGATTATTTTGTTACCTCCTTACTGCCCAGGCAACGCCGGATATCCACTTCTAGTATATATATAAAGGGTAGTTGTGTATATGTGTATGTCCAGAGGAAGCTTAAAAAAAAAAAAATTAACGACAAAGTAAATATATATATATATATATATATATATATATATAATATATATATATATATATATATATTCACTATCAACAGGGCTTGGATTTTAAGAAAAAATAATGAAGATTTTATTTATATTTGGGAAGATATTTAAAAATTAAAATTTGTATAGTAACAGAAGGTAATTGGAATATGATGCTGATTGATTAAATTAATCCTCTCATTTATATTATATTTTTTAATTGTAAATTATAGAATTAAAATTTCTTACTATATTGTTAAATATTTATGCGGGGATTTTATGGGGCATCCAGTGAGGATCTACCTTGTGATAAGTAATAATGGATATGCGAGACTAACTTTAAAAATATCCCCCCGCTACCCAGGCCACGCCGGGTAGCCACTTTTAGTCTATTAATAATGGAGATCATCTCTATATTTGCTTGTAACCAAAGCTACGTCATTGCTTACGTCACATTACCGAAAATCGTCATAACATAGAATAAATACAGTCAAAATTTGACGATCCTCATTGTTTTCTAAAACAAGTTCCGATAAATACATGCCCGGTATCATATATTTATATATAGATTGTTTTATTTTAATAATATACATTTAATAAATGATATATTTGATAAATAATGCATAATACATTATAGATATCCAATAAATAATATATTTTAATAAAAGATATTTAATAACTAAATATATATTTAAAGTTATCAGAACTAAATTTCCATTTCAAATTGTTTTATTTTTTTTTACTACTTTAATAAATTTGATGATTTTACTTACTCATAGTAAAAAAAAAAAAATCTCTGAAATTGAATTTTGAACACCCACCCACTCAGGCAATATCTCCCAAAAAATAATTTTTACACCGCCCGGAGCGTGTTACTTTTTTGCTATTCTATATAATTAAAAATCTTGTTTTTAACACCAACGTGACTTTTATTGTTGTGGGTTGTACAAACAAGCTGATTGGCTGACGGTTTTGTACAAAGTTTAGATACGAAAAATTAAACACAACGGGAGATGTGTTAGAAGATTAAGGGGCGTGGTGGGGGAGAGAAATAAAATGTTCTGTAGATTACCCTTGTTTTTGACATGTATCTATTGCATGTTTCAATCTTTTCTTTTTTTTTCATTTGTTAACAATCAGTAATTCCGTTAAAGATAAAATAATATATATATATATATATATATATATATATATATATATATATAATATAATAATAATAATAATAATAATAATAATAATAATTAATGAAAAAAGTTCATAGCTTTGATTTTTGGCTAGAGGTCTACTTTATACGGTTAAAGAAAAATATAAAGATTTGGTTTAGCTGACCGGACAGACAGAAAATAACAGTGAGGTGAAGCATATGCTAAAACTTTGTATAACATTTGGTTTGATTGGTTAGTTGGATTTTATGGCATGTCAGCCCTTGGGTTATTTTATGCCAAATACATTTTGTTTTATTCAGTCTTGTTGTGATCTATATATATATATATATATATATATATATATGTGTGTGTGTGTGTGTGTGTGTGTGTGTGCATATATATATATATATATATGTATATATATATATGTATATATGTATATATATTATATATATATATATATATATATGTATGAGAAATAAATAAACAAACGATGTGTTTTGATATGGCTTTTTTAGCCGACAATTTTTGTGAGAATATGTGCTTAATTGAAGTCGTACCTAATTTTTTTAGGCGGGTATACCTATTCAAATGTAAGGCTAAATAAAATTGAGAAAAATCAATATGTACATTTCGGCCTATTAGGCTTCATAAGCAGAGCTATAGATAGGAAGACCGCCTTGTGCGTGATTCGAACCCTGACTGTCAAGTTGACAGGCGAGGACCGTAACCCCTACACAAACCGGACTTTACTAGATTTTTCGTTTTTTTTACAAGTAGGTTATATTCCTCTGATAGTGACTTTTACTACACGACAGTATGAGAAGTAAATAAACAAACGATGTGTTTTGATATGGCTTTTGATAACCGATAATTTTTGGGAGAATATGTGCTTAATCTATAGCTCTGCTGATTAGGCCTAATATAATATATGTAATTCACTGAAAGCAATGCTAATGCACGCATAGGGACGGCATGGTCCGCTATAAACAGATTATCAGTTATGTAGAAGTCAAACCTCACCGACAAGTCGAAGCGACAATTCAGGCCGTGGTGTTATCAGTGCTGCCGTATGGCTGCACCACTTGGATCTTGATGAGGTGCCCGGAAAATACGCTAGATAGGAGCTGCACAAGGATGCTGTGTGCTATCTTGAACAAATCGTGGAAGCAACATCCCAAAAGAAAGCAGCTATACGGCCACCTACCCCCTATCACACAAACCATCAGAATAAGACGAACAAGACATACTTCTGGAGAAGTAGGGATGAACTCATAAACGACGTTCTTCTATGTAAACCAGGACCTGGACATGCTAGATCGGATCGTTCAGCAAAGTCTTACATAGACCAGCTCTGTGCGGATACAGCATGCTGCGCTAATAGTTGTATATATAAATACATTTGCATGTTATTATAATGTAGATATGGTTAACAATATTAATAATGTAAAGCAATTTTATTAATAACTAGGGTTTAAATAAAAAATAAAATCATGGAGAATGTCACGTAAATAACTAAGGGAATTGTGACATGAGTAGTAATATAGTTTCGGTTACAGACAGACAAACATACACTTTCCATTATGAGAAGATATTTATCTGCATTGATGTTCTGTTGTATCGCGAGGTGGAAAAGATACACAGATGAATGGGATGCTTATTACATTAGTTAAGCACCAGCATCTGGTGCCAAACGGATACATACAAACACAGCACAAATAAGTACAAATAATTAACAAGACAAAACTTACACTAACAAGAGGAGGGTCAATTCGGTATAGCCAACGCAGTCAAGTCTCTCTGAATATTATTCAGCTCGTTAATCCACTTTAATCGTAGGCTAGTTTAAGGCTATGAGCCAATCCATCTAGTAGAGTGCTGAAGGGGTGTGAGCTAGTTTACAACATGTTCTTTTACACCTTTTTCAATCTTTATAATAAAAACAGATCCAACTCCGAGCGACAGAAAGGTGTCACGAAATTTTAAACACACACACACACACACACACACACACACACATATATATATATATATATATATATATATATATATATATATATATATATATATATATAGGGGGAGAGAGAGACAGAGACAGAGACAGAGAGACAGTGAGAGACAGAGAGAGAGAAGGGGAAGAAAGCTAAAGGGAATTAATGATTTTCCACTAGATTGAGAAAAGAAAACATAATCGTCACGTGCTGAGACAGAATCCCTGTTTGTTGTTGTTGTTGTTGTTGTTGCTGCTGTTGGCTCCCCGCTGCGAAAAGATCCGTGTTCAATCTGCATAGACGCCATCGTTCAATTGGAGGCAAACATTACAAACAGCATGACGTTTATTCATTTGGGTTTTTTTTTCTGGGTTTTTTCTATAAACAAAAATAAAAAACAACAACAACAATACAATTAGGAATAAAAGTGAAGATACATAGATAGAAAAATAAATCGCAACCAATTACTGAAACCAAATGAAAAGGAAATGAATAAACAGGGAAAACAGTTTAGTCTGTGTTGCTTTAACTCGCGTAAATATCTACACTTTAATGTAATGAAATATATTAGATTAAAAAGACTAACGAAATTAAATACGAACGCATATATAAAGAATACAATTATACTAATTATGTTTTAATTCGTTTCTACGAGGGTGAATCAAAGAAGTAATGGTTCCAGTTTTGGAGGTTTGGGGAATGTGGAGCACCCCTTCATCACCATTGCTACCTGGTCCACTCTGACCCGGAGTGGTAGTACCTGTTAGGGTCCCATCTATGGGTTAAATAGAAAAATGTATCTATAAAAAATGTATTATCCATTAAGAATTGATTTATTTGAAAACTTTATCGGCATTAAATGACCCACTGAGGTTGATATGCCGTAAAACAAAAAAGTAATGCCAATTTGTTTAGGACTATTTGAGAAACTTGGAAATCTCTTGGGGATATCATGTCTTGTGCCATTTATAGTTTTTAATAATAAACATAAGTCCTTCTTGTTTGTTTTTTTCTGAGCTCATATTTTATTTTATCCCTAAGTAAAAATGCCTTTGAGAATAGACACTAATATTACGTCTGCTCTGAAATCGTTACCACAAGTTCAAGGATAATTAAGCGATAGCGTTCTTTACGTCATTTTGAATTTTTTGTTTTAGAATAAGTATGTTCTTTCATTTCATTTTTCTATATCTTGTCACATTTCTCTCAATAAGTCTGATGATATTTATGATGCTTGGGGGCCCGTTGAACTAGTGGTAACGATTTCAGTTACAAAACCACCTTTAGATTCAGGGTAATCTTCCAAAGGTGACTTATTCTAAGGTAATTAAAAACACCTAAACAGAGCCTTAGTGACATGAATGTTGTGTTTATATACAATAAAGATGAGGAGAACAGTCCGAAATATCAGAATTATTCATGTCAAACCCCATCTCTTAAAAACAGTCACGTATAATAATTTTCTTCATCATTAATTATTGGATTCTCCAGGTATATGATGTAGGCAAAATCACCACTTCTATTCATTAACTTTCCCAACAACAGAGAGCAGAAAACATTTAAGATAGTTTACAACTATCCTCAAATTAATTGCTAATTGAACTTTCTGTCAGCAGACCCATCCCTTTTTGAATTAACGACTTAGAGTACATACCGTAGTGTTAGCTAGTTAGTAAGGAGTTTGAGAGTTAGAAGGTTCCGCAGAGTCGCGACATGAAATCGCCTGATAGAGGCGAGGGCATATCGGCGGCCGAAACGTGTCATCTAGGCATGAAGATGGACATAGTCCGAATACGCAGATACTACTTCTACTACTACTACTATAAGACTACTGGATACTTACACTATACAAACTCTGTATACTTGGAAAAAAATGAGCTTTATGTTACCGGACTTCCAGATTAACACTACCGTTAGTTTATGTAATTGTATTTGTGTGGATAAAGTGTCTTTCCGTTTTGAACTTTTCTTCTATTTTCTATGTTTCATTTTTCATTTCTCACTTTTTGTCTTCTTTTATTTTTCTTTTTTTTTTTTGTCTTCTACTGTCATGACTATGTTTGGTGTTGATTTCTTAGTTTTGGCGAGGGTGTATTTTTTGGTGGTCTTATTTTTGGCATTCAACTACTAGAAAGCAATCCTGGTCAAAGCGACCAGAGATGTGTGCGTTAATTGGTTAGATGGATGTGAGGGTTGAACGATTTTGTTAAGAGAGACGAACTTTTAAAGAAGTTATTGATTATCGTTGGGGTACGCAATGTAACGGACAGATCGTGATTGCACATAAAGAAAAAGCTATTCCACACGTCTTGTAAAACATTGCCGAGAGTGCATCAAGGAAACATTGGTAGTGTTCACCAGTATCCTTACAGATTTGCGGGCTGTGCAACATTATTTGTTCCACTGGTAGACCTGGCATGATATTGCTGAGGTCTCTCCTTGTCCAGATTCGCTCTTTGTGTTTTGTTGCAGGTACTTAGATCATAAATTGCTTGATCTAACTGGATAGCTATGAACAGTATAGTTGGGGGCGATCGCCAGGGTTTACAGGCGAGTAATAGCCGTATACTTGCACCCCCCCCCCCCCCCTCACACTTGTAATACAATAGGAACTTGAAGGAAATACTGAATAAAAGTTAGTCATCAATACTGTACGCACTATTTGTTTGAGAAGTTGGTTCCGTCATGATGTCAATGCTTGGTTTCCGGGAGTTTCGGGTCTTAGCAACATCAGCAGCTCCGCTACACAGGCGGACTATCAAACACGATGAAGGACATTCCTGATTCTGGCACCTCTTATTTTCATGATAAATTTCTTTGTTGACGAGCGTCTCTTAAACAGAAATATTGTAAATCGATTGGTATCACCAGGTGCGTAGTGGATTATAGGCCATCTGAATTAGCGCAGGGGTGATGGAGAGAGCAGGGCTACTACTCCTGTGCGCATGGAAATAAAAGGTGTGGTGGTTCAATTTCGCATGATGGCTCCCCGATTAGAAGTAAGTATCCCGAGTTCGAAAAGAACGTTACCGAGTTTCGAGAAGGCTGGATAATTTGATTATTGTTGGGATTATTCGACTATTTCCTAATTTTTATGTCGCTGCGTGTCCAAAGTTTCGGGAGGCCGAGTGCGTGGCCCTTCGCCTTCTTCGGTAGTATTCAGACTTCTTGTCGGACTACACTCGGGTCAGAGTAAATCGCACAGGCCTTCTTTTCGAACTGCGGGTAACATTTCTCGTCGATGTACACAAGAAAGGTTTCCCAGAGTTTGAAAGAGGTTTCTCGGAGTATTCCGAACGAAAGGGCTTCCGAGTCCGACAAAGAAATGGTTGAAGAAAGGTCGGAGGGACAGCCGGAACGTTGTAACATATAACAATAATGTATAGATACATAGTCCCGAATAAGTAGAAAAAGCAAGAAAAAACAAATATATCTTATATGGCTGAGAATATTTCCTCTGTATCGAATAAATTAATTTGTCAAACGGATATAGTTTCATTCCAGAGATAGGCAATCTAGAATTACTGACTACTACTCACCGGCTGTCGGTTGGGGCTTTTAGTAATACCCGACTGCACTCTGTCAGAGTTGTAAGACCACCATGAGATCACCTGTTGGCCGTTATGGTGTACCTGTAATGCTTAAATGATAGATGGACCGCTGGTGCCTCGAGCGGTCAATGATGATCGGCAACATCTCCAACGTTTGGCCCTTACTTGAGCCTAGAAAGAATGGTGATAGCCTCCTTACGTCAATTCGGTCTGGTTACATATCATCAAGCTAGGACTATATCGATTCTCCAAACCTCTATTCCCCTTCATGGCAGACCCCAAACTTTTATCGTATATTGCTCAGATAGGCGTTTGCCTGATGCTCTAATGTCTGGGTTGACGTGGCAAATCTATCTGATGATGAATTTTAATTACTGGAGCTATGGGGAGTCTGGTAGTGTCTTTTCTCAACCATTATTCTACAGGTCCATTCTAACCTCTAAAAATCTTTTTTTCTATTTTAAAAAAAATAGGTGAGCTTAGAAGTATGTTAAGCTAATCAGTGAGAATCTGACTCACTGCTCAATTTGTGTCGGGAATTCTAGCTTGCTAAATATTATAATATGTATTTCGTTTAAACATCCGGTTATGTTAAAAACCAGTATGCAAATTAACATATATTTATTACTAAGACCTTCATTTCTAAGTGATACTAAGACAAATTGAAGGAGGATATTGTATTCATAACATGGGCTGTTTTGAGGGAAATCGAGACTCAGGATTTATAGTAGACCTCGTTATTAATAAGATTTATTAATGTTCTATGTTTTGACCATAAATTAAACTTTTCGCAATTTATCGTAGCATTGTGACGTATGCTATGTGGCGTAGTTTCGGTTACAGTATAAAAATTGATCTCCATTATCATCAGATGAGCTTTCAATTCGTGTTTAGCTGATGGTCTTTTACAGGAGTTTGCGTGATCAATAAAGTCGCCTTATGTCTCAGTATTTCTAGGCTGAGTATTCTAAGCTGATATTCAACAATGTTTCTTGTCCTGCTGAGATTGTGCTCAATTATTGCTTTCATTTTTGTGTTCCTTGTCGTTCCTTTTTGGTACACTTGAGGAACGTTCCTAAGTGCCTAACTCATTGGTTATATGTAAAGCTTCCCTGCATAGTGCCACCAGTTCTTTTCAATTCTAAATCGCAAGGACTACGTACTTGTATATATTTTCGTTTTCTGTCATCTCTTATTTTATTATTCGTATTATTAATTATTTATTATATTATTGTTCACTCCTTTTGAGTTTTGTTCGCACTCATGGTCCAATGTGGTTCGAAATGCTCAGCGTTGAGCTGTTTGGCCTTTAACTTGGAGTCTGAGTGGCAAAAGTCTCTCAGATCTCCAGGATTCTTCTGAGTATCTGGCAGATTGGCAGGCAGTGCAGTGTTCTGGATTGGTCTGATTCTCCTCTGATTTCCAGATGTTCAAACTTTTCCCATGCTTGTTTGGAACCAGTTCGAAGGGCAATATTGGCGATCCTTTTTGACTTTCATATTCCCATTACTTTTCAGTTCTCTGGCAAATCAGGTATTTGTCCATCGTACATAATTAAGGAAACACGAGTATTGGTATATAGATTATATTATTGGCTCACTCTCGTAATGTAGTAAAACACATGACTGATATGATAAAGTGCTGATAAAGATATATAATATATTATTTGCAAGAGACATTTCGCTTTAAGCCTGGCTCTTGTATAAAATGAGGAAAAAATCTTAAAACAAAGACCAAACGTAAAGGAAATTTAAAGAACATAAAAATAGCGGGAAATTTCGTGCACGAATTGGCACGAGCTCAATTAATTCTTTCGTATTCACTTCGACTTGTTATTTTTTTTAACTCATGTAATTGTCAACGTATCAGACTTGATAAATACTCCAACTTTGGATGTTCTCTTGATGAAATCGAAAAAGTAAGACGAGTTCTTTTTTTTTTTTTGTTTTTTTTTTTGTTTCAAGAAATTTTTTCCCGCGCTTTTTATTAGGCATTTAAAATTTACGTTGCGTCATC
>CM042159.1:24969536-24974536 GCA_023376005.1 Doryteuthis pealeii | reverse complement strand
CAACTGGCCAAGGGCATGGCACTTAAAAACTTTACAAGAAGGTCATCCACTAACGTCAGCCGATTATAACTACTTAAATATTGAGAAAGAGACACGTAAAAAGATCTAACGAAAATTTGAATCATAATCACTTCTTTTTCGTCCCTATACGTTCACCCACTATACCAGATCTGAGTTAGGCATATCTGATATATCCAATTCAAGAAAATGTGTAAATTTTATCATTTGCATAAAGCTCGTCTGCCAGATTTTTAATTTTCCGAATAAATGTCTTCAGCGTTTGAAATCGTTGAATAAAATCGCATCGATGAAAATAGAAGTGTTCATGAATTTTGTTAGGTCGACAAGAAATGAGAGGAACCAATTTGCTATTCTATCATGAATATTAAATATCTTGAACGTTGGGGAATTTTTTTTTTTTTTTTGTCATTGCTCTAATCTGTCATTCATCAAATTGGAAATAAAAACGTAGGCCTCTCTTTTCCACAGCACTTGAAATTTCTAGCCACATGCAAGTTTTCATTTATATACTAATTATTTGATCTGAAGATTTCAGTCAGTCTTTGAATAATTCTACGAATAGTATGTACCCTGTTGTAATGGAATATTCCACACTCTCTCTCTCATCCACCGGCCTGTCAGCTGGGGCGTTAGAATACACCGTGTAGCGTAATTATTACGGTCTACGGAAAATGTGGTGATTTCTAGGAGAAAGAGATGGAAGAAGAAGTAAGAACAAACAAAGGTTAAAATGTGGAACAGTAAACACTAAGTAGGGTGCCAGCAATGTGACCGACGAATGACCCCGGAGAAAGGTTTAAAAATAAAAACGGATGTTCCGGTTTTTGACCGGAAACGGATGTGGCTCTTCCACCCCGGGACGAAACCAAGAAGGAGAAGAAAATCGGTATCTTTTCGGCTAGGCTCGTGAGAAGTGGGTGACCTTTCGCGCCTCCCTATGGGCTTGATATAGTAGTAGCAAATATGATTTACGACGGAATAATTTGACCGTACCCTCTCTCTCTCTCTATCTATCTCTCTAGCTCTCCTTCTCTCTGAAAAAGAACCCACGAGCCTAGAAATAAATACACTGGACTGTATAACTATGTAACTTTTCTGACTAACGACCTCTACTAACGACGACTACTACTACAACTTGAGCTAGCTCAGGCAATATACCTTGTTCTGATACATATATCGTTCTAGAGTTATGCTACACACCGACTGCACCGCTTCAGAGGGGTAAGATTCACCCAATGGGGCCACATGTTGGTCGTGGGTGGCGAACCGTGATGCTTAGTAATGGAACCCTGGTGGCTGAGCAGTCCATGACATGCAACACTCCACTTAGACTCTTACTTAGGCTAGACGGACGGTCGGAGAGACCCCTCCGATCAATCGGCTTGTCACGCCAAGCCCTAGCACATATATCATTGTCCCAACCTTATTGCCGTTATGGTAAGCCCCAACCCTTTTTATCATATGGTTGCTAGTAGACGGTGACGAGGGTTTTCATGTCCGCGGAATGACGTTAAACTCTATCTGATGGTGAGGTGCCAGTTTTGGATGTTTGGGGAAGGTGGAGCACCCCTTCATCACGATTACTCCCTGGTTCACTCTGACCCGGAGTGGTAGTACCTGTAACGGTTCCATCTATGGGTTAAGTTGAAGAAGATGAGTTTATAAAAATTGAGTATACATTAAGAACGAATTTATTTGAAAACTTCGCCGGCATTAAATGGCCCACGGAGGTTGATATGCCGTAAAACAAAACAACAAACAAACAAACAAACTCTCTCACCCATGTAAGTCAATACCACTGTATATACAGAGTGATTAAATAGTAAATCCCTATTTTAAACTATTTATTGTATGCAGTTACATTTTTTCAATTCGTTAATGTATGTTCCGTAATATACAATTAAATTGATGGGCTCCTCACATTTTTCTATTGTTGTTCGTGAATGGCTGATTCCCCATTTTCCAGGGAGATGGGAGGCTAGACGTGGTCCGAATAAGTGGCCGGCCAAAACCTGATTTCACACTTTTTCCTTGTGCAAAGCAAGGATTTTGGAAGAACTTGAAGGTCGAATACGAGAATTTATGTCTGCTATTCCACAATCCCTCAGAAGATCAGTTTATGTGATTTCCGAGTGGCTTGAGAGGCTGGAAGCAAATGCTCGTGCCCCTACAGAATTTTAAATTAAACACTATATTATGTGTGTTCTTCTCATAATCATCTCTTCTAAAAAAATAATGATTCAGAAATAAATCATGAGATTTTTAAAACAAGGAAGTGGGTTATATTACAATCACCCTGTATATCTAAGTTAGGATATCTTTGTACAAATAATGATTCAGAATAAATTATAAGATGTATAAAATTGCAACGGGTGTTACTTTACAATCACCCTGTATAAACCTCTGAATTCAAACCTGTTAAACTCCGCATAAGAAATTGACCTTGTGTCACATCCTGCTCGTGCGGAGTGGTTTGGTAAAGTATATAATGATTCAGAAATAAATTATAAGATTATTAAAACAAGGAATTTAGTTACATTTCAACCCACCTGTATATTTAAGTTAGGATTTCTTTGTAAAAATAATGATTCAGAAATGATTCTTAAATAATATAAATAATGAATGTATAATATAGGAAAGGGGGTTACTTTACAATCACCCTGTATATTTAAGTTAGGAAATCTTTGTACGAATAATGATTCAGAAATTCCTGGACGATTCCTGGACGAAGCTGTTGGCATTTCACATAGGCGCTAATACCCTTGGGAAAGGTATGAATCCTACTCTCCCTCCAGCTATGGATAAATAGCAGGGCAGACTGGGCTCTTTAACCTCGGTTAGGCAACCGGTCTAGGAGAAGGAAAACTCTGAAATCAAACCTCCTGAACTCCGCTTAAGAAATTGACCTTGTGTCACATCCTGCTCGTGCGGAGGGGTTTGGTAAAGTATATAATGATTCAGAAATAAATTAGTTATTATTTAAGTTAGGATTTCTTTGTAAAAATAATGATTCAGAAATAAATTATAAGATTTATAAAATTGGAAAGGGGGTACTTTACAATCACCCTGTATATTTAAGTTAGGAAATCTTTGTACAAATAATGATTCAGAAATAATTATAAGATTACTAAAACAAGGAATGGGGTTACTTCCCAATCACCCTGTATATTCTGCTGCTCTATCTTGCCACCAAGATATTTCTCTGTTCTTTCCATTTTTGAGAGAAAAAAAAAGAAAGATATTAAAAAAAAGGATGATTAATTAACAAAAAAAACTGTATTTGTAAGGAACGGGAAATACATTTCCCAGCGAGTATGTATCTTATCTTGAGCTCTATAACTTTTCAAAACTTTTCATACAAATTGAATTTACATTTTGATATCCAAATGACTTTTACATTGTAGACTGTGTTAAACAATTGAAATTCAGTTTATTACTGATATCTACTAATATGTTTTTACCAGACATTTCGTCCGGTAAAAATACTTTTTCTGTCTTTTATTCTTGGCTTTTATTAAATGCAGAAGTTTTGAAAATATTGATCCTTAGCACTCTTTAATTATTAGACATACATCATCTGCCTTTTTTTAAAATTCTGATAAGAAGATTAATCTTAATTATTATGTAAATTTTCATATTGGCAGCATTTCCTAGATTTATTGAGGATGAATGGAATACAAATCTCTTCGAATGTTAAGATAACTCTTTCTATTATTAGGTTGAATTTGAAGCACATGATTATCTTATATCGGTACTATTATTAGTACAAATGCCAGATCTAGGTGGCTTTTATTGGGATCATGTGACAACAAAACCAATAAGAAAGGCACAGTCTCCAACACACGAACACATAATGGTCATTCAATAAGAGAGACAGAGTTCTTGTGTTATATAGCATTATATACCCCATCGTGCGAGACATTTGTATAAGGCGCCCATATATTTAAAGTCTTTATATTTTACTTTCTTGCTTGAGTAGTTCACGTAACTGGCTGCTATCATGGTCTGTCTCTTGCGTAGCTGGGAATTTCTAAAGATGCTGGTCTGACTTCATTTTGTCTTCTTACATCTGGATCCGTAGAAGTTGATTCGCCATTATTCACAAAGATGACATAAGGTCACCAATTTCATGTTTTACTATGATAAAAAACGAGAGAGGAGACTCATGATAGAGAGAGAGAGAGAGAGAGAGAGAGAGAGAGAGAGAGAGAGAGAGAGTTGAGACTTAGTTGTTCTTTATTTCTTCTTGCTACGTATAGTCGCCATTTTCCTCTTCTACTTCTTTTGCCAGTCGTCATCTTGTTTAGTCTCGTCTAGGGACTTCTTCTGGTCTAACTACTTTAGTATATATATATATATATATATATATATATATATATATATATATATATATATACATACGGTCCCAGCTAAAAGGACAGTTAGATTTTCGGTCGACAGGGGGTGATATCGACAGTAGCAACAGACGTAGAAATTAGCCAGTGAAGCCAGTAATTCGACTTAGTCTCATAACAACTTCTTGCTAGCTGACAGAGCCTCCACAAACTGCCTAAGTGTCACAACTCCCTCTTCTATCAGTGTCCTATTAACAGATTTGTGGGTTTTTTTTTCTTTTCTTTTCTTTTCATCCCTGTGAACCCGTCTGACTCGTGCCTTCAAATCGGCCAGCACAGAACATCACAAGGTTGGTGTCTAGACATCCTGCAGCGAAGGTGCAGGGTGCAGAACGGGTATTCTCACAATGGTCTGTCTGGGAATTTCTAAAGATGCTGTTCTGACTTCATTTGTCTTCTTACATCTGGTTCCGTAGAAGTTGATTCGCCATTATTCACAAAGACGACATAAGGTCACCAATTTCAGGTTTTACTATGATAACCATCACACAGAGTCGGACAAAACGGTTCATATTTGTACTTGTGTTCCTTAAAGGTACAACCGTTATTATCTTGCAACACCGTCTGGTTAAAAGTAAGACCGTC
>CM042159.1:24957036-24959536 GCA_023376005.1 Doryteuthis pealeii | reverse complement strand
TGCATGAGACTCACCAACAGGGCAGTAATTCGCAATCAATATAAGAATATCTCTATCTACTCATATTTTAGTCTCAAATGCTAATTTTAAAAAGAGTTTGTTGTTTTTTTTCTTTTTTTTTGTTGATAGAATTAAATTGATGATCATTTTTTTTTAATTTGTCGGAGTGGCTTACTGTCAGTATTAGCTGAACAGCGATTGAATCTATCCTCTTTTCACTAGCACTAGACAACGGAAATTGTTCTGAGGTGAAGCACCACACTTAATGTCAGCTCCCCCACTTCACCGGACAAATCAGATTACCTAAGTTGTGCTACACATACATTGGGTTGGCGGATGCTGGTATTGAACCCCAAACCTTCTGGTTCCTTAACGGATGTTCAACCGACTGAGCTAAACCGGTCCCCGAAAATAAAATAAAAAACTTTTTTAATTATGAAATCTTGTTCTGAGTTGGTTAAGTAAATTTAAATGTCGAAGTCAAATTGCTCTTGGGAAAGAATCGTCAAAATAAGGAGGTAATCCGGATCATCCCTTTCTTAAAATTCGTAATGGCTTTATAATTAACTAGAAGCGGCTACCCGCGACTGCTTGGTTAAAGGGGAGATAAAAAAAGAGTTAGTCTCGTGGATCCGTTTATTGTTTTGGTCTTCCAAATTGATTTGTTAATGTTTTAATCGTGAACGCCACAAATGACTCCCTTCTCTTACTATTCAAATCCTAATTTTTAAATATCTTCACGAACATAGATAAAATTGTCCTTCTTTTTGCACAAAAGGCAAGCTCTGGTGACAGTGAATGTGTGTTGTATACCCCCTTACTTGCCTCTTACCTCTTACTTCTTTCTTACTCTATTCTTCTGGTCGTCTTTGGAATCTTGTCTTGGTCTGGAATCTTCTAAGGTCTGGACTTTCTTGGGGACTTCGGGTCTGGTCTTCTTTGGGTATTTCTCTTTATCAGAAGCCCTGTGTCATTGTTAGTTTTTAGAGGTAATAACACAAGACTCCGATTTGCTTTGATCTTACTTTATTTTTAAATCCTCAACCAGACATCTGCGCAGAGTGAGTCGGAGCGTGTATAACATGACTCACCACCGTCGTGGTTTCTCGCCGACTGACTAAAATCTATTTCTAATCTAAACCGGAAGAGGGTCTCCTCCACCGATTCTCACGGTATCAACCGGAAGGTTAGGACTGAGGTCAAGCCTTGTCACTCAACCTTCAAGGCCGTCAGCTGCACTTAAAACGCCATCTTGTTTTCTACGCTATTGCACATAAATATTAGGTTTCTAATAATTATGTAACATGTGTACATATATTTACTTCCAAACGATAAATTTATTTGTAGATGGTGAAATCGCCAAACAGTTATCAGTATTGTATATCTAGGCTGTTTTCTTCTCTTTTTTTATTACTTGGTATTAAATACCCTACGGAAAAGCATGAATCCTCATACTGTAACGGGTCATGTCAGAGATACTACCTGTCGTTTTTAGCATATAACTGAGCCGTATGATATTTACAGAGCAGAGGAACACTGCTAACTAACCCAAGGAAATAGCATTATTGACACTGCATGAGGTCTCAACAATCTGCTAGTTCATGAAAATGTGTTGAAGTTCGGCAATTAATTAAAGTCAGTTTTGGTTGATAACATTTAGCCTATATATATATATATATATATATATATATATATATATATATATATATATATATGGTGGGGGTAAAATTTAAACAAATAAACAAAGTTATTCTTTCTACTGTGCTCAAAATCTCCAATGAGTGCACTATAAAGTTGACTGCAGGCTGATGATTAAAATCGGTTTTAGAAATAAACTCTCAAAAGCGTTTAATATCACGTTTATTACAATCCCTTTGGCATATCTCTCAGTCTCCATTTCATGGAGTGCAGATAGATTGTGATTTATATATATATATATATATATATATATATATATGTGTGTGTGTGTGTGGATGATATCAAGTCTTTCCATGATAGGATTTACCAAGAATTCAGAACACAAAAGACATATAAAGATTTACGTATATATTTTTACATATACGGAGTATTATAAAAAATATAACCAGATGCCTTGGTGTGGATATAAATTTAAATTTATTTCGACATTTTTTTGTCTCGTCAGCCCGGTATTTGTTTATTTGAAGGCCTCATACCCAGTCTCACTGGTGTGTTTTTCCCGTTTTCCTTATTTTTGTTATTTTTGCCTTTTTCACTTGTTTTCAAATTCAGCCAGTTCACGGACGTGAAGTCTTTAAATCAAGAAAGACCGGACAAACGTGACAAAGAAATGCCGAAATAAATTTAGATTACATACATATCAAGGTATATATATATATATATATATATATATATATATATATATATATATATACCGTAAATCCTCAAGTATAATCTACACTTTTTCCCTAAAATTTAAAGGTCAAAATTCGTAGTGCGTACTATGTACGAGGTTAAAAATGTTAATTATTTTCTAAGCAAT
>CM042159.1:24944536-24949536 GCA_023376005.1 Doryteuthis pealeii | reverse complement strand
CGTTTTTATGCAGTCTGTTTTCTAGAAGAAACAACTTATGTGTCCTATTTGTCAACTGCATATAGACAGATGAAATCTACACAATTCTCAGCTCACACGTTCATATTGGCTGAAAAGTTCATAGACTGACCAAGATACTCACGGAGAATGTGAGAAAATGAGGTTTATTTTTGTCCACTATCTGAAGTTTAACGTCCTTCACAGAACACCCAAGTTCTTAGAATAAGTGTTCAACCATATGTTAACAGCTTCATACCAACTTTGATTATTTTATCAAGAAATAAGGGTTTAACTTGCAAATCGTCCTCAAAATTAAAACGGAAACTTATTTGGTGGTGATCCATGACAGTTTAACTACGGTGTATGAATTAACTTTTTTGTGAATTGGGTTACGATTTATGGATTTGGGATTAAGTTGTTTTTAATTACGTATTGCTTAAAAAAACACAACAAAAAACAACAAACAAACAAATTACTATACATTTAATGTTGAAAAATATTATTTTTTTAAATCCAAGTTTAATTGAAATTATACATTGCAATACTAACACAAACAACTGAGACTAATGTGTCTACCGTTGGATTCAATAATTTGTTTCAATGGTTAATTAAATGTATAGTAATTTGCGTTCTTTTTTTGTTTTTTTTTAAGCAATACGCAATTAAAAACATCTTAATCCCCAAACTCTTAAACCGTAACCCAATTTGCAAAAAATTTAAATCATACACTGTAATTAAACTGTCATGGATCCCAACCAAATAAGTTTCCGTTTTAATTTTGAGGACGATTTGCAAGTATAACCGAATCCAATAATTTTGTACTTTTTCCACAGGCATATATTGTGCCTTCTGGAATTCTCATTGTTACAATACATGAGAATTATAAATTGTGAGCAGACCCTGTAGCTAGGAATTAAATACAGGTCAGTCAGATTTAGAATCAAGGGGTTCATGGCAAAATACTACTGACTGTTAATAACCCTTGACCCATAGAGGCGCGAATCTCATGCGCCATGATAGACACGTGATAGTTAGTCAGAGTTAAATTGCATTCGACCCGACTTGGAAGCAGAGCGGACGTCTTTGTCTGTGCTGGGTCATCTTAAACCGCGCTGGAACGGATGGAATCATTGACCAATAAATAAAAGCTTGATCAAACAACAAAAAGCCTTGTTGGCTTATTTAAATAAAAAACAATGATTAGCCAAAGAAAACCCACCCAGAAGTAGGGAAAACTAGAAGAACAGAAGAATTAGAACTCAACTAGACAAGACAACAAGATATAGGCTAGAGCAGATGGAAGAAATCAATCAGAAGCAGTTAGAAGATTCAGTAAGAACCAGCAACAAGTAAGCAGTCCATCACCAATATAAGCTAAAGCGCGTGGTGTAATGGTTAAAGTCATGGAAAATGGACTCGTCACACCGAGTTCAAATGGTAATTTCATTTAGCGCTAATAACCTTAGGAAAGGTATGAATCCTACTCTCCTTCCAGCTATGGATAAATAGTACGGCAGACTGGGCTCTTTAACTTTGGTTAGGCAACCGGTCTAGGAGAAGGAAAACTCTGAATTCAAACCTGTTCATCTCCGCTTAAGAAATTGACATTGTGTCACATCCTGCTCGAGCGGAGGGGTCGGTAAATACATATAAGTTGAAGTAAGTCTCAAATATATGTCTGTCTGTCTGTCTGCCTGTCTGTCTGTCTGTCTCTCTCTCTCTCTCGTTTGTATACCCGATGTAGGTATACAACATCATGACAAATATGTTTTCTTTATCATTGACACATTATTTGTGGTTCTCTTGAAAGAGTGAAAGGTAGAGTTAAATCAAGATTATTATACTTTTTATATATTGAACTACTCAGCAATAGCTCTTAAGCAAGCATATCAAACGTGGTAATAATTAAATTATCATAGTGGGTTATATCCACAGGTCCTGCTAGTTTAAAATCATTACACCAGATCTCAAGAATATTTAGAATTAGGATATTTGTCTCCAAACCGCTTTTCTAGGCTTCGCTGTAGAGAAACCCAATTTTAATTAACGTTTATTTAACGTTTCCTTAACCAACAAAGAGCCACATCATCAATAAGCTGATCTTGCAAGTGTTGACGCTCTATGTAGGTAAGTATGTATGTATATATGGAAGTTCGGATTCTGCTTTCTAAGGATGGATATGTCAATCATAGGAAATCTCATCAGGGACAATTCATGCACACTCCAGGAACAAACAATGTGTCTTGTGCAATCTGTAATAGAATCTGTAAGTCAGCTTCTGGTATTAAGAGACATATTGTGGTGCATAGGCATCACATTTTATCATCAGATCCATCTGATGCAATGAGAAAGACGTCCTTCCTATGTCGTATTTGCATCAAAATTTGTGGATATGCAGTGGGTTTGATGAGTCATTTGAAGGCTCATAAGAGGAAAGGTTCTGGTGGTGGGGTTATATGATTGTGATAGACAGCAGTGATCTGTAATGATCATGCTATTCCTATATATGGAAAGGTTAAATCGAACTTAACAGACATTATTTCCCCCATCTTCTGTCACCCCACCAAAATAAATAAGAAATAGCAAAAATAAGGGAATAAACCGAATTTAATGAAATGTTCAGTGCTGATATATTAATGAATAAAAGATATAATGCACTAGTTATTTTATTCAAAAACTTTTACATTTTTTCAAAGTCAGTTAACTCTGAACCACGTATCTTTGATTCTCAAAGATACGTGGATCAAAGTTAACTGAGCTGAAAAAAAGGTTGTTTCTAAATAAAATAACTGGGGCATTATATATTTTATTCATTAATATATCAACACTGAAAATTTCATTAAATTCAGTGAATTCCCTGATTTTTGTTATTTTTTTCTTTCGGCAGGGTGACATACGATGGTGGAATTTAGGTCCGTTAAGTTCGATTTAACCAAAAAATTACTCTTTATTTTTTTTTTTTTTTTTTTGGGGGGGGAAGATGATCATGGCTTATAATTGCAACCGTAATTATTTAAAAGACTTTGGCATAAAATAAGCTAACAAGAGTTGAATTGTTGTAAAAAAAAGCCCTAAGCTAGTAACCAATAGGGTAATCTTGCAGTAGGCTCGACGAGAGGTTGGAGTAGACGTCTCTGATCAATCGGCTGGTCCTGTCGAGTCGTATATGATTCTTCAGACTGTACTGCTCTTATGACAAACCGTAAACTCATTACGCCTCAAAATATGTGGTTCAAAGTTAACTGACCTGAAAAAAGGTAAAAGCTTTTAGATAAAATAACTAATGCATTATGTCTTAATATATAAACACTGAAAATTTCATTAAATTCGGTTAATTCCTGATTTTTTTTTTCTTTCGATGGGGTGACATACAATGGTGAAATTTAGGTCCGGTAACCTCGATTTATATGTGTATGCATATATGTGTTTGTGTGTGCATGTATATATATATATATATTATATATATATATATATATATATATATATATATATATATAAGTGAAAGTAAAGTCGACGTGGCGGCCTAAAGTCGGTATCAGCCAATCAGCGAGGGAGTCTATCTCCTTTTCAATGAGATTGTTTTTTAGCATCTGAGGTGGAGCGCCACACCTACCATCAGCTCCTTACTTTACCGCACATATCCCTGTGCTACTCATACGCTGAGTTGGCGAGGACCGGTATCGAACTAGGAACCTTGTGGTTTCTAGCCGAACGCTTTACCGACTGAGCTGATTTTAAAATCACGTGAAGAGAATGTTCAAACGCAGCCGAGAAATTTTTGAAGTGTTTGAAAAAAGAATTTTTTTAAAAGATCTTTTTTCAAACATTTCAAAAATCCTCCGTTTTCCAATGAATTTCAAAATAAGGATTTACTCTGAGGAAGGTCGAATCTTCTTTGTGTGCAGAACATTTCTACATTTTTTCTATTATTATTAATTAATTTCATTCGGCTATTTATATAATAATAATAGTTTGAATAATGTACACATGGATAAACTCCTGACCAAAACACGTGTAAGTGATATTGATAAAATATCCTATTTTATTTGTGAAAGAAAGTTGAGTGCATCCTTCAAATAGATGAGGTTATGTATTTGTGGCCTCACACCATGTACTATACGTGTAGCATCGAGACCCGTCGACTGGGAGTTTAGAATACAGTCTTCACCTCTGCAGACGGGTAAGACCTCCCCCAATGGGACAATATGTTGCTCATGGGTACGACCCCTGATGATTAAGGATGAGACCCGGGTGGCTGAGCGGTCAATGTTATGCAACACACCATCTTGTCCCATTTCAGATGGGCTGTTAAAGAGGCCGTTGGAATATTTTGGGATATAAGGTGTGCTCTAATTCCTCACCTAGATTTATAGACTAGCCAATGTCACGTGAGTTATTCTTGCAGCCAATCACTAGCAATATTGCGTGGCTGATAGAATACTTAACCCCCACACACACACATTGGACATAATTACAATTGCGCTCGCTGAGGACGGACATAGGATTACCGGACCTTTACCAATACTCAGGAAGGACTTATACGATTACCAGAGTAACCAAAGGATTCATTATCGAAGGACTCTATACCAGTACTGAGAACTCTTTTAGTAACCAAAGGATTCATTATCGACGGACTCTTTATCAAGGATCCAATTCCACTGGATAAGCGCCTGCTTAAGGCTAAAGGATGGCTTAAAAACGTAACAGATGCCTCCTCCGATCAATCGGCTGGTCACGTCAAGCCCTAGCACTATATGATTGTCCTAACCATATTACCCTTATAGCAAGCCCCAACCCTTTTTATCATATATGTGCTAGAAGGTGGTGGCTCGGGTCTTAATCCTCTGGGTATGACGTTAAACTCTATCTAATGGTAAAGTTCCAATTCTGGAGATCTTGGGAATGTGGAGTATCCTTTATTACCATTACTCTCAGGTCCACTCTGACCCGGGTGGTAGTACCTATTAGGGTCCCATCTATGGGTTACATAGAAAAAATGA
>CM042159.1:24872036-24939536 GCA_023376005.1 Doryteuthis pealeii | reverse complement strand
AATATCCCACAAACCAAATGGAAAATTAAAATACATAAACATAGGTTCATGTCACCAACCTATATTCCTCAAAAATCTAGTCCCCAATATTAGCCGTAGAATCTCTAGCCTATCATCAAACAAAGAGATATTTAACAAAGTAGCCCCCTACAACAATAAAACATTACAAACCAAATAGAATACGTAGTTAACACAACGACCACACCAACTACACCCAAAAACAGAAAAAGGAAAATGATCTGGTTCACACCCCCATATTCACTTAATGTTAGAACAAATATAAGTCAGACATTTTTAGAATTAATAAAGAAGTACTTCCTAACAAACTCAGATACCACAGATATTCAACAAAAACACAGTAAAAATTAGCTACTCATGCGGACCGCCGATGAAGGCAAAAATAACAGCCATCATCAAACCCAGAGACACCCCAACCTGCACATGCAGAAGATAAGGAAGACTGTCCACTACAGCAAAGATGCAGCGTAGAATCAGTAATCTATCAAGCAACCATTGAACCAACTAACACAAACCGCCCAGCAACCAGCGAAATATATGTTGGGATGGTGCAAGGTAGTTTTAAACAAAGATACTACGCACATAACGCATCTTTTAAACACAAAAACAAAAGGAATGCAACAACACTATCAAACCAAGTATGGGAATATAAAGAACAGGGCGAACCCTATAACATAGAATAGAAGGTTTTAGACCGGCCTAAACCATACATAAACGGATAAAAAAAGTGCTTACTTTGCTCAACAGACAAATTGCGAATTCTACAAGGAATAACATAAGAAAAACAGATTCCTAAACACTAAATTGGAAGTCTTCAGAGCCTGCCCACACAGGAAAAACATTCCTAATATGGTCTTGGACCGGTGAGAAAGACACACACAGAAAACCACCATAATTAGGAAAATATCACCAACAGGAAAATAATAACAAAACACACACACACACACACACACACACACAACACACACACACACACAGTGTGTGTGTGTTTAAATATACTCATGTACTGTATTGAATATGCATGTGGGTTTGCGCGCGCGTGTGTGTTCGTGTGTGTGTTCGTGTGTGTGTATATGTATATATAGAGAGAAAGTAAGAGTGGGTAAGAGAGAAGCTTTTCGTATTTACTGATTCCTGTGTGGGTGGAAAGGGTTTGGATGTATATATATATATATATATATATATATATATATATTATATATATATTATATATATATATATATATATATTGGTGTATATGGTATAATATATATCACCCATATTTCTGGACCCAAAAACTTAAGAACTAGTTTTTATTACCCACTCTCATAAAAGCCATCTAGGTCGGTATTTATGGTATTTATATATATATATATATATATATATATATATATATATATATATAGAGAGAGAGAGAGAGAGGGGGGGGAGGAGAGAGAGAGATACAGAACATGAGAGAGAGTGAGAGAGATACTTTTTGATTTTACTGGTGCCTGTGTTGGGAAAGGAGTTGGAATGTATGTATATATATATACATATATATATATATATATATATATATATATATATATATATTGGTGTGTCTGGTATAATATATATCACCCATATTTATGGACCAAGAAAACATAAGAAATACATTTTATTACCCACCCTCGTAAAAGCCACCTACGTCGGTATTTAAGGTTTTGGTTGTTCTAAGTTTCCAAATTACCGGTTGATAGATACTGTCATATCGTGTCATCAAATTGTTTACAGTATGCATTCGAGCAGGATGTGACACAATGTCAATTTCTTAAGACATAAAGCTCCACGCTTTCTGCCTGGGTTTGCGGTTGCTTCACTGTACCACTTCTTTTCGGAAATAAATGCCGGTGGCAGATTTTATGAACGGCTTGGTTTCAGTAGGGAACCATAGCTGAGGAGATAAGTAATAGATTCATCCCTTTTGCTGTGAGAATAAGGAGGGAAATAAATTTGAAATAAATAAATAAAACTAAATTAAATCTGTTTCTCTGTATGGGGCATTAGGTGAGGATCGAACCCACTATTCAGTTGTAATGGATTAGCTTGCTAAAAATTACATAGGAATTTACAATATATCCTCCTTCCTCACCAAATAACTTACATAAGAATATTTGAAACCATATAATTGCTTGTAAATTATTAATTATAGAGAAGAATACTTGAAACCATATAATTGCTTGCAAATTATTAGATTCAGAAAATAATACTTGAAACCATATAATTGCTTGCAAATTATTAGTTTTAGAGAGGAATACTTGAAGCCATAAAATATACCACACACTAAATGAAAGATTGAAATACATAAACATAGGTTCATGCCACCCAACTATGGTCTTCAAAAATCTATTCCCCAATATCAGCCGTAGAATCTCTAGCCTATCATCAAACAAAGAGATATTTAACAAAGTAGCCCGCTACTACAATAAACCATTACAAGAAAGCGGATATAAAGACCAAAGTGAATACGAAGCTAGCACAACGGCCACACCAACTAGACCCAAAAACAGAAAAAGGAAATGATCTGGTTCACACCCCCATATTCACTTAATGTTAGAACAAATATGAGTCGGAAATTTTTAGAATTAATAAAGAAGCACTTCCCACCCAAACTCAGATACAACAAGATCTCCAACAAAAACACAGTAAAAACTAGCTACTAATGCGGACCGCCGATGAAGGCAAAAATAACAGCCAGCATCAAACCCAGAGACACCCCAACCTGCACATGCAGAGATAAGGAATACTGTCCACTACAGCAAAGATGCAGCGTAGAATCAGTAATCTATCAAGCAACCATTAAACCAACCAACACAAATCGCCCAGCAACCAGCGAAGGCTATGTGGAAATGGTACAGGGTAGTTTTAAACAAAGATACTACGCACATAACGCATATTTTCAACACAAAAACAAAAGGAATGCAACAGCACTATCAAACCAAGTATGGGAATATAAAGAACAGGGCAAACCCAATAACATAGAATAGAAGGTTTTAGACCGGGCCAAACCATACATAAACGGATCAAAAAAGTGCTTACTGTGCTCAACAGAAAAATTGCGGATTCTACAAGGAATAACATAAAAAAACACTAAATCGGAAGTCTTCAGAGCCTGTCCACACAGGAAAAAATTCCTAATATGGTATTGGACCGGTGAGAAAGACACACACAGAAAACCACCATAATTAGGAAAATATCACCAACAGGAAAATAATAACAAAAACACGCACACACACACACACACACACACATAACCACAAAAGTGACAACAAATCCACCTAGAATAACAAATAGAGAAACAAAAACAAAAAACTCAAACGTGCAGACAGGAACGAATAAAAGCAAAAAAATATTAACACCAGGAGCTGGCGAATTCTTGATCTCCATCTAGATAAGCAGATGAAAGGAAATGCAGGAATGATATGAGGGATACGTGCTAAAACACATGAGCCCAATAACGTCAAGATACATGCACAGATTTACCAAAAAAGCGCGGAAAAAGAAGAAGATTCCGCCAACTAACAACAAACGATACGTGCATGTATAAAGGAAGGGACACTCACTGTATTTCTTAACAGGTGCGTTGTCTTGAAGAAGAGTGGCTAACATGCTGCCTGGAACCAATGGTAACAATGGCACCTTTAAATTTATGGATCACCATAATAAATAAATGAATATATATATATATATATATATATATATATATATATATTCATTTCTGCATGTCAAAATCTGCAATATATATATATTATATATATATATATATATATATATATATATATATATATATATATATATATATATATAGTACAGATTTTGACGTTAGTTCTTTGGTTTCAACTTTATATTTGTTAAATGAAGGGACATTCATTGTATTTCTTAACAGGCGCGTTGTCATGAAGAAGGGTGGCTAACATGCTGCCTGGGAACCAATGTTAACAATGGCACCTTAAGTTTATTGTATACTATGATAAATAAATGAATATATATATATATATATATATATATATATATATCCATTTCTGCATGTCAAAATCTGCACTACACACACACACACACACACACGTATATATATATATATATATATATATATATATATATATATATATAGTGCAGATTTTGACGTTAGTTCTTTGGTTTCAACTTTATATTTGTTGAAAAATAATATCTATTCTAATTCGTCAAATTAGATTTAAATGTTATCTATTTTTGGAGGAGAAAGCATCAACAAACTTGGCTGCAAACACAAATAAATATTTTCCATCGAATCTTATGGAAGCTACTAAATGTCAAAATTGTCAATTATCATTAGGCTTAAGTGGTAATTCTTTCACATAGAATTTATTAAATCAAATCGGTTATTGTTATTTACCGCTCCATTACTAATTTACTTTCTCTCGTTATTGTTGAGTTTATACAAAAACACTTTGTCAATAAACTTTTCAAACATAGATGCATCAATAAGCTAGTCATGATAAAAACATTGAAATAGAATTTGAATATCTTGTCATAATGGATATTGTGTTATTTTCTATAACTCCAACATAAAAAAGGGGAACCACTCTGATTAACTGATAAATTATTTATTTATTTATTTATTGATCTACTAGGAAAAAGAAGACGGAGTTAGGGTTAGGATTTGGGTTTAGGGTTATGGTTATGCTTAGGGTTTTAAGGTTTAGGGTTAGTTTAATGGGTAGATCAATTAACAGAAAATGTTTCTATAACTCCAACATGAAAAAGGGGAACCACTCTGATTAACTGATAAATTATTTATTTATTTATTGATCAACTAGGAAAAAAGAAGTTTAGGGTTAGGATTAAGGTTTAGGGTTATGGTTAGCGTTGTTAAGTATCTGGCCGCCATCCTTGGCCAGTTGAGAAGGACTTAAAGTAAGTCCTGAGTTATATAATCCTTTGGTAAGTGAATAAGTCCTGAACTATAGAATCCTTTGGTAAGTGAATAAGTCCTAAGTTTTGGAATCCTACGTAGTGTCAAAAGGTCCAGTGATATAATCCATCGTCCACGAAGATCCAAGTAGTGAGGATTAGGTATGACCAGAACAGCCAGTATAAATAATAAAATCAGCAACAGAACACTGCCAGTGATTGGACAAGAAGTTGGTCACATGGTTGTCGGTGAGTCTATAAGTACAAGTGGGTATTTGACACACGCCTTATATTCCAAAAATCTCAACAAGGGTTAGGGTTTTAAGGTTTAGGGTTAGTTTAATGAGTAAATCAATTAACAGATAAAATTCATTTAGAGCGGTTCACCTTTTTATGTTCGAGTTATAGAAAATAACCGGATATTGTCTGTGTTACGATTATTGTGGCTATTTTTAGGCTGCAGGTGAGAGCAGTTTTCAGTGGTGATCCCTTGTGTTCCTTAGTGTTAGATAGAATCCTTTGGTTGTTCCGTACTGAAGAATCCTTGGCTGTTCCTCGGTGTTAGGCAGAATCCTTTGGTTGTTCCTTAGTGAAGAATCCCTGTGTTAAGTCGAGTCTTTGCTTGCTGATCCGTTCGCTCAAGTCAAATACGTGGAAATGAACGGCTTTCAAGATCGGCGATTAAATAGTTAACTAACCACGTATTCCAGCGTGTTCATTGGCTGGCTTTAATCTCCGCGCCCACGCAGAGTCTATAAGTTTAAGTGGTGGCCTAAAGAACGCCGTATATCCCGAAATAATCCAACAGTCTTTCTATCTGTAACTGGAAATTCGTCACCATAACGCCCTTAGTTATTTATGTTATTTTCTTAATGGTTATTAAATAATCATGATTTAAACTTAATTAGCATTTTATTTATTATCAATGTCTCTGTTAAGATCTAGCTAAGATAGATTTGCCTCAAAACAGCCCATATTATTAATATGTTTAAAATCCCGCGATGTGTGTTATATATCATTAACAAATAAATGTTTACGAGTTTACTAAGTCTTTATGTGACAAGCCAATTGATCGGATTGGGCCTCTTTGACCGCCAAAGTAAGGGCAGAATTGTATTATTGAATGCCATGGACTGCTCAGCTACCAGAGTCACTACAGCATTGTATGGGGTTGGTTTAGGTGAAGACTTATTTTAATCCCACTAATATATTTGTTTTGAGGCTATTTAAAATGACAGCCAAACAAACAGAATTATCCAGGCTTCAACATAGGTATGTCATAAAATTGTTGATGTCTGGGTAGTTCACAGAATGGGAAATTTACAGGAGAATGTGGGATGTGTACGGGGAAGCAAATTTTAATCAACAAATGTTTAGAAATGGGCATATATATATATATATATATATATATATATATATATATATATATATGTTCCTACTTCGATACCGGTCCTCGCCAACTCAGCGTTATGAGTAGCACAGGGATCTGTGCGGTAAAGTAAGGAGCTGATGGTAGGCGTGGTGCTCCACCTCAGATGCAAAAAAACAATCTCCTTGGTTTAGCGCTAGTGAAAAGAGGATAGACTCCCTCGCTGATTGGCTGATACCGACATTAGACAGCCCCGACGACTTCACTTATTTTATGCATATATATATATATATATATATATTATATATATGTGTGTGTGTGTGTGTGTGTGTGTGTGTGTGTGTATGTCTTTCTGTGGATTAGAGCTTGTGGGTTTGTCTATCTATCTATCTATCTACCTATCTATCCGTACCTAGGTATTTATTTTGGGGTGCTAAGTGACACGCAGTCTTTTATCTAGAGCATTGGTGCAATATAATCTTTCCGTCCGTACCTGGCTATTTCATCACCTTACAAAACTACGCTTCATGGACTGTCAGTTTAAACTCCTTAAAAAGAAAAGAAAAACAAACAAACGAGCGCGCCAAAACGAACGATGGTAAGTATAAGTAGAGATACATATATATTGTTACGTGGCGGGTTCCAATTAGGGATATGTGACGTAGTGCCTTTTCTTTCTCGGCACTACAATTCGTATCTTCGTACGTACGGGCTTCGTTTCGTTCGCAGTATCAAATCATGTATTCGTACGGTCGGTCGTTTGTTTACAAACGCAGATCTAGCTGTAGCAGTCAGTCCTCTGGACCCAAAATCCTTCTCCCACTTCTTTTGTTGATGGTCAAGCGAAAGGTATCAAGTTTCACGACCGCGTGCTTCTTCGTTACGGCCAATTGACTTTCTCCACGGGCGTCCAGTGGTCGTCCCATTTACGATAATATATTTTACTATTTGTTTGTGGCAGAGTTCGCATTCATAAAACGGTTTCTTTCGTTGTAAATAGAGCAAACTAATAACACCGGGTTTACTTCTCAGAAGTTTATTATATTCCAAACTTCCTATAACTTTTGAGAGAGAGAGAGAGAGAGAGAGAGAGACAGAGAGAGACAGAGAGAGAGAGATCGTTAACATATATGTTTTTAGTGATGCTCTTAACTTCGTTCCAATTATCAGGCTTCACACTTAAAATATGTTTTCAACTTCGTCCCGTGTAAAATATTACATCTCAGGTTTAGTATTTAGCGACATCAGTTCATCAACTGCCAACTGCCACGCACAGCCTCCTGACTCTGACTGCCTCCGGTCCCGGACCCTAACTGATCTGATCGCAGACTCCAACTCGTTAATATAGTCTGTCTGAATAATCTTCCAGAAGCTTCCTTCTCTAGAACTTTCGACCTCCTTCTGGACCAAATCGAAGGTTCGATTCCTTCTATTCTCACTGGTCAACCAAAGTTCACCAGCCTAAAGATCAAAGACTTATTGGAGTCACTCATCCTATTTTTTCGTTAAATCTAGACTTATCGTCTCCTTTCTCTCGTTAAAAAGATGTTATCTTTCCTAACTACTTTTTCGGTGATTCCACAAAGACCACCCAGCAATATAAGATAATCGGTAGTACATTTTTCCAAAGGTTCTTTTCTAAGTCTGGCACAAGGCCACACATATAGGTGCTGGGCGGCAATTACGTAACAATATATACGCATATATATATACACACATTTATATATACATATACACAACGTAAGTGAATGTTCGATGTCATCGTTCAAAACCGTTTATTCCAGCGTTTCATAAATTCCAAATTATTCTAAGAGCGCTAATTTTCCATTCAAAATATTTTAAACAAACTGATCAACAAAGTCTCTTTGTTGTTCAGTGATAAATTTTACTTTTCCTTATATCAGCAAAAGCCCTGAAGAAGATCTACTAAACGGATTGAAACACTGAAGTGTTGGCTGAATAAATATTACTCTTTTTATTTGAACATGTATTTTTTCAAATTTGTCACTATATCACATATACATATATATACGCATATATATACATATGTTTACACACATTTATATATACATATATATATATAAGTCGTCGGGCGTGGCCTAAAGTCGGTATCAACCAGATAGTGAGGGAGTCTATCAGCTTTTCACTAGCACTAGACTAAAGACTGTTTTGGGCGTCTGAGGTTAACCGTCACACTTACCATCAGTATCTCATTTTACTGCACAGATCCCTGTGCTAGTCATACACTGAGTTGACGAGGGCCAGTAACGAACCAGAAACCGGCCTATATATATATATATATATATTATATATATATATATATATATATATATATATATGTGTGTGTGTGTGTGTGTGTGTGTGTGTGGTAAAGAATAGAGGGACACATGTGTACACACTATTCATTACCACATTCTGTCGGATTTACTCCAATCCTCCTATCCTCATATATATATATATATATATATATATATATATATATATATATATATATATCCGTAGAAGGAAGAAGACATTCATATGGAAAGTCTATGATTGACGTTCTTATGATGTCGATATTAGAATATAAGACTGATAAGAAAGACGAAAAATGATGAATCCATGCTATCCGGGGCATTCGTTTCAAATGATGAGAAAGAGATAGATAGATAGATAGATAGAGAGAGAGAGACAGAGACAGAGAGAGAGAGAGAGAGAGAGAGAGAGAGAGAGAGAAGAAGAAGCAGTGACGATAAGGGACGTGAATACACCAGAGAAATGACGGAAGATATAAAACGACAAAATGGCAGCCGGAAGTAAGGACGAACTCCCGCGAAGGTAAAACGACAGAGGAGCGCGCTTTTTTCTTCGACCGTCGGCGCCATGAATCTAATCTCGAGAAATATCTAGCAGAATACGGCGGTATTCATGTAAAAATTTGTCGATAATTGATCATTAATATTCATTGATCTTTATTCAAGTCACGTTCGATCAGGTCGCCATCTTGCCGAGTTTGGATACTGCCATATTTACCGTTATGTCCAATTGTGAGCGGGAAATGTACATAGAGTTGGCTGCAAACTATTTACTGTCATCTGCTAAATATAAATATTTTGTTCAATAATGCCCCGTGTGTTGACGTAAAAGAGAAAATAAAAACTGTCCTTTCAGCAGTTTAGAATCGCAAATACGTCTATCTCTACATATCAATCTTGCGTATAAGAATATTCTTAATTTTGGGTCAAGACATTATTAATGTCCATGCCGCGTGTTAATGGGTTAGTTGGTTGGCTTCTCCGGCATTTCAACTCTTGCTGGGTTATTTTACTGCACTTCCAGCAGTTTAGAATCGCAAAGACGTCTATCTCTACGTATCAATCTTGCGTATTAGAATATACTTAATTCTGGGTAAAGATATTATTCATTTCCATGCCACGTGTTGGTTGGCTTTTACGGCATTTTAACCCTTAGTGGGTTATTTTATGCCGGAGAAGTGTTGTTTTATTCATTTTTAGTGAGTATTAAACATCTTTTAAACTCCAATTTTAAAAAAATATTTTTTTCTATTTTATCTATTGATGAGTCTCGGACAGTTACTACCCCTTCGAGTGGACCTGAGAGTAATGTAGATGAAGGTTTTGGTTTGCTTTATTGGATTTTACGGTATGTTTTATGCTGAAGCCTTATTGTTCTATTCATGCTTCAATTTTTTAAAACTCAATTTTTAAAACATTTTTAAATCCTCTTTTGTCTATGTGACTCATAGATGGGACTTAAAGTAGCATATACAACAGATTTTAAATTGAAATTATTGAATTGTACCTACCTTATTGAGGCTGTATTCTATTTTTGCTGTAAAATTCATTATTTCAGTGTCCGTAACAAAAGTAGTTTGCAGGCATCTTGATGTTTAATTATAATACAAGTGTTGGGGCACTCAATGGAGAAGACAGAACGAAAAGTCGGTGTGACTCGTTTGCTGACCACTAACCCAAATGAATAAATCTGATCCCATTTTAAAGGATGTACGAACACGCATGCGCGATTTTAAAATTTTGGATATCAATATGTGATCAGCAGGGTCTGCCAAAATGTCGACTACTTTTCATTTTAAAAACGAATTAAAATTACCCATCTATGGGTTTAATAGAAAAAACACGAGTTGAAAAACCAAATTATATTATCCATTAAGAATTGATTTATTTCAAAACTTTGTCGGCATTAAATGACCCACCGAGGTTGATATGCCGTAAAACAAAACAAACCTATGGCTAGAAAAAAAAATTAAAATTAATTAACTCGATTATTTAAGGTCAAATTTTTGTCTAAGTCAAAAAGTAGTAGCATAATGAGCATCAGTAAAAAAAATCAAAATAATATTACACATGTAATTAACAGGAACTACCACTTCAAGTCAAAGTGAACCAAAGTCGATGAAGGGGTACTCCACATTACCCAGAGCTCCAGAATTGGAACTTCACCACGAGATGCAGTTAACGTCAAACCCAGGATACTAAGACTCACATTCTTGCACATATATGATAAAAAGAGTTGGAGGTTTGTCATAAGGGTAATAGGGCCGAGACAATCGTATAGGTACTATGGATTGACGTGACCAGTCGATTAATCTGAGGGGGCATGTTGGACCGCCCGTCTAACCTAAGTTAGGGCCAGAGAAGAGTGTTGAATGTCATGGACTGCTCAGCAACCAAGATTCCGTCTTTAAGCATCATGGACCGTCACCCACAGCCACACTGGTGTGTTGTATACCTCTTTTCTTACTTTCTTCTATTCTTCTCCTGGTGTCTTTGATATCTTAAGTTCTTCTAGCGTCTCTTCTAACATCTCTTCTAGCATCTGGACTTCGTCTTGGTGGTCGGTCGCACTTAACTCATTTCTTCTTCTAGATCAGTCTTGTTACCAAGACATTCACCAATCACAAAACCGTGTTATTTTCGTAAGCTTTTATTTACTTAACTAAACATTTCATGTAACTAAACATAGCGCGCTTATGCAGGTCAGTTCCAGTTAAGTCAGTACATCTTCTCTGCATGACGTCCAAACTGAAACTGAGGACCCAACCAGGTCCCACGTGACTTCACGTATTTCGCGGGCTTTCTGTAATATTCCATGGAAAGTCCCGCCCGTGATATGAAAAGGGACATCCCTTTAGAAATACAGGGAATTGACAATAATCTCATGGAACCGCATAGATTATGTAACAGGTGGTCTTATTGGGGTGATTTTACCACTTGCATTGCCAATAGTACATTCTCGTGAATTATTCCGATTTCTGTTTCGTTTTTCCTAGATATTGTTTCCTGGTCCATTATGTTATTAAACGTACTTGGTAGAATTCATTATAAACTATGTAGAGCAGGTAATATGCCTTATAATATTAGACAGGTTAAGTAGTATTAGTTATAATAAAAGGTTGTAATATACATCGATTACACCTAGCTGTACTCCTCATCATCAAATTCCGTCCTGCTCTTTGTATACAAAAGATATTTTATTCTTTACTCCTTTTTGACCCTACCGTTCTTGATCCTGCCAACATAAAGAAATAATAATAATAATAATAATAATAATAATAATAATAATAATAATAATAATAATAATATATTTATATATATATTAATATTATTATTATTATTATTATTATTATTATTATTATTATTATTATTATTTCTTTATATATATATATATATATATATATATATATAGTAAGGTAGCATTTCTTCTTCAAGGCATATTTTGTTGAACAACGCAGCCATTTTTGTCTGCAAATTTTGTTCCATGTCCTTTCAATTTCCGGATTGACCCTTCCACACGAGTAGGGTGTCACAAAAGGTAATTCTTTTAAATAGAGTTAATCAGGTTTGAAATTAGAGCTTTTCTTCTCGTAGGCTCGTTACTGTACCAAGGTTAAATATCTTAGTCAACCATACTATCTAACATAAACAAAGGGGAACCACTCTTGACTGATACATTATTTATTTATTTTCCCATTAAACTAACCTAAACCCTAACCCTAACCCCGTCTTCTTTTTACCTAGTAGACGAATAAATAAATGAATAATTTATCAGTCAAGAGTGGTTCCCCTTTGTTTATGTTTGACTTATAGGAAATGACTTTTTTTCCTTTCTGTCTTTCATTACAGGGTTTTCTCATTATTCCTACTTCTTTTATACTTCCTTCTCGTCCATAGTTTTCCCGCCCTTTATGTAATAACATTTTCATATTCCGATTCTTTTCATATTTCCGTACTTTCTGCTTCTTTTCCTTTTCGTCTTTCCATTCTATTTCTTAAACTAACTTCCTTTTCCCAATTTTTCTTTTTTTTATCATTTTTCTTTTCTTTCTTTTTCTCGTCACTCTTGTGCGTTTTTTTTTTCTTTTTTTTACACTAAGACTTGTCAAATTTTGATAATATCACACATTCCCTATGCAATATTAATTCAATTTAAATACTATCAAATTCTGACACAGCAGTAACTTTTGGAACTGCTGCATAATTTCCTTTGCCTGGAGCCATGATTTGTTCTTATTTCTTTCCACATTGCACAGATTTCAAACAGCACAAGACTACTACTCATAAATTAATCTTTTAGTTCGGTTTCTTCTCATGATTATTTTCAATAATCAACGTCGAATTTTATACGATATAAGCATTATAATTGCCTTAAAAATATAAATAATAATATACTTTACTTAACAATGCTTCAAAAGCAAATTAACAAATTCCATTATATATATATATATATATATATATATATATATATATAATATATATATATATATATATATATATAAAAGTAATTGGTAATTTGCTTGAAGCATTGCTAAGTATGTTATAAAATATTAAAATTCGAAGGCAATACAATGCGTATAAAAATAAAGACAAAAATATGTTTTTTATGTCTTATCGATTTCGAAGCATAAACTTCATCATCAGAGTTTATTTTCAGAAATGACGTGCTTATGTTTTTATTTGTGTGGTTATAATTTCTCTTCTTATTTCCTTTTCCTCTACTTTTTTTTTCTCTTTTGTTTTCTCCTCCTTTATGAATGAAATGGGCGAATAACTGTAATTTCTTATTTCTCTTTAAAAAAAAAAAATAAATAAATAAATAAATAAAGGAGGAGAAGAAGAAAGAAAGGAAAAAAAAGAGAGGAAAAGGAAATAAGAAGAGAAATTATAACCACACAAATAAAAACATAAGCACGTCATTTCTGAAAATAAACTCTGATGATGAAGTTTATTCTTCGAAATCCATAAGACATAAAAAACATCTTTTTTCTTTATTTTTTATACGCATTGTATTGCTTCGGATTTTAATATTTTATATATATATATATATATATATATATATATATATATATATATATAATTTGGGAGATTATGTGCTTAATTAAAGTCATACCTAATTTGAGAATTAATAAGTTATAATTAAATGAATTAGGCGTGCATATCGGTTTAAATGTAAGGCGTAAACAAATCGAGAAAAAGTCAATCTCTGTATGTACATTTCAGCCTATTAGGCCTCATCAGTAGATTTATAGATAGGATAGGGCTTTTTGTGCGTGATTTGAACCCTACCTGCCAGGTTGAGACTCTATCCATTACACTAGCTTGCTTTTCTCAGATTTTCTCGTTTATTTTAAACTGAATTATATATCTCACTTTTTTGGTTGACTTACAGCACGACAGTATGAAGTCTGACTCTGACCCGGAGTGGTAGAACCTGTTATGGTACCATCTATGTATAAAATGTCATCAGGTCTTGAAATAGTCCAAAATCTCTTAAATAGGACATCTGAGAAGATATACGGAAGTAAAGTAAAGTCGTCGGTGTGGCCGAAAGTCAGTATCAGCCAGACAGCGAGGGAACCTATCCCCTTTTCACTAGCTCTAGGCAAAGGATATTTTGTTGTCTGTGTTGGAGCGCTACACCTACTATCATCTCTTTACTTAACCGCACAGATCCATGTGCTACTCATACGCTGAGTTGGCGAGGGTCAGTATCGAACCCAGAACCTTGAAGTCCCTAGACGAACGCTCTACTAAATGAGCTAACCGGACTTGGATCACCAAATAAAAATATGAGACAATAAAAAGTCGATTGAATGGCCTATTGTAGACAACCGGGCAGCGAGGGAGTTTATCCACTTTGCACGAGGCCAGGGAGATTGCTTTTACCTCTTTGATGGAGTGTTACTTCCACTATCAGCTCCCTATTCTACCGCTCAGATCTAAGATGTGCTACCCATACACTGAGTTGGGGAGGTGCCGGTATAGAACTCCTTCCTTCTTTCCTTCCTTCTCATAACACCATTCTTGTGTTGCATATCATCTTCATTTTACTGTTTGCTTCTTCATCTATTTCTATGTTTATGGTTCGTTTTAGTTCGTTTTGTTTTACGGCATATCAACCTAGGTGGGTCATTTAATGCCGACAAAGTTGTCAAATAAATTAATTCTTAATGCATAATACAATTTTGTTTATAAACTTATGTTTTTCTATTCAACTCATAGATGGGACCATAACAGGTACTACCACTCCGGGTCAGAGTGAACCCGGGAGCAATGGGGATGAAGGGGTGCTCCACAATCCCCAAACCTCCAAAACTGGAACTTCACCATCAGATAGAGTTTAACGTCATTCACAGGACACGTAGACCCTCAGCCACCGCATTCTAGCACCCATATGATAAGAAGGAATGAGGGTTGCCATAAGGGCAATAGGGTTGGGGCAATCTTATAGGTGCTAGGGCTTGACGTGAACAGCCGATTGATCGTAGGGGGCCTCTCCGACCGCCCGTCAAGCCCAAGAAAAGCCTAAAGTGGAATATTGCAAGTCATGTACTGCTCAGACACATGGGTTCTATCCTTAAGCATCACGGGTAGCCATCCACGGCCTTTTGGGGAGTTTTACCCTATTGCAGAGGTGCAGTTGGTACATTCAAACCCCCAGTCGACAGGGCGGTCTATGTTTATGTTATTTGTTTTTGATTTTTTGTTTCATTCCTTTTTTTTTCTTGTTTTTGTTATCCTTCTTTTTACGGCCTATTTTCATTCCTCCTTTCTCATTATTCTGTACCTTTATTTTCTTGCTTATTCTTTGTTACTCACATTTATATGGAGACGCGTGGCATAATGGTTAGACTCTTAGGAAATGATCTCGTCGCCCCGAGTTCAAATCCTAGACAAGACTGTTTGCATTTCACATAGCGCTAATATCCGTGGGAAAGGTATGAACCTATATATTCTCCGTCCAGCTATAGATAAAATAGTCGGGCAGACTAGGCTCTTTAATCTTGTACAGGTAACCAGTCTAGGAGAAGGAATTCTCTGAATTTGAAAAACCTGATGATAGTCGTTGTTTGGGTTTGAGCAATCCTTGTGCACCAATTCTTTCCTATCGTCTGAGTCAAAAAGTGCAGATGGTCCAACATAGGCTTTCAACACACTATAAACAAAACATTGTGTAGGTTGTTCATTAAATGAACCCTCATTCGTCGAAATTGACGAGAGAGTCCATTCACCATTTCACTTTTATATTTCATGGTTATGTTTTTACATTCTTCTTCTTTCACTGTATGTTTGTATTTGGTTATTCATTCACTATTTTTATTCCTTCAACTTTTCTTTCTTTCCCGTCTATTTATTTTCTATTCTTAATTTACGTTTATTGTTGCCGGGAGTGGGTGGAGGCTATTCCTTATCGTATTCATTACTTACTGTCAGCCTTTAACATTTAAGCACAGATTGAGCGATTCAACAGATCGATATTCAATCACACATTCTACTTAGGAGAGGATCAACAGTCTTACCCATCAAAAAAAGAGAAAAGAAAAAAATCAACATAAATCAAAATGGTCGAAATAAACATAAAAAGCACACGTGACTCGGTGGCATCTCATATCTTCAAGTAGAAACTATTGTTTCATTATTGTTTTGTTCTGTGAATAGAACCAGCAGAAAGTAAAACATTTATAAAGTAAATAAATACAGCCAATCAAATATAGACATTGATAAGCAAAACGTAATAATTGAACAACTCAGTAATTGTAAAGAAGAAAATTTCATTATATATCGCCTCCGAAGAGAGGAGAGACTCCCACCACCCAATGGAACCACCTGTTGGTCGTGGGTGGCGACCCATGATGCTTAAGGACGGTATCCTTGTGGAAGAGCATTCCATGACATGCAACACTCCACTTAGGTCCTTACTTAGGCTAGACGGGCGGTCGGAGAGGCCTCCTCCGATCAATCGGCTAGTCATGTCAACCCCTCGCACGTATTTCTTGTACCCATCCTATTGCCCTAATGGCAACGTCCAGCCCTTTTTACCTAAGAATGAATTTATTTCAAAACTTTGTCGGTATTAAATGAACCACTGAGGTTGATATGCCATAAATTAAAACAAACAAACTAACAATAAAAAAGAAGTCAAATGCTGAGTAAGCAAATATCAAACAATATAATAGAAACCCCGATGTTTTGTTTTGAAAGAAAATGAGTATTCATGTAGAATGAATTTATTTCAAAAATTTGTCGGCATTAAATCACCCACCGAGGTTGATATGCCGTAAAACAAACAAACCAATTATATATCGACGAGGTTCAATATATGCTGAGATAATTATTTCTCACTTTCCCCCTTTCTAATCCATTTTATGGTAGTGGGGGGACTGGTCGCCGGCTTGGTAGAACCATTACCCTTTCTTTCTTTTTCTTTCTTGTAGTTATCATCACATCAACGTGGTTGAACTCAAGCGTTTTTAAGTCTTGAGTCTTTATCCACATGGAGTGATTTTTGTTTTACTACGTTCTTCCCCAATCAACTAAGAAACCTAGTACGAGAGAGAGAGAGAGAGAGAGAAGAGAGAGAGAGAGAGAGAGAGAAGGGGGGGAGGGAGGTAGGGAGGGTGAAGAGAGTGTGGGTCGAGTAACACTAGTGATCATCAGCGAAGCCCACTAAATTTTGTAACCGCTCATACTACCTATCCGTGGGGTCTTACCCAATGAGTTCGCTACTGGTCCCTCCCCACTTGCGTCAGGAGAAGCATTAACTTTTTACCGATAATGTAAACGTATATTTGTGGCATTATGATGATTCATCCATAAAACTTTTCCATTCTAATCTACGCGTAATTCCCCCTAGAAACTTTTCCGTGCTAATTTACATGTCACTATTACATTCTTAGCTTTTCCCCTCTCTATTATGTTACCGTATGCCTTACTATTTGCCCAAAACTGATGTAGGAGGTGAAGGGGGAATAGATGAATTGATATATTTTCCAAGGAAATTAGCGAGAAATGAAGCACAAAGTGAAACACGAAATGAAACTCAAACAGCTTCGTCCAGAATTTTGGACTCATGCAGAATAGCGCGCAAGAGATGATATCATTAGAATCGTATTTTACGTATAAATATAGCATAAGATGTCGGAAATCCTCGAAGGACGTAACCCGGACCCAAATACTAAACCCAAAACTAACCTTAACCCTCAATCTAGCGTCTCAAATGTTTTGGGTATTTCCATGAAATGTAATTAAATTCTAAATTCTAAATTTCTATTCTAGTATGACCACCCCAAGTAGAGTTTAACTGGTTTTGAAGGAGTTTTCCTTCTCCTAGACTAGTTGCCTAACCAAGGTTAAAGATCCCAGTCTGCTCTACTATTTGCCTGTAGCTGGAGGGATAGTAGTTGGATTCCTATATTTTCCAAGGGTATTAGCACTATGTGAACTAGCTTCATCAAGAGTTTGAACTCGAGTCGACGAGTCCATTTCCTGCGACTCTAACCATTACACCACCCGCCTCCAACAAAACGTAATGCTTTCTATACGTAATCTAATGATATTATCGCTTTCGCGCTATTCTGCATTAGTACCCAGAATTTGAATCGATTGCATTTTCATTTTACGACCATAACCGTTAGGCAACGAGCGTTATTCATACTTATAGGAATTAGTTGATAAAGTCTTATCGTCACATTATTCTTTTCTGGGGTAAACAGTAAGATTTTATACGATTTCCTTAGGATGATGACTATAAGTAATCTCAGTGTTCCTATCGAAATCTTCTTACTAATAACTCTTCTTTTTTCGTAATCTTTGAGATTCGTTTCTTGGTATATAGAACAGACATAGTTCTAATCGAAAAACAGCTTTACTTTTGTACCAGTGCGGACTCGATGAAAAGAAATGAAACTGTGTGTAAATCTTTTTGCCTTAGCCTGCTCCAGAGCGCTTCGGCCTCTGGAGTGGCTGGGTAATAAAATTAACAGCGTTGATCCCAGGGTCTATCCACCCAGGCAATACCCGCCCCCTTGATTTAAATGGGAAGGGCTGGGCTTATTGCCCAGCGTCTGAGGCTACCCTCTCGAGAGGGAATGCCGACGGGATCGACGCATTTTTTGTGCCTACACCCCCATGAGCTTCGGCTAGTGGGTGGTCCCACGTTAATAGGGCCTTGTGCCTAATCCGTACAAGTGGGGTACGAAGTAGATATCCTGTACGTAAATCTCTATATCTGAAGGGGCGGGATCTATTTGGAGTGGTGTATATGTACGGCCATTACTTTCGATATGGCGTCTAATTAAAGGTGTGTGTAGTTTCTAGATTTATCTGGATCGGAGTTGTTGGTATTCTTCATCTTTTGTTTGGCTGGCTGACTGGCATATCTCCGTTCTTCGAAGGGTTTGGAACAACTTGGCTCCTTTTTGGGTTTATGATAGAAAAGTTTAACCTTACTCTTTCCTCCCTGAAAAAAAAACCCCACAAAAAACACAAAAAAACACGGAGCGAGCAAGAAATAAACAATTCATTATTACATGTCTGCAACCCACTATTGTTTCGTATTTTGTTTATATTAGAAACACACTACTTTTGTTTAATGCTGCTGCTTATGTGTAACCTACTAGTTGACTGGTCCTACTACTAGACGACTTAAGCTTTTTATTGCGTATTAAACGCGCTACAACAATACATTTTATTTACCTCATTTACCAAATGAAAATACGTTTTATTCATTATATTGTTTTCATTTTGTGTTTTTCACTGTGTGATTTTAAGTAACCTTGCTTTTTGAAAATAAGCAGATACCATAATGGTAGGCAGGCTCGCCTTGCAGATCATTAGATCATTGCAATGCTTGTACGGCTTATTTTCGCTATGTACCATAAAGTTATAGAGATATTGTGGGATGGTAAGCGTAGTAAATATAAGTACAGTTTGAATTGACTTAAACTAAAGTCCACCCTCCTCATCACGTCAGGGCTGTGTAAACGTTGTAGAGATATATTGTCGGAATTAATTTCCTAGTAGGGTCACCAGAAAAGGACATGTCTTGAAAGGACCAGTGGTTTTAGGGCCACAATCCGCGCATAAGAGCCCTGGTGAAAATTCCAAAAGGTGTCTGCATCGAAAACCGGGGTTTACTTTTCGTCCTCTCGTACCAACATCTGCTAAATAATCTATGACAAACAAAGGTTTCTGCATGCGGGGTTATTTGGGGACCACTTGCGTACTTACTATTCCCATGAGAGTCTATCTTTGATTTTTTATAGTGATTTGGTTTGGTTAGTTTTGTTTTACGGCATATCAACCTGGGTGGGTCATTTAATGCCGACAAAGTTGTGAAATAAATTAATTCTTAATGCATGATACAATTTTGTTTATAAACTCATGTTTTTCTATTTAACCCATAGATGGGCTTTCTATAGTAAATTCAATGGATAATTAATTATATAGTAAAATAGATAACTAATTAGGACTGAGACTGTTCTAGTAGTAAACACCTCCAGCGGAGTTTTACAGGTTTGAATTCAGAGTTTTCCTTCTCCTATACTGGTTGTTTAACCAAGGTTAAAGAGCCCAGTCTTCTCTACTATTTATCCATAGCCGGAGGGAGAGTAGTTGTATTCATACCCTTCCCAAGGGTATTAGTGCTATGTGAACTGTAGTTTCGTCCAGGATTTGAATTCGGGTTGACGAATCCATTTCCTATGACTTTAACCATTACACCACGTACCTCCAGCTAAAGCTCAACCCACCCTGAGTTATTGATGCCACAAGACAAAACAAGAGACATACTGTCTGTAGTACCAACACATTTTAGTCGGTTTCTGTTAGTAAGATTTCATCATTGCTATTACCTTCATCTAATTCAAATTTTAATGACAAATTCAACTTTGATGTCTAATTTGACAATTTCGTACAAGCTGGTGAAACAAAGTACAGACATATACTAATAGTAATTATTCTTTGATTGTACATTCAACAAACCAATTAGGTGTCGCTTGTAACAGCAGTAATATAAAAAAACACTCGCTGGCACATGTTACTGAAATTGATTTTCACCCAGTGGAAATCATTGATGTCTATTGCTTAAGTGGTCTATCACGTCTAGTTGGTTGGTTAGACGCCCCTAAATGCAACCTTGTGTCACATCCTACTGGTGACGAACGTGTATAGATTTATTAATATTATCTTCTCTAAAGCAAAGCGACTTTTTAATTTGAGGGTGTTATTTTTAATTCTTGAACTAGAAACTTTATTTGTCAAATCTAAGACAAAATAAATAAAAAATCATATCTGAAATATTACATGTCAATTATAAAAACTATAACCATTTCAATCGTGAATTTAATACTGGATTTTCAAAAATATCAGTTCATTCTTCTGGAAAATGCAACCGTCTTTTCAAGATACCTACAAATATTAAAGATAACCCCACTCCACAAAATACACGTCTGACTCTGAAATTCCCAGAACTAAATTAAAAATTCAGACTTTCCTAGATTTGCTTCAATAGAGATAAAATTTGACCTCTCACCTGTCACTCACGCCCCCACACTTCTGCCGGATTAGCATAGTATTATTTAAATATCAACCGATTCAGATTTTCTTTAACATGTAAGTTTTAAATTACCTTGTCGTAATATCAAATACTTTTTAAATTACTTAGAAAAGTTTTTTTCATAAACTTTACTTATTCGTAAATTAATACCAAACCAAATACAAAAAAGCATATGTAAAATTATTCTGAATGTTACATGTGGTTTATAATACTTTTTCACCTTTTTTTAAAATTCCACATGAAAAACCTAAATTTGAGCAAAGACGCATCGCATCGTGGCTAGCAAGATAGGTTCGCAGTTCCATTACTACTCAAAAGCAGAGGTCAATTCTCGCTGGATGTCCACTCATTGCAACCTTATGTCCTACAGTTCATGGGGTAAACACGTTGAATAAAGATGCATCTTATCGTGTTGTAATGCCTGCCTTAACTTGTGAGTAATACGATTTTCAATGTCTTTTTATCGCATAAACGTGATATTTTCAGTCGCAAAATGTCATGTTTAAGAATCCTTTTAGTTTAAATATATATATACATAGTATATATATTCATACATGTATATATATGTGAATGGTTGGGTCATGTACGTCGGATGGATGATGGACGAATCCCGAAAGACATCCTCCATGGAGAGCTAACATCTGGTAAAAGACAGATTGGCCGCCCCCTACTGCGATTCAAGGATGTCAGCAAAAATTATCTCAGGTGCTTTGGCATTGTCCCTTTCAGCTGGGAAAATTTGGCTCAAGACCGCCCTCGGTGGCGGCAGAATCTCCATAGAGGCCTGTACATGTCAGAATTCACCCTGATACAACATCATGAAGCTAAGAGGTCCATAAGAAAGCAACGGCAACAAAGCATCGGAACATCGTCATCTACAGGGACAAACTACAAATGCAAAATCTGTGGTCGAGAATGTTTCTCAAACATAGGACTTCATAGTCACAGGAGGCGCTGCAACCTCAGGGGCACACAAAAACTTTTATCATAGTCTTTCGAGACTGAATTGCCAATGATGATGATGATGATGATATATGTGACGGTATGTAGTATGATAAAAAAAATGAAAAAACACAGGTTTAAACGAGTTAAGACGTGAGTTTATTGGCCGACGCTGCAGTGTTTCGATCTATTAATTAGATCATCTTCAGAGCTTTTGTTGGTATGTGGAAGGTAATAACATTTTTTTTTTTATCTCAGAATATGAAGAAAGGCGAGTAATAGTCCTTGTTTATCGGTCTGTTTAAAATTCACATAGCAACAAAAGCCCTGAAGATGATCTAATTAATAGATCAAAACACTGCAGCGTCGGCCAATAAACTCACCACTTAACTCATTTTAAACCTGTGTTTTTTTTCAATTTTTATTATACTATATATATATTATATATATATATATATATATATATATATATTGTGGATAATATGGTTGCTATATTTCTAAGCAGACAGCGCTCAATACTATTAATCGACCTTTTATATTTGAGTTAAGGTAGCGTGAACATGGTGTCAACACCTGGTTACTGACAGTTTCTCGCCTATGTGATATTCAGAAAAAAAGATGCATAGGCGAGAAAATGTTGGTTAACAGCTGTTGACTCCATGTCCACTCTACCTAAAATCTCTCTCTCTCTCTCTCTCTCTCTCTCTCTCTCTCTCTCTCTCACACACACACACACACACACACACATATATATATTTATAAGTGTGTATATATATGTGTGTATATATATATATATATAAGTGTGTGTATATATAAGTGTGTATATATATATAAGTGTATATATATATGTATATATATATATATATAAGTGTGCATTATATATATAGTGTGCATATATATATATATATATATATAACTGTGCACATATATTATATATATATGTATATATATATATATAAGTGTGCATACATATATATAGAAGTGTGCATATGCATATATATATAAGTGTGCATATATATATAAGTGTATATATATACATATATATATATAAGTGTATATATATAAAGTGTGTATATATAAGTGTATATATAAAGTGTATATATATATATATATATATATATAAAGTGTGTATATATATATAGTGTGTATATATATAAGTGTGTATATGTATATAAAGTGTATATATATTATATTATATAAAGTGTATAATATATATATATATAAAAGTGTATACATATATATATATATATAAAGTATATAATTATATTATATATATATATATATATATATATATTATATAAAGTATATATATATATATATACTAGCAAATATATGCACCCTCCGGGTGCAAGTATTTAAGTTTAAATGTAATAAAATATCGTATTAAATTAGAAAGGTTAATGAAACTAAATAAGAATTCAGATAAAAAGATTTGAAACGGAGGGGGTATAATCGAAAAAATAAAACAACTGAAACTTACTCTTTCATCACTTCCGTTTTTTAATGCTAAATTTTCGTAATTTAACTATTTAGTTAAAATAGGAAGTAAAGAATAAAATTACAGTTATTTCTTCTTGTTAATGAATTTCTTTTAGGGTTTATTGAAGAGATTTTTACTCATATTCATTAAGATAAAACCAAACAATTAGAAATCAATAATACCAAGCACATTTTTATTAAAATCAGTTTTTTTAATATCAATATGCAAATTAGCTTTACGGTTACACTGAAAACTGGTATTTTGTTGTATATATAAATACAATTGCATGTTATTAGTATTTAGGTAAGGCCAACAGTATTAATAATGTCAAACAGTTTTATTATTAATTGAGGTTTAAATAGAAATACAATCATGGAGAATGTGTCGTTAATAACTAAGGAAATTGTGACTTGAGTAGTAATATAGTTTCGGTTACAGACAGAAAAACACACAATCTCCATTATAATAAGATATATATAATATATATATATATATGTGTGTGTGTGTGTGTATAGGCATGTATGTAATGTGACACAAAGGCCGGTTTAATGTGGAACCTAGCACATATATGTGTAGTTTATTTTCGTAGTTTTGAAAATAAAATCGCTGTTTTGAACACAGTATATACTCCATACTTATAACACTGATTCTTATATTGCGAATATCTATAATGTTTCTTTTGTATGTAGAAAACAAGGCTTTAATTTCAAAGGACATGACAGAAACGGTGACCGGTGTGGTGGCCTTTGATTTGCTAATATGTTTTGTTAATGCACGTTATATTACCTAACAAGAAATAATTGCAGTGAATTGATGTCTGTATTTGGAGCAGGTTCTATAATGTGCATGAAGATAAAAGTGTGTATCTCTTGACGTATGTCAATGTAGATCAGAAGAATTATAGTAGAGAGGATTTCGTGTCGGTTTTGTAAGCATCAAATCATGCGCCAAGAATCAAAGAGTGAGTGAAAATTCAATTTTGAGTCTGTTCAGCGAATGGAAATTCTTCAAAAGAATTCCAAGAGAATTGCAAATTAGTTTAGTTGAAAGCGACACAAATCAAAGAGTTTTAGAACGTGAAGGTGAAAGAGAAGGAAATGTTAGGATAGAGAGGAAGGGAATAGAAGAAGAAGAAGAAGAAGAAGAAGAAGAAGAAGAAGAAGAAGAAGAAGAAGAAGAAGAAGGGGGAGAAGGAGGAGGAAAAAGAAGGAGAAAGAAGAACAAGGGGGAGAAGGGGTAGTAGGGCCGAGTAATTTTACGCAAAGTAAAAGGTAAAGAAAAAAAAGACTAATTTGAAAAATAAAGAGTAGGAGAAGAATGAAATGGTGAAAAGAGTGGAAGAGATGAGGGAAAGAAGAAGGAGATGAAGATGGAGTAGAACAACAACAAGAAGGAGACGGTGTTGTTAGGGACAAGTAATTTTACGTCAAGAAAAATGTAAACAAAGAAAGAAAAATGATGAAGAGAAGGAGGGGGAGAATTAAATGATAAAAGAAGAAGAAGAAAAAGCAGTAGTAGTAGTAATAATAAAAGAGTAGTAGTAATAATAGTAGTATAAAAGTGGAGGAAGAAGTAGTAGTAGTAGTAATAAAAGAGAGGAGGAAGAAGAAGAAAATGAGCGGTACTAGTAGTAGATGAAGAAGATGAAAAAGAACGAGGAGATGACTTATGAATAATTGATGAAGTTGAAAAAGAAACAGAGCGAAGAAAAAGAAAAGACAAAAGACAAAAGACAAAAGAAGAAGAAGAAGAAGAAGAAGAAGAAGAAGAAGAAGAAGAGAAGAAGAAGAAGAAGAAGAAGAAGAAGAGATAGTAGGAAGAAAAAGGTAAAGAAAGAAAAATGAAGTAATTTGAAGGAGGAAGATGGAAATGATAGAATTGAGAATAAAAAAAGTATCTAAACTAAAAAGAAAGAAAGAAAGAAAAGAATTTGAAGAAGAAAGAAAACAGGGATGGGATGGGGGGATCGGGTTGAGAATAAAATGAAAGTTTAAATAATTTTTTTAAAAAAGATTGAAGAAGAAGAAAAGACAGAAAGAAAGAAAAAAAACTGAAAAAAAGAGATATGAATGAGAAACTTTAGAAAGGAGGAGAAGGAGAAGATACTATGGACAAGTTCTTTTACGCAAAGAAAAAGGTAAAGAGAAAGAGAGAAAAAAAGAATTTGAAGAAGAAGGAGGAGTAGGGTAGAATTGATAGATTTAAGAATAAAATAAAAATCTAAACTAAAAAAGGATTAAAGAAAGAAAAGAAAGAAAGAAAGAAAAGAAAGAAAGAAAGGAAGAAAGAAAGAAGAAAAAAAAGGAATTTGATGAAGAAAGAGAAAGAGGAGTGCGATGGTGGTGATAGTGTTGAAATAAAATGAAGGTCTAAATTAAAAATTTAAAAAAAGAAAGAAGAAAGACAAAGACAAAGACAGAAAGAAAAATTTAAATAATTACATAAGAATGAAGATAATGAAATAAAAGCGGCGAGAACTGAAAAAAGAGGAGGATAAGGAAAGGGATAGAAGTGATAGAATTGAAATAAAAAAAATATCTAAACCAGTGGTTCTCAACCGGGGTCCGTGTTGACCCCCGGGGACCATATATCATTTTTGGGACCCAGTCAAGCAAAAACGTATTTCACTATAAAATTACAATCGGATTTTTAAACATCGAATGGCTAGGGGGGTCCATCACAGTAAAATAGGTTTAAAAGGGGTCCATAGGTAAAAAAAAAAAAAGAGTTGAGAACCATTGATCTAAACTATAAAAGATTAAAGAAATAAAGAAATGTTACATAATTATTAGATTCCTAATATTTATGTACAGTAGTGTAGAAACCAAAATGGCTGTTATAAGTTCAGCCGGCGGCCTTGAAGGATCGAATGACAAGGCTTGACCTAATCTTGATCCTTTCAATCGGGGAGAAGACCCTCTTCCGATTTAGATTAGAAAGAGGTGTTTTAGTCAGATCGGCCAAAGACCACGACGGTGGAAAGCGTGTTAATCAGACTCCGACTCAATCTGCGCAGGTAGTCTGGTGGGGATTTCGAAATAAAATATGATCTAAGTAAATCGAAGTCTTTTGTTATTATCTAAAAACTACCAATGACACAGGGCTTCTGATAAAGAGAAATCCCCAATGGAAGACCAGACACGAAGTCCCCAAGACGAAGTTCAGACGCTAGAAGAGACGCTAGAAGAACAGAGGAAGAATAGAAGTAAGAAAGTAAGGAAAGAGGTATGCAACAGAAAGAATGAAAGAAAGAAATTTCTTTCATTGAGAAAAAGGAAAGGATGAGAGCGATAGAGTCGAGAATAAAATGAAAGTCCAAATGTTAAAAAGATTAAAGAAAAATACAGAAAGAAAGAAAGAAAATAATAAATAATAAGATAAGAAAGAAGACAATGAAAACAAGCAGAAAGAACTGAAAAGATGGAGGCGAATGAGAATATTTAATAAGATGAGAGAGAAGTGGTAGGAGTAGGAGGAGGGAGGAGTAGGAGATAGTAAGGACACATAATTTTACGCTAAGAAAAAGATAAGTAATAAAAAAAAGAAAAATGAAAGTAATTCGAAGGAAAAGGAGAAGAAAAGTCGATGAAAGTTATAGAGTTGAAAATAAAATCAAAATCAAAATTTTAAAAAAAGATTAAAGAAGGAAAAGGGAAAGAAAGAAAACTATTGTATATAATTAGATAGGAATGGAAATAATGAAAAAAAGACACATCTGAAAAAAAGTTATGAGAATGAGCATTTTTTAAAGAAGAAGAAGAAGGGAAAATAGAAGGTAAAATATGATGGACTGAATGAGAAACAGTAGTAGTAATAGTAGTGGCAATAAATGAAGAGGAAGAAGAAGAAAATTGGTAGTAGTAGTAGTAGTAGTACATAAAGAAGAAGAAAAAGAACGAGGAGATAACATATAGAGAATAGATGAAGTATAAAAAGAAACAGAGTGAAAGAAGAAGAAGAAGAAGAAGAAGAAGAAGAAGAAGAAGAAGAAGAAGAAAGAAGAAGAAGAAGAAGAAGAAGAAGAAGAAGAAGAAGAAGAAGAAGAAGAAGTGAAAAAAAGAGAGACAAAGGAAGAGAAGAAGAAAGAGTGACAAAAAGAAAAGAGACAAAGAAGAAGAAGAAGAAAAAGAAGAAGAAGAAAGAGTGACAAAAAGAAAAGAGACAAAGAAGAAGAAGAAAGAGTGACAAAAAGAAAAGAGACAAAGAAGAAGAAGAAGAAGAAGAAGAACAACAACAACAACAACAACAAGTAGAAGAACAACAAGAACAACAACAAGAACAACAACAAATAGGATTTAAAAGGATTTTTAGAAGGATTCTTAAAATTGGTGATTCAAAAAAACCCGAATGTAACTGACATCAAGATTTGAAACAAGCAAATAATATTAGGGTATATCAAAATCATTTCAGATTCTTTTTTTTACATAACTTTAGTCTAACGCTTATTTCAGGTACACATCTAAAGCTTATATACGTATTCAATATTATTATCATGTGAGTTTTTACTGGAGTATGAGTGACAAGTCTCATCAGGTGGCCAGGACTCTTCTGAGTATTCTAGCCGATTGCAGTAATGCAGTAGTCAGGATGGTCTCATTTCTTCCTCTGATTTCCGCTCGGAAATCGCATCAACTCATCTTCCCATGAACTCTTGATGAAAGGCAAAATTAAATTCTAATCGTCCTGCAAATTCTTCTAAAGTTGTTGGTTTTGTAGAGTAGGCTTGCCTCTCCAGCCAACTCCAAAATAAAAAGGCACAGGGCGTTAAATCAGGATTTCTGGCTGGCCACTCATGCGGACTACGTCTACCTATCCCGCTCCCAGTAAAATGGTGATTCAGCTATTGACGAACAACAATAGCAAAATGTGGAGGAGCACCATCTTGCATAAAAAATCAAGTCCTATCAAATAACTGTTTTGATAATGCTTAGAATGATAAACTTTATTCATACACTAGAAGTGGATACCCGGCGTTGTCTGGTTAGAGGGGGTGCATAATTAAAATGTTGTCTCGTAGATCCATTGATTGTTTTGGTTTTATATAATTGTTCATGTCTTAATCACGAACGCCACCAATGACCTTCCCTTCTCTTACTATTCAAATCCTAATTTTTAAATATCTTCCCAGATATAAATAAAATCTTCATTATTTTTTGCACAAAAAGCAAGTTCTGGTGATAGTGAATATTGTAGCATAATGGTCGGGCCTTACCCGGGAACACCATATTTGTGGCCTTGTGCCAGACAGAAAGAGCTTAATAGATGTAGGATGATTCTCGGATCTTACCGGTAGGTCTCTTAGAAGAATCGGCCCGAAAAAGAAATAAAAACATAAACGAGATGTTGGCGACGTGGGGTCTACCTTTAAAAAAAATCCCGACTTCTTGACTGTTAATTGTCCTTTGATGCGAACGGCCGTAAACTCACAGTAACCGTAGAAGGAATCGAATGATTAGAACGAATCGAACATTCTTTTCCTTCTAGGAAGAGATTGATTATTCGGGAAAAAGATCCTTCTAGATTGGTTCTGTTGAGATAATATATAAGGAGACTCTGGCTAGGACATCAGTAGCTGGCCTGGCAGTTGGTATGGGCAGTAGAGTTGGTCTGACAGTTTGAGCTGAAATCGGGGAACGAACTGTTGTCGCTGTAAACGAAAAGGGCTGTCCAGATATTTGCCGACTAGGAAAAAGTTTGTCACCAAAAGTTTACTCAAAGTACTGAAACTCTAAGGACCATATAAAGATGACTCTCTCTCTCTCTCTCTCTCTCTCTCTCTCTCTCTCTCTCTCTCTCTCTCTCTCTCTCTCTCTCTCTCTCTCTCTCTCTCTCTCTCTCTCTCTCTAAAAATTAAGAAGCCGAAATTGAATTTAATCTAATAAACTCCTGAAAAATAAACTCGGTATTATAGTCATCATTTACTACGAAGAAAATACTACGGACAGTATTATGAATGAAAATAAACAACGATATTCCCCTGACCACTAGACACCAGTAGAGATAAAGTCAATTGGCCGTAACGAAGAGCACCCGGCCTGTGTAAAGTGATACTCCCTCGACACTGACCAACGAAAGAACTACTAGAATCCTGTGTGAGTGTTGTGAACAACCAAATAATTTACGCGTGTGAAAAACGTCCCGAGATTAGCGACCAGAGTATAACTTTTAATAGTGCACCCACTGAGTGCACGGTGTAAGACGCGAGTGTAAAGCCCACAGTGTAAAGACGCACAGAAAGCGCATTGTACAGAAAGGCCCCACTACGTTACATATACGATTTAGTGTCGTGAAAAAGGCACTACGTTACAATATGTGTATATATTTACTTTGTCATTAATAGTTTTATTTTAATAATTTTCTCCGGAAATACATGCACACACACAACTGCCTTTTATATATGTATAGATTGGCTCTTAAAACATTGTTATTGCTGCAAATAATGATGTATAACCATGTAATTGCTTGCAGATTATTATTCTTAACTAGGAATACTTGAAACAATATACTTGTAAAAATTAATTTCATTAATAGTTACGTGAAGAAAAAATGATTGCAAATAACTACCAGTATCATTATACAGAAATAGTTACTTAAAAATATATAGAATAAACACCATAGTCACCTTCACAGGTTGTGACTAGCGTCCAGTCGCCAGACAAAAAAAGATAGAGAGTAACTGAATACACTCTGTAGCAACTGAGAGGACATACTCAAGTGTTCAGTATATATGGATGCAAATATACACACTAAAACCACCAACCAATCAAAATTCTGGAAATAGACTTGACCATTCCACAAAGTAGAATAGCCCAAGCTGCTATTTAAAATCACTTACCGAGTCAGAATTCGCAGAAGTGGGTCTAAATTTGTAAGTGGTTTAAATAATAAGTTTATAGATGAGAGGTTGATGTTTATGGCCCCTACTTAAATATAATTTGATGTTTTTTAAATCTTGATTTTCTAGTGACCAGGAGAAATATCATAACTATAACAGCTAAATGTCTACTTTATACAGTTAAAAAAAAAGATAAAGATTTGGTTCAGATAATGGACACAAAATAAAGGTCCAGTTTAGCATTATATTTATATAGTCACAGCCTTCCTGTGAAGTTGAGTATGATTTTTATTCTACAGAAGACAGGTAAATAGTGCAGTTAAGTTATTTAGTCTTGGTTAGGAAACCAGTCTAGGGGAGGGAAAACAGCTGTACTCCATTTTAAATTATATTTATGAGCACGTAGCTTCTCTTCATTGGCTTAGATACAGAGAGAGCAGGGGAGCGAATCCTCCCCCTGAATACATCCTTTAAGCATGGTACCCTTTCAACTGTTTAGTTAAGAAAGTTACAATAGCTTCTTCCTTTCATTCGAAATGATTTTAGTATTTTTACTCGTAGGAGTGCGTGGTGTAATGGTTACCGTCGTAGGAAATTGACACGACGAGACGAAGTCAAATTTTGACGCAGCTGTTTACATTGCACATAGCGCTAATTTCCTTGAGAAAGGTACGAATTCAACTATTTTCTTTCCAGTTATGACTAAATAGTAAGGCAGATAAGGATCTTAAACTTGATATGGCAACTGGCCTTGGAGAAGGAAAACTTTAGATGGGTTATCATCTCATTATTCAAACCTGCTTTGGGAGCTCCTTTTTATTACCTTAATTTTCTTGTTTCTACTTTTCTTTTCGTTTTGGGAAGGAGATCAATTGATTGATATTCGTGCGTTCTGAACGAGCTATCGGTATTAAAAAAAATTTAATTAAAAAAAAAATACACAACATATATAACTTCTTAACCTCTTGGCATGAAATAGACCCAAACGGGTTGATATGCCGTTAAAATCAACCATCCAACCAACCAATATAATTTTTATCCCCTGGTTTTTCTTTTCTTTTTGGGAAGGGTTTCTATCGATGAATATTCGTGTGTTCTGAACTAGCTATCATTATTAAAATCGTTAACTACAAAAGTGTAAATATAAATACATAACATATATTACTTCTTAACCTCTTAGAATGAAATAACACCAGACGGGTTGATATGCCGTTAAAATCAACCATTCAACCAAACAAACTAATTTTTATCCCCATGTTTTTCTTTTCTTTTTTGGGAAGGGTTTCCATCGATGAACCTTCGTGCGTTCTGAACTTGCTATCATTATTGGGACTATCGCGATGAACAGATAGACAATTAGAAATCTTGATTAATGCTTAAATAAAAGTTACTCATTGCCAATCAGTCTTGTTTTATCATCTTTATCTATCTATCTCTCTCTCTCTCTCTCTCTATATATATATATATATATATATATATATATATATGTGTGTGTGTTGTGTGTGTGTGTGTGTGTGTGTCACTCGGTCGTTTTATTTTCTTTCTTTCCTTCTTTCCATCATTGATTGAAACAGATTAGCGTTATTGTTTTCGCGTTGTCATACCCTCTTCATCTTTATCTTACACTGTTTCTTTCTTTGTTTCTTATTATGTTTTTTTTAGCATGTCTTTTCTTTCTTTATAATAAAAACGGATTGGTCCATTATATAGCTGAGGTGACGACACTCATAAGAATTCGGCGGATAAGCAATGCCAGATAATCTTGATTTACATTTTTGCATTGAATCTTGGACGATTTGGACGGTCTCATTTTTAATCAGATGGTGTTGCAGGAGGATAACGGAAGGAAGATTTAGGAACGTGTATATATATATATATAATATATATATATATATACATACATATATATATATATATATAATATTATATATATATATATATATCCACAAGAAAGCAGCTGTGCGGCCACTTACCCCCTATAACACAAACCACCAGAGTGAGACAAACAAGACACACCAGACACTGCTGGAGAAGCAAAGGCGAACTCATAAGTGACGTTCTTTGAAGTTTTCTTAAAGTTGTGTCGTAATATTAATGGCGGTTGTGATGAGACGGTATTTTCTCCTGCCTCCGTTTGATTCATCGCTCCTGGTAATGTGATACAGCAATGTAATTATCCTTCAACACGCTATTGAAATATTCATTCTGATCCAACTGACGGATGGTGTTTTTAAGAGCCAGACAGCAAGATGGGAAAAGGTTGCGAATAAGGTTACGAGAGTCAAAAGAAAACGTTACTTGTGGTTGACAGGAAATAGCAAAAAAATTGACAGGACTTGTTTTGTTTCGTTTTAAAAGTAGTTCATTATTTTCGAAACTTGACTGACGAGGGAATTAAAACCTTTGTATCTCAACACAAACGTAACTTGTTGGCATCGCTGTGAATCAATTCAGATAAAACGGAGTTCGTGTTTTAAACAAGAAGGAACATCTCTACACTGGGTGGTAAGCCTCTGAAATTAGTAGATCATTTCACGTACCTAGGCAGTAATATCTCATCTATACAAAGCGATGTCATTATACGAACTATCAAAAAATGCCTCCTACCGGACTCAAGTATTTAATTTTGAATATAATCAAGTAATACATTGAATTAGAAAGACTAAGGAAATCAAATAAGAACACAAAGAATGTACAAGTTATTTTGTAGGCAGGTGTTATTAAACAACATGGAACATTTCTTTTTCATGATCTTGATTTGTATCTTTTCCAGTCGTCTGGCTATCTTTCTAATGTTAGGATCCAGTTGAAATACGATTCTTCCCATACTATCAGCCCGAGCGCTTTCTACTGCTTCTTCAGTCGTCATCTTGGGGTATATGATTTGGTGTTAGTTCTTTTTTTCGTTTTTCTTATTATTTGATCAATTTTGTTTTTAAATTAGAAGAGTCCATTATTTCGAGATATAAAAATAACAATAAGAAACGCCTACAGATACTTGAAGCAATATGCATTAAAAATTAAAAAAAATTTTTTTATAAAATTGCATTCACATCGGTCATAATATATTAGCTATCTTTAATAACCAATACTAATCACGCAACCCTCTAAAAATTGATTGTCGATGTCTGAGCGAACTTCTAATACGCTTATGTTAATAACGTTTTTACAAAACCTTTTAGTTTCTAAATTTATTACACCAAAGAAAAGTTTTTGTAGAATACAGTTCATTTGAATACGCATCACGAATAAATAGGATGTTTTTGGTTGTTTGGTGGTTGGTTGGTTGGATTTTAAGGCCGTTTCAATCCTTGGGTTATTTTATGCCGGGAACGTATTTGTTTTATTCATTCTTGGTTGGTAATCATTTTTTAAACTTATTTTAACACATTTTTAAACTTGTTTTTTTTTTTAAATCTATTTAACCCATAGATGGAACTTAGAAGTAATAACCATGAAAATATACTGGTGTGTTATTTTTTGTTTATTTGCTGGAGAATTTAACGGATTAATGGCATTTGAGTGTATTTTAATGGGGGAAATTGATTTGATATACGAGTGAATTGTGTTATAAACGAAATCAAACTCGCAAATCAATGTATCTCTATGTTCGGGTTTATTGTACTTGTTTTTTAATGCATTTATTTTTTCTAAAATTCCAAGTTTAGTTGGTGACAGGGGGTCAAGGTTTAGGTACTGGACGTGTAAGCCGAAAAGGAGTGTCCCCTTCAAAAATTGTGATAATGTAAAAACTATCTGGTACGTCTCAAGGTGTCCGTTTCATTCCTGAAATGAGGTAACCAAGCGAATACATGGTACTATTAGTATTTTTGTAATTTAACAATTGTAAAAGATTTTAAATAAAAATATTTTAATCAATTATTATTCTGATAAATCCATTGCAATCTATTAGATTTCCATATGCCACAGTTGAATGAGCTGTATATCTTTATTGAATTATAAAATGACTTGATTTGATAAATTGAAAGTTAAAGTTATCTAGTTGTTAGTTTCAAGTGACGACCACAATATTGAGTTTCTTCAACTGAACAAAGTATTCTGCCGGCAACACTTCCAGTAGTTCTTACACAATTTGTCAAAAGTTTACTTCACTTTAAGATCGAAACACGACACAACATTTTCTCCAATGAAAAAGACATTCTCCCCGAGAGAACCCACCTCGGCATTTATTTCTCTCAGTGGCCGAACAACTTCAGTTAACAGGGGTGACAGAAATCACTCGCTATACCCCCCTCGCGCAGGCCAGACTCACATGGACACGCTTAGTCCTTGGCGGCTGGGAATTCTCAACTCCACTGTCCCAACCTCCGCCAATCGCCCCGTGCTCTCTGTCACAAGTTAATAAAACCATCGTGACATACATTTAAAAAATTAAATAGTTTATTATAAATCATTTTAATTTATTATTTAGATATATAAATGAATTATTTTTTTATATCTACTTCTAGATAATAAATCTTATGCTTAAGTAATAGGTAACAGGTTCTTTTCACAACACAATTTTTTTCTGTAACGAGAGAGAAGACTTACCTCGTGGGGCAAAGTGGGCGCGAACCTGTCTCTTCGAGAATGAGTGGCAACGAAAAATATGACAACCTTGGGACATAATTTAAATACGTGCGATTTCTAGGCAAAGAGACATGGCAATAGTAAATCTGCACGTATATCAATTTCTCTCTGATCGTCGTACATAAAACGAACCATACTGCGAAGTGGGCGAAATGCTTCGAAGTGGTGGATGAACCGTGTACGGAGGACTGCTAGAAGATTTTTGCGGGACGACAAAGTTTGTAATCAATCTTTGCAGTTGAAGAAAGAAATAAGACGAATCAATTTCACAACTTATATTTATGTTATATCTACTTCCAGATAATAAATGTTATACTTAAGCAATAGGTACCAGCTACTTTTCACAATATCAATTTTCCTTTAAGAGAGCCCCCTTTTTTTACATATATATCCGGTACCCAAAAATTGACCACCCCTCCCCCGTCGGTGACTGAAAAGCTAGATACATTTTTTACGCGGGAATCGTAAAACCTATCAAGCAATATCTAAATAATGATGAATCGGTTATAGGATAAAAAAAATATACGTCTCTCTTTCAAAAGAGACAACTATGAAAGTAAGGACGTTGCGAAATGATAAGTTAATTTAGATAACGTTTAAATGCAATCTTGCAAAGCTTGTCCCGTCTGACCGTCCAGCCACTTTCTAATTCCGGCCGGAGAGTCCAGATTTGATGGAAGATTCTATTTAACTCAATTATCTGTGGCCCCCATGGTAAAAGTCAATCTGTTTAATTGATAAGTGAACAATTGTCGAATATTCCCGATACAATTATGCTAGGCGTTTGTCAAACAGGACATTTTCAAACGGAGAAAATATTCTGACTGATGACACAGCATCAATAACTCAATGGCTTTTGTTGCTAAGTTTCATAGCACAACTCCAATCGCTTTTTGTTTTGACAAAATAAGGCTTATTCGTGACTTACGGACAAGTCAAGTTAAGCAGCCATAAAACTGTCCAGTACTTAGAAGGGTGACTACTTAGATAAAAAAAAAATCAAAATTATATTTAGTATTATCTGCGTTATTCGGACTATTGTCCTTATCTTCATTGTTATCTGTACAACGATTCGGCCGATATGCCATCCCGCCTTCTTCAGGTATTTATTGTCGGACTTGGGAACCCTCTTTTCGACTTGGAAACATTCTTTTCGGACTCGAGATCCTTCTTTTCGTAATCGGGAGCCATCACGGAACTTTGAACCTAACCCTTTATTCAGTCCACGGGGGTATCCTGTTCTCATTCCTCTAACCATATCTGGGTTAGAGGCATTAAGCTGTGTTAATTATTATTCTAAGTTACTGCTGCCCTTGACCAGTATTGAACCTGCAGTCTAGAGATAACTGTCACTTAGAACTGTCTTAACCTAACTCCTTTATCCAATTGGACACATGGCCTTCAGGAAAAAATATATATTTGTTGGCTGGTTCGTTGAATTTTACGGCATGTCAACCCTTGTTGGGTTATAGTTTTTATTTTATGCACTGTTGATGGGTACTAATTTTATAAACACATTTAAGAACTCATTTTTCTGTTTAACCCATAGATGGACCCTAACAGGTACTACCATTCTAGGTAATTGTGGACCTGGGATTAATAGTGATGAAGGGGTACTCCTTATTCCAGGATAATTCCATCTTTTTTTTTTCAAAATAAAGCTTATTCGTGACCTACGGACAAGTCAAGTTGAGCAACCATATAACTCTCCTGTAATTAGAAGGGTAACTAATTAGATAAAAAAGGCAACATACAATTTGTTGGTTGGAATTTACTGCATGTCAACTCAATGGGTTATTTTATGCCGAAGACGTTCTTATTTTATTCCCTCTTGATGGGTTCAATTCTTAAACACATTTTTAAAATATTTATTTTCTATTTAACCCATTGATGGTACCCTAATAGGTTTATACCACTCCATTTAAGTGATGACATGGGATTAATGGTGATGAAGGCGTTCTCCACATTCTAGGACGTTTTTATTTTATTCACTCTTTATGGGTTCACATTTTAAACTTTCTTTTGAAAACACATTTAAAAACTCATTTTTTCTATTTAACCCATAGATGGGGCCCTAACAGCTACTACAATTCTAGGTAAGAGTGAACCTGGTATTAATGGTGATGAAGGGATACTCCTCGTTCTAGGAAAATGCCGTTTTTTTTTCCAAAATAAGGTTTATTTTGGGACCTACGGACATGTCCAGTTAAGCAGTCATAATGTTGCATACCCTTCTTTACCAGCCCTAAATAGGTATATGTTATATACTTCTCTTACTTCTTACTCTGTCGTCTATTCTTCTGGCCGGTTGGTATATCTTCTAAGGTCTCGTCTGGTCTTCTATTGAGGATTCCGGGTCTGGTTTCTGCTTATCAGAAGCCCTGTGTCATTGTTAGCTTTTAGTAATAACCACAAGACTTCGATTTACGATGATGTTACTTTATTCGTAGATCCCCAGACCAGACAATCACGCAGTGAGACTCACATCTTGCTAGCTTTGCTTCTAAGTTCTAACTCTAACTAACTGAGTTACTTACCCCTTAAACCGGAAGGGGGCCTTCTGGTTCTCACGTTCCATCCCCAGAACGCAAGGTGAGATCGAGGTCAAGCGCCGTCACTCACCCTCTTGGCCATTAGCTGCACTAATATGATTTCTACACTATTGTCATAATCATTAGGTATCTAATGATTATGTAACAATAAGACTGTCCATTATTTAGAAGGATAACTACTTAGATAAAAAAGAAACATATTTTTTGGTTTGGTTAATTGAATTTGCGGCATGTCAACCAATTGGGTTATTCTATGCTGACTAACTCAGCGTATGAGTAAAACAGGGATCTGTGCGATAAAGTAAGGAGCTGACGCAAAAACAATCTCCTTGGTCTAGCGCTAGTGAAAAGGGGATAGACTCCCCCGCTGATTGGCTGACACCGACTTTAGGCCACCCCGACGACTTTAATTACTTATATATATAATATATATATATTAGGCTTGGGCCGATTTAAGTCAGTCAGTGGAGCACTCGGCTAGAAATCGCAAGGTTCTGGTTTGATACCGGCTCTCGTCAACTCAGCGTATGAGTAGCACAGGGATCTGAGCGGTAAAGTAAGAATCTGATGGTAGGTGTGGCGCTTCACCTCAGATGTACAACCAATCTGCTTGTTCTAGCGCTAGTGAAAAAGGATATACTCCCTCACTGTCTGGCTGATACCGACATTAGGCCACCCCGTCGACTTACTTATATATATATATGTACATATTCATTAATATGGTTCATAATTTCCATTTCAATCAATCTATTTCATCATTATACAAGGTGGAACATTTCTATTGAGAGAAGTGGTGACTATGTGGAGAGTAGGGATGTGATTCACAGAGAACTGACTTGATTTTGATGTATTATACATTGTGCTTGTGTTGGTAATTATACCTGTCCTAAACAGAAATGTCATTACTTTTTCACTCAGCCTCCTATATATATATATATATATTATATATATATATATATATATATGTTGTTTTTTTTGAAGTTGGGCGTTATTACGAAGCATCTAAAAATAAATGAATGAACTCGATGTTATGAGTATTGGATTCACTTATTTTTTTATTATTATTTTTATCATAATTTTTTGGGTTCGTTAGATACCCTTTATCAAATGACTGTTGTTCCTGTTCAACGGATCTTTATATATATATATAATAGATATATATATATATATATATATATATATGTAGATGTAGATGTAGATAGATTGACAATGCAGTTGCTATATTTATAAACAAGAGTTATCGACTTCGGTGATAGAGCATATGTAGATTTAATTTAGAATAACGTAGACACATATTTCTCTCTGTCTGATTAACATATACGGGAGGCTGGAAGCGCGTGGTGTAATGGTTAAAGTCATGGGAAATGGACTCGTCGCCCCGAGTTCAAATCCTGGATGTGGTAATTGCATTTCCCTTAGCGCTAATACCCTTGGGAAAGATATGAATCCTACTCTTCCTCCAGCTATGGATAAATAGTAAAACAGACTGGGCTCTTTAACCTTGGTTAGGCAACCGATCTCGGAGAAGTAAAACTCTGAATTCAAACCTGTTGAACTCCGCTTAAGAAATTGACCTTGTGTCACATCCTGCACATGCGGAGGGTTGGTAAATATATATAAGGAGAGTCATTTATATATATATATATATATATATATATATATATATATAATTATTATTAACAGCGTACTAAAAATACACACTATTAATCGCAAAACATACGTACCAAGGATTCCAAACACAAATACGCATATTCATACGCGCACACGCGCATGGATACGATCATAACATCACAGTCTATACGCATTTTCATGCACACGCGCATGACAACATACGCACACGTAAAAACTAAAAGGCGCATCCGACATCACGTAAACACGTAAACATGCAACACGAGAATACAGTTAAAAAAACGCACACATTTAACCATTTGTACCATTTCTTTCATTTTCAAAAGCTATTTCGTTTACCTGACGAATGCACTTACATAAAACCAGTCAGTCGTAAAGATTGTTCATATGTTAATAAATAAAAGGTAAACCTTTTATTTGTTCATTTATTTATCCATATGTATATTTATATCTATCTATCTTGTTGCTGTATGGCTGCACCACCTGGACCCTAACTAAGCGACCAGAGAATAAACTAGATGGGAGCTGCACAAGAATGCTGCGGGTGATCCTGAACAAGTCGTGGAAACAGAACCCCACGAGAAAGTAGCTGTACGGCCACCTGCTACATATCACCCAAATCATCCGAGTAAGACGGACAAGATACGCGGGACACTGTTGGAGAAGCAAGGACGAACTCATAAGCGACGTCCTCCGGTGGAAGCCAGCACATGGGCACGCCAGTGTGGGCCAACCGGCAAAGACGTACATCGATAAGCTCTATGCGGATACAGGATGCTGCACGGATCACTTTCCGAGAATGATGAGTGATAGGGACGGATGGAGAGAGATTGTCATGGATACCCGTGCCAACAGCGCGACCTGATGATGATATATATATATATATATATATATATATATATATATATATATATATATGGAGGAATCATATGTAATTCGGGAGATAATATTTTATTATGGAATAAAATATAAAATAAAGTGGAGATACACGAAGGCCTTTTGAACCGGTACTTTTCAAGCATTTAAACAGCATTTAACCATCCTCGAAGCGGTTTATATTTCTTTTGTTCGACCTACTCTGTGCAAACAAACTTCAAAGCACCCCCTCTATTTATTGGGAGACACTTCTAACCCTGTTTCAACCTAGGGTTCATATATGCCCCCTCTTCTTCCCCCCTTTTATTTAAAAAAAATATTTTTCCCCCTCTGGCTCCCCCCCCCATTCGTTTCTTATGAATTTCTTATACAATCTGACTTTTATTCGTCGCCGGTGTATACACTTGAAAAGTACCGTTTGAAAAGGCCTTCGTGTATCCACCCTTTATTTTATATTTTATTCCATAATAAAATATTATCTCCCGAATTACATATGATTCCTCCACTTTTAGTGCTATACAAATTCTCATGTACCAAAAACCTATTCATATATATATATATATATATATATATATATATTATATATATATATATATCACTCAAGCAGGCACTCTACTAGGCTTACAATAGCTGTCCTACTCATGCTGTAGACCGTATGGAACTGGGATCAAGCAAAGTGATAATTACTAAGTGCTCAACGATCTGTTTAAATCTCTTCTAATTTGTATCCCTGTATTTCAGCTTCTTTACGTTGACGCGAATACCACGCTGTTGTGGCCAGTGTTCTAGTAAATATTTAAATGCAACTAGAATCGCCTGAAGAGAGAACAGAGAGACTAAACTTCCGAGAAATACATCTCTAAATAAATTATTGCCCCCGGAAAGCTGTTAGCGATTACACATTAGTCGAAATTTCAATTACGAGGCGCAACTACAATCTTCCGTGAGAAAGATCTCCCACCTTCCATTCACATTATATTATGTCTTTATTCATTTTACTCATGCGGCAGGCAGGCACCTTCCCATGCCATTAAATTAATGGGGAGTCTATGTGAAGTAGACCAATGTTTAACACTGGAGATTCGCAAGACATTGAAAGTGTTTGTACTCTAAGAGAATGTAATCTGAACTAGTCAGAACATGCGCCATCTGGGCGTAAGTATTTAAGTTTTTAATGTAATAAAATATTTTAAATTAGAAAGACTAACGAAATTAAATAAGAACACATATAAAAAAAAGATTATATTCATTCAGATTACATTTTAATTGGTTTCTATATAAAATCATTCATAGGATTGAATTTAATACATTGGAGAATAAAGCAATCATATTAAACATCAATGGCACCAACTAGGTATTTAGTAAATCCTGTTTTGGTAAAACCAGTATGCAAATTAACAACACTATATATTATGTAAACCTTTATTTCTTAGTGTTAATAAGACATTTTGCAGGATTGTAAATGCGCTAATAACATGGGCCGTTTTGAGGTAAATCTAACTCAGGTTTTCATAGAAACATTATTAATAAATAAGATTTATTCTATATATTAATAATTATGACTATATAATGAATATGCAGTGATAAATTTACGCAATTCCTAACGTGACCAGTGCCGTAGTTTCGGTTACAGACAACCAAACCTCAAAAGATGATTCATAAGTCTTTAATAACTTAGACAGTTTCATATATATATATATATATATATATATATATATATATATATATATATATAAGTAAGAAATATCAAACGACTTAGAGATTTAGCATTATAGTCTATTTCAGGAGCTTAGACAAATAGTCTAAATCTCCCGACTCATCACATGCGAATGATCTGATGAGTCGGGAGATTTAGACTATTTGTCTAAGCTCCCTGAAATAGACTATAATGCTAAATCTCTAAGTCTTTTGATATTTCTTTACTCATATATTTGCTCTGTGACTCTAACTTCAGAGCACACATTGAGCTCTCAAACTGCGACTTGGTTTTATTTAAATAAAACTCTTGTGTCGTAAGGAAGATTTCTTCTCTGGACTTTTGGATTATATATATATATATATATATATATATATATATATATATATTTTTTTTTTTTCCGTAGTTAGGGTCTTTCCATGTGTGGTTTAACCAAGCTGATGCAGGTAGACCATAAGGAGAGCTCAATGTGCCTAATACCAGTGAGTAAAAGGACAGAGCAAGATATTTAGTAAATGAAGAAAAACTCTAAACTTGCTTCATTACAATCATTTATTTCAACCGTATTAATACGGCATCTTCAGGTAATCCCCCCAGCACGAGCGGTATAAAACACAAGGTAAATATCTTAAGCAGAGCTTAACACGTTTGAAATCAGAGTTTTCCTTCTCTTAGATTAGTTACCTTACCAAGATTAAAAAGTCCAGTTTGTCCTATGATTTATCCATACTAGAAGATACATTAATTAGATGCATACCTTTCCCAAGTATGTCATCGTTATGTGAAATGTAAACTACATCGTCCAGTATTTGAACTCCGATCGGCGAGATCATTTCGTACGGCTCTAACCATTACACCATACGAGGCGTATCGACAGTTTCCCATTAATTCATATTCATCTTTCGTCTTTGAATTATTACGCAATAAATTCGACACTCAACTCTTTTATTTGTTCCATTTTGAAATTAATGTAACTTTAGATGTCTGTAATATGTCCATATCCCTGACAATTGCTCTCAAGTTTTTATGCTTCAGGAACAGAAAACGACAATGTTTGGATGCAGTTGATTGTATGTAAATTCAAATGAAATTGTTGTCTTCTTTGAACGACCTTCCATTTCCTCTCTTTGTCTACTTCTATCGCCGCCATCTTGTCTTCTCTTGCCGTGACATCCTTTGTCGCGACTTGACGCTATTTCATTGGGATGAATAACAACATTTTCCATTGGACATAACTTTATTACTTCAACGTCATTTACATAACCAAAGCATCACACACACACACACACACACACATACACACATACATACACATACACACACACACACACATACATACACACACACACACACACACATACATATATATATATATATATATATATATATACATGGTGTGTCAAAAAAGTATCGAAATTTTAATACTTTTTGTATTCTGAAAAAATTGACGTTCCATTCATTTTCACTTCTATTTTGTAAATACACCAGCAAACTAGGCACGTTTATGACACACCTTGTATTCTGAAAAGAATTAACTTTCCATTTATTGGTCATTTTTATGTTGGTAAATACAGTTTCAATCTGGATACTTTTATGACACACCTTATATATATATATATATATATATATATATATATATATATATATATATACATTCAATAAAAAAAGAAAAACTTAACACATTTATTTCGACCAGAACTCAATATAAGCCTAGTTTCATTAGATCTTAGGCTCATATTGAGTTCTGGTCGAAATAAATATAGTATAATAGCCAAATGATCGTTTGTTAAGTTTTTTATTTCTTATTGAAAGTAAAAATATTGTTCTGCATATTAGTTAACTAGACTATTTCCATTAAAAGTAACGTTAATATATTTGGGAAAGATATGAATCCAGCGATTCTTCCTGCATAAATAAGTAAATAATAGGGCAGTCTGGGCTACTTACCCTTCCTGTTTGAACCGGTCTAGGAAAAGAAAATTCATACCTGTTAATCTCCTCTTAAAGATTGAACTAGTTTCCCATCCTACTCGTGTAGAGGGGTTGAATATATATATATATATATATATATATATATATATATATATATATATATATATATATATATATATATATGAGATTTGATAATTTGCCTTAGAAGCATTGTTGAGTAAAGTATATTATTTTTTTTTGCTTTGAAGGCAATTGCAATGCGTATATCGTATAAAATTCGATAATTATTGAAAATAATCATGACAAGCAAACCTTGCAAATATCGCGCCCTACGTAGAACTTCGTACAGCTCTTTCAACGTTATTAAGTCTCATCAGCGATGTATACTTACAATTTCCCTCCGACAGAAATCGAAAGCACGCAGAATCAGAGACTCTACCCGTGAGCCACTGATACATAGCACACGATACATGCGAAATTAACTTGTCATGGGTAAATACGTCACTATTACTGCTACTATACGAAGTAGAGTGGACGTTGAGAATATCGCAAATTAGGCCTATGCTCCGGCGTAAAGAAATGAGATTTGATAAAACCACGTGTCAAATTTTAAACAAATCGTTGAAACAACAATCTATAAGCAAGCAACTATACGGCGACTTGCCCCCTATCACACAAACCGTTAGAGTAAGACGAACAAGACACGCGGGACACTGATTGAGAACAAGGAAGAACTCAGCCATCTGACGAACCTTTCCAGTCAGTCGAACAAATGCTGGAGAAACAGTGGAATTCATACACAGATTTCTCCTGGGACTACTACACATGGGCACACCAATGTTGGCCGACAAGCGAGGATTAACATTCATCAGCTCGGATACTGTTTCTGTATAGCCATATATACCCAGCATCATCGTCGGGTATATAATCAAAAGAAGAACTCGGTGATTCATCCGCCGGCGTGAGAATCAACCTTCACGTTGAAAATAAAATTCTAAACAAACTAAATCACGAGACGGGCGAGATTCGCGCCTCTAGGGTCAGGGTCACCAACGGCCCTGGGGATTTTCCACTGGCCTCTTTGAATTCTCGCTACAAGGTCTGTCAACAATCTATGCTACCATATAAATTATGTAACTGTATATAGTCTAAAGGAGCTACTGAGTGTGGTATGTGATAAGGTGGATGGTAAGAGAGAGTTGAGGGGATCCGTGCTATCATAACCAAGTTTCTTGGTTTGATACCGGGTCCCGCCAACTCAGCGCATGAGTAGCACAGATTGGACATTCTGATCTGTGTGGTAAATTGGAAGCTAATGGTAGGTGTGGTGCGCCATCTCAGCAAAAAATATCCCTGGTCTAGGGCTTGCGAAATGTGGATAGACTCCTTCGCTGTCCGGCTGATACGGATAATAGATCACTCCGCCAACTTACCATTTATTTTTCTCATATTTCTGTCTGCTGATTTTGCACACTACGTGGAACTTCGAGTAACTGATTTTAGGGTTCAAGATGTGCCTGCTACAATACAATCGATCACTTTTTATTCAGGTTTTTCTCAACTGAATTTGTCTTTTTTTTAAATTATTTTACGCATAGCGAGTTTTTCACACCGGATTTAATGGATGGTCTCTTGCTGAATTTTGAGTGACAGCCAGTCTTCTCAGGTCTCCAGGAATCTTGAAGATATTGTAGCTGATCTTAATAATGTTATGATTAGGATGGTCTTCATTCTTATTCTTCTAATCTTCAATTCCCTCTTCTTTCTATGCCCATGGGAACCGTTCGAAAAACCCCAACTAAAATTGGTAACACGTTCATCCTTATGTTCCATAGTTTTTCCAGCTCACTGACAATATCTAAATCATTATCATTACTAACAAAAAATTCGCCCTCCAGGAACAAGTATTTAAGTTTTAATATGATTAAATACCATACTGAATTAGAAAGGCTAATGAAATTAAATACGAACACAAAAAAATAGTAAACTTTGTTTTACTTTATTCTGACTTCACTAAAAAAATTATACATAGGATTGCTTTTGATACGTTAGAGAATAAAACAATAATATTAGAAATCAATTAAGTAATTATTTATCAAATACGGTTTTGTTAAAACCGGTATGCAAATTACTCATACCATATAATATGTAAAAATGTATTTCTTATTGATGTATGAGATTCTATTAAAATCTTAGAATTTTAAACACATTAATAATATTAGATGTTTTGGGACAATCTATCTTAGCTAGACCTTAATAGGGACACTGTTGATAAATAAGATGCTAATCAAAATTAAATAATGATTATTTCATAAAAATTGAGAATATAACGTAAATAGATAAAGGAATTGTGACATTGATGGTGACGTAGTTTCCAATTACAACTGATATCACTTCGATTCTAGTATCCAACAGCTTTTCAATTATCTGGGAAGGTCCAGATATTTGTTTATATTTTCGTTTTTCTTTCATTTTCACCTTGTGATCTGCTGGAAATGCAAAATCTACGAGTTGACAAGTTTTCTTTTTCCTGCTAACTATTAGGTCTGGTCTTCTGGATTGGACAAGGTGATCCGTCTTTATCTAAAAGTCCCAGAGATTGTTATATGTTTCATTCTCAAGAACAGATTCTGGTTTATGCATATACCATTGTGCTGTATGGTTAAAATTTAGGTTTTAAATTTTTTTTTTTTTAGATTAGGTACAATTCCCAGGGGACTACCTTTATTATTATTATTATTATTATTATTATTATTATTATTATTAGCACAAAATAAAAAGCGCACTCCGGGCGATGTAAAAATAGATTTTTGAAACATATTGCCTGATGGGTGGGAATAAAAAATTCAATGTCAGCGAGTTTGTACCCTAAGTAAGTAAAATCATCAAATTCATTAAAGGATTAAAAAATAAAACAATTTGAAATGTTAACTTAAATATGTATTAAAATAAAACAAACTATATATAGATATATAATACCAGTCATGTATTTATTAAAACTTGTTTTAAAAAACAATGAGGACTGTCTAATGCTGCATGCTCAAATTTTGAGTGTATTTATTCTATGTTATGAAAATTTGGGTAATGTGACTAAGCAGTGACGTACTTTTTGTTACAGACAAAAACCGGAAGCAAATCTCCATTATTAATAGATATGTATTTATTTTGATCTCACTTTGTTAATATATTTTTTATTAATAGATTATTATTATTATATTCGAGTTTTACACACCTGCCGTAGCCGGTGGTGCACTTGAGGCTGTGTAACAGCAAGTATCCTCAGGTCTCCAGAACTCTTCTGAGTATTCTAGCCGATCTCAACAATGCTGTAGTCTCGATGGTTTCGATTCTTCCTCTGATTTCCAGTCCATCCATACACTTTTCCAAACCCTTTGGGACCGTTCCAAGGGCATCAGTGACCATTGGCGCAAACTTCACTTTCATGTTCCACAGTTTTCTTAGTTTGCCGGCATGGTTATTATCATTATTATTATCATTATTATCATTATTAGTCTTAGTAGTAGTAGTAGTAGTAGTAGTAGTAGTATATTGGAAGGTGCGTGCATGCTTCTCTCTCTCTCTATGTTTCTCTCTCTCTCTCACACACACTCACACACACACACTCTCTCTCTCTCTCTCTCTCTCTCTCTCTCTCTCTCTCTCTATCTATCTATCTATCTATATTCCCCCTCTCTCTTTCTCTCTCTCTCTTCTATATATATATATCTATCTCGCTGACTCTGATTCTCTCTCTCTATCAATCTATATTTCCCACTCTCTCTCTCCCTCACTCTCCACCTCTCTCTCCACCCTCTCTCTCTCTCTCTCTCTCTCTCTCTCTCTCTCTCTCTCTCTCTCTGTGTGTGTGCACGTAAGTGTGTGAGTGAGTCATATTCTACTAGCGACTGATCTTTACAGTCACCAAAATGTGCCAACAAGCCTGACACCGAACTGTGATCGATTTTCGATCTTTTTAATTATTTATTCCTCTGTTCTGATCAAAGAAACACCACATAGTTGTTGTTGTTATTGATGATATTATTGTTGTTGTTATCGATGTTGTTGTTGTTGTTATTATTATTGATTCGACCGTTTACAAATCTAAATCTATTTTTTTTCCTTTTCCTTTTTTGTATTTTTTTTTTTGTATTTTGCTTCTTTTTTTTTTTTGTTAGCCCCGACACTTGTGTGTTTTCAAGATGTTGTTTTGAAGAAGGTGCGATCAACGATCTTATTCAGGTGTCACACCAAGTGATTATTTATTCATTCTGAGTAACGAGTCGAATCCCAATTCCCTCGACAGTGATGGAACTTGCGAACTTTTATAATTAAATCTGAATAATCGTCCCTAATCAGATGTTTGTCTGACGCTGATGGTAACAGTGAAAATATTGATAAAACCGCGCGTTTTGCATTCATTCGTCACCAATGATAACCGATTACTTTCTTGTTTCCAATGCATTTCTATTGAAGACATATTAGCAATTCATTTCTATAGTAAAGACTTTGGAACCCTATTGCCCTTATGGCAAGCCCCAAACCCTTTTTATCATATGGGTGCTAGAAGGCGGTGACTGAGGGTCTACATGTCCTGGGAATGACGTTAAACTCTATGCATATTGATATAACGATTTCAAATAAATTCCTTCCTATTTTGTAGCTTAGTCGATAGAGTTAATTTCATGTTTCAAATTAATTCATCTGCATTCTTATTAACTTACATTAGCCTTTCTAACTTAATATATTTTATTACATTGAAACTTAAATAACTACACCCAGAGTGTGCATATATCTGCTAGTAATACTAATAATATTGATAGATTTATATATTTAAAAAAATGATTTACTAAATGATTTTTCTGGCAACATTATCACATTCTAAGCACTGCCCTGTCGGCTGGAGCGTTGGAATGCACCGACTGCACCTCTGCAGAGGGGTAAGACTCCCCCAATGGGACCACCTGTTGGCCCTGGGTGGCGACCCGTGATGCTTAAGGATAGAGCCCAGGTGGATGAGCAGTTCATGACATGCAATACTCCACTTTGGTCCTATCTTGGGCTAGACGGGCGGTCGGAGAGGCCCCCTCTGATCAATCAACTGGTCACGTCAAGCCCTAGCACCTATATGATTTTCTCAACCCTATTGCCCTTATGGCAAGCCCCAACCCCTTTTTATCATATGGGTGCTAGAAGGCGGTGACTGAGGGTCTACATGTCCTGGGAATGACGTTAAACTCTATCTGATGGTGAGGTTCCAGTTTTGGAGGTTTGGGGAATGTGGAGTACCCCATCATCACCATTGCTCCCTAGTCCACTCTGACCCGGAGTGGTAGTACTGTTAGGGTCCCATCTATGGGTTAAATAGAAAAACATGAGTTGATAAACAAAATTGTATTATCCATTAAGAATTGATTTATTTCAAAACTTTATCGGCATTAAATAACCCACTGAGGTTGATATGCCGTAAAACAAAACAAAACAAAAACAAAAGACTTTGGAAATGCATCTTCAAGACAAACACGATTGTTAGATGGTTTGTTTTACGACATATCAATCATTTTCGTATCATTTATCGCCAAATAAAGTTATTTTTATTTCTCTGAATTTTTTAGATGAGGCTTGATAATTAGTGTTATTTGTATTATTCAGACTATTGTACTCATCTTCATTGTTTTTTGTAGAACGTTTCGGCCGATGTGCCCTCCGGCCTTTTCGGGTATTTCTTGTCGGACTCGGAGCCTTCTTGGACTCGGAAACCTTCTTGTCGTAATCGTGAGCCATCACGGAACTTTGAACCTAACCCTTTATTCATCCATGGGGGTATCCTGTTCACATGCCGCTAACCATAGCTGGGGTATAGGTGTTAAGCTGTGTTAATTATTATTCTATGTTACTGCTGCCCCTGGCCAGGATTGAAGTTATTTTTGATGAACAAAGGACTCAGCTTGGTTACAGTACCTGCTGTTGTTTAAGTGTCACCCAATTAGATATTGAACCCCTCGCAGATAGATGGATAGAGATAAAGAGAGAGAGAGAGAGAGAGAGAGAGAGAGAGAGAGAGAGAGATGGGTAGATAGAGAGTAGGGGGAAGGAAGAAAAAAGGTTGTAGATGGATAGGCTCAGAGAGAGGGAGAGAGTAAAAAAGAGTAGGGAGATAGAAATGGAGAGAAAGAAAGAAAGGATGGATATAGAAAGAAACAGAGAGAGAGAGAGAGGGAGTAAAAAAGAGTAGGGAGATAGAAATGGAGAGAGAGAAAGAAAGGATGGATATAGAAAGAAACACAGAGAGAGAGAGAGAGAGAGAGAGAGAGAGAGAGAGAGAGAGAGAGAGAGAGATGGACAGATGAAGAGTAGGGAGAGGAAGGAAGAAAAAAGGTTGTAGATGGATAGGGTCAGAGAGAGAGAGAGGGGGGGTTAAAAGTTTAGGGAGATAGAAATGGAGAGAGAGAAAGAAAGGATGGATATAGAAAGAAACACAGAGAGAGAGAGAGAGAGAGAGAGAGAGAGAGAGAGAGAGAGAGAGAGAGAGAGAGAGAGAGAGAAAGAGAGAGATTATGAATAGGGACAGAGTAAGAGAAGAGAGATATATAGAGAAAAAGAGGATAGAAAGAGAGAGAGTGTGTTTTATAATTTTACTTTTTTACACTCTGTCAAAATAGTTTAGATAATATCTCCGTGTTTACTCTGCAGTTCTTAGTTGTTCTTTATTTTGTTGTTTTTCTTGTTGCTTTTGTTTTGTTGTAGTTTTTTTTTCTCTTCTTTCTTTTTTTGTTTTCAACAAAAATTGTGAATAAACAGATTAATTCTCAATGGAAAAAGGGACTAGAATAATCTTACTTACGACAACAACATTGGCTTTTGCAGTAATTTTCAACACCATTTTAATATAGTACAAAACAATAAAAAATAAATATAAATAAATAAAAAGAACAACCTGCACAGGAGAGAAAAGAAAGCAAATCGATAATAAATTCCCTAAAACTTGGAAAAATAAAAATATAAAATATTTAAAAAAATCTAAAGATTATTACTTATTCAGCCATTGATAAATGACTAAATGACGGTCTAGTCACACTGTTACATAATCTATGCGGTTGCATAAGATTATTGTCAATCCCTTGTAATTCTAAAGGGAAGGCCCTTTTCATATCACGGGCGGGACCATCCATGGAATAGTACAAGAAGCCCGCGAAATAACGTGAAGTCACGTGAGACCTGGTTGGGTCCTCAGTTTTCAGTTGGACGTCAGGTAGAGAAGATGTTTCTGCCTTAACTGTAACTCACTCTGCATACGCGCGCTATGTTAGTCAGATATTTAGTTACATGAAATGTATAGTTAAGGAAATAAAAGCTTAAGAAAAATAACACTGTCTTGTGATTAATGGGTGTCTTAGTAACAAGACTGATGAACCAAGAAGAAATGAGTTAAGTGCGACTGACCAAGACGAAGTCCCCAAGAAGAAGAACCTAGCATGTCAGAAGAACAGAAGAAGAATAGAAGTAAGAAGTAAGTAATGAAGGGGGTATACAACAATACTGGAAGCACCTGTTTGCTCTAGATCACTGAAGTTAAACAGCGATGAGCGAGTCTAATGCTTACTTGGGTGACCACTTAAGCAACACTAGCTACTTTTTTATTTAAATTACTGAAACAAAAGTAAATAGAAATTAGAAATTAATAAAAGATAAGTAAATTTTAATTAAACAGCGTTGAAAAAATCAAAAATCCATTAGAGATAAATAAAAACGATTAAATTAAAATTTGAAATCTATTCAAAAATATTTAGATTAAAATTATATACAAAAACAATTTTAATAAGTTTAAATTCAGAGTTTTTTTTCATCTCTTAGCCTGATGAGGATGATGATGATGATGATGATGATGATGATGAGGAGGAGGAGGAGGAGGATCCCAAGACGATCCCGAGAATGATTCAAATATTTACTATCAGTAAATTTAATCAACATTGAAAAATCAAAAAATCCATTAGAAGTAAATAAATAAAAAAAAGATTAAATTAAAATTTAAAATCTATTTCAAAATAGGCAAATTTAAATTATATAGAAAAATAATACAAAAACAAATTGAACAAGTTTAGATTCGGTGTTTTTTTTTTTTTGGGGGTGGGGTGGGTGGGGGGTTCTCCTTAGCTGCTTGAGCTGCTGCTGATGTTTTTGATCCTCAGATGATCGGAAAATGGTTCAAATATCCACTATCTAAAGCCAATTCATTTCGACTCTTGACTGGCATCCAAAATGAATTGTCCTTCCTACAAATTAATGTCCAAAATCAATCAATCTCTGATTCCGATTTGAAGTCATTTGTCACCAATTTACAATATTTACATCAGTTCGGTTAATTTGCTGTCAATTGAAAATATCATTAAGGGAAAGTAACAAAGTAAAATACGATTCTAAATTATGTTAACTTTAAATGAGGTATATAATCTTATCGTAAAAAGATTGGATTACATTTAAAGTATTGTTAATTATTCATCAAAGACTAATAGAGCGACCCGGCGTTGCCGGGATTTAATGATGGATATTTCAAAGTTCAGCATATATTCACCACAGAACACATTATATTTAAATAAAGTTGTTGAGGGAAAAATAATATTTAAGTTTTTTTAAATCTTTGTTGAGGGGTGGGCGTCAAACAATCGAGTCCAACGCTTACTGACAGACCAATTTTTCTATTCCTTTTTCTGTCTCATCACAGTCGACGTCTATTTCCTATTTTTGTTTCTCCTAAGCCTGCCTACCTCCACCTCTCTCTCTCTCTCTCTCTCTCTCTCTCTCTCTCTCTCTCTCTCTCTCTCTCACACACACACACACTCTCATGCCCCAAGGACCTCCTCGTCCACCGGAGCCGCCTTCACTAAGGCCACCAAACCGTTTGTCTGGTCTGCTCCCACCTGGGTTTCTGCTGGTCTATCTATACACCCAGTACCTACGTGCTTGTAGCTGTCATACGGGCATCTGCTTTTAACAACGGGAACATGGGTAAACTCAATCTTCAGTGCTACGCCCATGTATTGTTTTTTTATATTCAGAAGGACGCGGTTTCGATCTTAGATCATATATATACCAGACAAAGCCTAACCCTCTTCATTCGAGAATACGGTAAGTCCTCATTTCGACTCGTTTTCTCCGTCACATTTTAATTATTGCAATCTGAGTTATTTTGCTCAATCATAATGAACCCTCATTTATTCGGGATTTAAAAAATTAGAATTAAATCGCTTATCTATATTTATATATAAATTAATAACAATTATTTTTCTATATTCTTTTTTTTTTTTTTTTAAGTTAGTTATTTCATCATTCGTATTGTTTTTACATTCTCCTTTCTTTTTTCTTTTCTTAGCTTTGTATTGTTGTCCTTTATAATTTTGTGATTTTTTAAAAAATGTCTTAAATTAATTTTTAAATATATCTTGATTTTATGGTAAATGATGGGAAATTTTTTTTAATCGCCTCTCAGACAAAAAATAGGCTGTGGAATTTATTGGGATTTGGTCTGTGCTTGCCTCCACCAATTAACCTTTATATACCGATGTTTGTATGGCCGATAGAGACAAACAATACACACACATATAAACACATACACACACACACACACACACACACACACACACACACACACACACATATATATATATATATATATATATATATATACATGTATACATATACACAAGGTGTGTCAAAAAAAGTATGGGGACTTTTTGTACATTTTAACACACCTTGTATTTTGAAAAACAATAACGTTCCATTCATTATTTTTTTCAGAATACAAGGTGTGTCAATAGAAATGAAGAATGATTGCAAAGTTATTTTTTCAGAATACAAGGTGTGTCAAAAAGTACAAAAAAATCTCAATATTTTTTACACACATTATATATATATATATATATATATATATATATATATATATATATATTATAGTGTGCATAGAAAAAACCTACTTGAGTTTCACCATAAGGATCTTCAGGGTTAAATCCACTTAATTAATCAATATATTCAGTTGTCAAACAACCGGGTACCTAAATTAACCATGTGTCCCACATCTGTGAGAGAAGTTGGGTAGATTGGTGATTACCGGGGAGTGGCTGGTCCGATCGAGAAAGTCTCTGACGGCATATGAGTACTAAGAACGAGAGGAGGGGAAGACATAATATTTATAATCTCCTTACGGAAGTTAAACAACAACTATGAATAGGCTGCCCTCCCTTTCAGCTTTATTCTTATTTCTTCTTCAGAAACGACTGTTACCGGTTACTGTAGAGTTACACCGTAGTTATCTGACGCAAGGCAGGGGTGGGTCGCTAAAAATAAATATTTTTAGCAACCTCGACATATCGGCCAGCTCTACCTTGGTCACCAGAATCGATACTTCTTTTTTCGACACCTTGTTTGAATCGTGTTATTTGCATTCGAAAGAAGGCGAGTTCGATCCAGGCAGCAAAACACAACCGATTTATTATTCCCTGCTGTGCCGAAAAGTTGTTATTCTCGGTACATTTATTAAAACAATTATTATTCAAAATAACATTACAGGTGCGAGAAGAACGAAGAGTTTAAAAGGAGAATTGGATTTTTTTTTATTATTCGATTAGGAAAAACAAAATCTGTATGAAAAGTAGTTTATCGGGAATATGGGCTTTATTCTAAATAATGAATAATATATTTTGCATGATACTAAAGAATTTATTTTAAAAAAAGAAAGAAAATAGAACGTATTCCCAAAAATAAGCATATTTTGAGTTTATATCCAGTATAAATGTTTTTCATGTTTTTTATTTATTTTTCTTTTCAGATTTAGGGCATAATCAGCAGGTGCGTTTTCTAAAAAGCGTTCGTAATTCTAGAAGGATTTATCCTTTAAAAATAATCAAAAATATTCCCGATCAAAGAATAGATATATCACGTGTTATTTTTCATTTTGTTATTTTCTACTTTTTTTTTTCTGAATTTTATTTTGATAAGTAAATACAGTTATTAATGCAATAAGTACTGGAGATTCTGTGATCGACACAATTGAGACCTTTTTTTAACATATCGCTTTCATAACATTAGATGAATATAGCTATGACGAGTGGGGACAGACAAATACATCTTTTGTACAAAAGTAAGTTTTCGACGAGTTGTATTCAATGACATAATGTATTTAAACTCAAAATGTAAACTAGATGTCAATGGGGTCGAGTTTTTTATAAACCCAGATGGGTCAGACTTCTTATTTTAATTTTCATAATTAATCTATTCATTCATTTATTTTATTAATTTTTTTTTAAATTATAGATTTATAATTCTTATTATAATGGAGATTGTGTCTGTTTCCGTCTGTAACCGAAACTATATTACTAAAGTCACAATTCCCTTAGATAATGTCACATTCTCCATGATTTTGTTTTTTTATTTAAACCTCACTAATTAATAAAACTGTTATACATTATTAATACTGTTGATCATATCTACATGATATTTACCGCGTACCCCACTTGTACGGGTCAGGCACAAAGTCCCTATTAACGTGGGACCACCCACAAGCCGAAGCTCATGGAATGGCAGGTGAAAAATTGCGTCGATCCCGTCGGCATTCCCCCTCAAGGGGGGCGCCTCAGGCGCTGGGCAATAAACCCAGCCCTGCCCCTTTAAATCAAGGGGGCAGGTGTTGCCTGGGGGGATGGCCCCCTGGGATCGATGCTGTTAATTATAGCAATGGTCCAGAGGCCGAAGCCACTGTTGACCATATCTACATGACATTTACCGCGTACCCCACTTGTACGGGTCAGGCACAAAGTCGCTATTAACGTGGACCACCCACAAGCCGAAGCTCATGGAGTGGCGGTGAAAAATTGCGTCGATCCCGTCGGCATTCCCCCTCAAGGGGGGCGCCTCAGGCACTGGGCAATAAACCCAGCCCTGCCCCTTTAAATCGAGGGGGCAGGTGTTGCCTGGGGGGATGGATGGCCCCCTGGGATCGACGCTATTAACTCGTAAAGATCCAGGGCCGAAGCCACTGGACCCCCGCGTGGGCCGGAGCTACATGGTATTTACCGCGTACCCCACTTGTACGGGTCAGGCACAAAGTCCCTATTAACGTGGGACCACCCACAAAACCGAAGCTCATGGAGTGGCAGGTAAAAAATTGCGTCGATCCCGTCGGCATTCCCCCTCAAGGGGGGGCGCCTCAGGCACTGGGCAATAAACCCAGCCCTGTCCTTTAAATCAAGGGGCAGGTGTTGCCTGGGGGATGGCCCCCTGGGATCGACGCTATTAACTCGTAAAGATCCAGGGCCGAAGCCACTGGACCCCCGGCGTGGGCCGGAGCTACATAATAATAACATGCGGTTGCATTTATATATACAGCAAAATTTACTGCGTAACCGTGAAGGCTAATTTGCATATTGATATAAAAAAAATTGATTTCAAATAAATTCATTAACAAAAATAAATAACTGTAATTTTATTTACTTCCTATTTTTTGTGGGTCGGTTTAGCTTAGTCGATAGAGTTCCCGTGAAGGGAACTGACTTCCTATTTAATAAATAGTAAAATTATGAAAATTTAACAATGAAAGACGAGAGTGATGGAAGAGTAAGTTTCAGTTGTATAATCTTTCGATTATATCCCCTTGTTTCAAATTAATTTATCTGCATTCTTATTAACTTACATTAGCCTTTCTAACTTAGTATATTTTATTACATTGAAACTTAAATAACTACACCCAGAGTGTGCATATATCTGCTAGTAATACTAATAATATTGATAGATTTATATATTTAAAAAAAAATGCTTTACTAAATGATTTTTCTGGCAACATTATCACATTCTAAGCACTGCCCTGTCGGCTGGGGCGTTGGAATGCACCGACTGCACCTCTGCAGAGGGGTAAGACTCCCCCAATGGGACCACCTGTTGGCCCTGGGTGGCGACCCGTGATGCTTAAGGATAGAGCCCATGTGGATGAGCAGTTCATGACATGCAATACTCCACTTTGGCCCTATCTTGGGCTAGACGGGCGGTCGGAGAGGCCCCTTCTGATCAATCGACTGGTCACGTCAAGCCCTAGCACCTATATGATTTTCTCAACCCTATTGCCCTTATGGCAAGCCCCAACCCTTTTTTATCATATGGGTGCTAGAAGGCGGTGTCTGCGGGTCTACATGTCCTGGGAATGACGTTAAACTCTATCTGATGGTGAGGTTCCAGTTTTGGAGGTTTGGGGAATGTGGAGCACCCCTTCATCACCATTGCTCCCTGGTCCACTCTGACCAGGAGTGGTAGTACCTGTTAGGGTCCCATCTATGGGTTAAATAGAAAAATGTATTTATAAAAAAATTGTATTATCCATTAAGAATTGCTTTATTTCAAAACTTTATCGACATTAAATGACCCACTGAGGTTGATATGCCGTAAAACAAAACAAACCAAAACAAACATTCTAAGCAGTCAAAGAGAATACGTTTGCATTAAAATATTCTTCCGATTTATAATGTTTTAAGTTAACAAAAATTAATGAGATGTAAGACATAAAGGAATATTTATGCAGGTGTATCAATTTCCTTGGGCTAACTACATTAAAGATAAATTAACAGAAATGTAAATAAATACTTTAAAAAAATTTTAAAATATACTCTTGTGCATTCATGGGTAATGGGTTGTGAACAAAAATAATGTCTATAACTAGCACATCTAATGATGTAAATGGATAGCCAATATTGATATATGTTGAAAAATAACATTCTGGTTTAGTTTAGTCGGTAGAGCATCCGCGTCGGAACCATAAGGGTCCAGCTTTGATACCGGTCTTTACCAACTCACTAGATCTGTGCGATAGTGTTGCTCCATTTCAGACGCAAAAACAATCTTACATGTCTAGCGCTAGTGAAAGGAAGGGTAGACTGACTCACTGCTCGGCTGATGCTAAAAGATGTCTACTCTGTCTACTCTACATTATATATACTAGCAAATATATGCACCCTCCAGGTGCAAGTACTTAAGTTTTAATGTAATAAAATATTGTATTAAGTTAGAAAGGCTAATGAAACTAAACAAGAATGCAGATAAAAATATTTGAAACAGAGGGGGTATAATCGAAAAATAGAACAACTGAAACTTACTCTTCCATCACTCTCGTCTTTCATTGTTATTTTTTCTAATTTAAGTATTTAGTTAAAAGAGGAAGTAAAGAATAAAATGACAGTTATTTTTTCTTGTTAATGGATTTCATTTAAGATTCATTGAAGAGATTGTTGCTTATATTTATTAAAATAAAACCAAACATTTAGAAATCAATAACACTGAGCACATATTTATTAAATTCGATTTTTTAATATCAATATGCAAATTAGCCTTCCCGTTCACACTGTAAAGCGCTATTTTATTGTATATATAAATATAATTGCATGTTGTTAGTATGTAGGTATGGTTACATTTATTAATAATTGAGTTTAAAATAAAAATAAAATCATTGAGAATGTGATGTCAATAACTAAGGCAATTGTGACTTGAGTAGTAATATAGTTTCGGTTACAGACATAAAAACACACAATCTCCATTATAATAAGATATATATATATATGTATATGGGAGTAAATATGGAAATAAATCCGACAATATTGAGAAATTTGAAAAAACAAGTGTTCCAAAAATGAGGTGAATTTATTTATCGACGCTTAAACGTTTCGATTTCTTTAAACCTTCATCAGGATGTATTAAGGGGTGAAGAAATTGATGGATGTTTTATAGATGACAGGAGATAAAAAAATCTTTATAATTTTTTTTTTTTGTGTGTAACTGTATTTGTTCAGCATTATATTTTTGAAAGACTAGTCGCGATCCGCACACGCGAATATGTCATGACGCGTGACGTAACTCGAAGAAATGCATTCAACAAAAGACAAGAAAAAGTATTAATGGACTGATTTTATGAGAACAAAGGGAACAAAGTGGGAATGATAACTCAATAATTAAATAAAGCCTTGTATTTTGTAGTCATTTAAACATTTTTATCTCCTGTCATCTATAAAATAACCATCAATTTCTTCACCCCAAGATACATCCTGATGAAGGTTTAAAGAAACCGAAATGTTTAAACATTGATAAATAAATTTTGGAACACTTGTTTTTTTCAAATTTCTTAATATTGTCGGATTTATTTTCCATGTTTACTCCCATATATATATATATATATATATATATATATATTATATAATATATATATATGCAAACGTATTCTCTTTGAGTGCCTAAAATGTGTGATAAAAATCACATGTATATATATATATATATATGGCTTGTAAAAGGACTTTGAAGGCTTATCACAATGCAAAGGAAGAAAAGGTAACGAGTATGTTGTTAATTTACCTGTATTTCCTTGATATTTCGGGATTAATATCCCATCTTCGGAAGAACTCGGAGCCATAAAGAGATGTTCACGATTCTCCGTATTAATCTATGTTAGTGTTTTTCAATATCTGTTTTTAATGTTTGAATGTATTAATATTCCAACGTGCAGCGTCACATCATTCTCCGATCACAAATCGTTTTTACAAATGAACGCTGGATTTAAAATGCTGTCGTGACGAAATTCAAACGTAGCAATCTTTTTTCTATTGTTTATACTAGCAAATATCTCCACCCTCCGGGTGCAAGTATTTAGGTTTCGATGTAATAAAATATTGTATCAAATTATAAACTATTTAGAAAATGATAAACTGAGGGGGTATAATCGAAAAATAGAACATCTTTAAATCTAACCATTCCATCACTTTTCATCACACCCGTCCTTCATTTTTCCTAATTTATCTATTTAGTTAGATTATGAAGTATTTAATAAAATTACAGTTCTTTCGTCTTGTTTATAGATTTCTTTTAAGATTTATCCCCGAGGTTTTTGCTCAGATTCGTTAAGAGAAAACCAAACAATTAGAAATCAATAATATTAAGCATATATTTATTAAAATCAAATTCTTAATATCAATATGCAAATTAGCCTTCTCGTTCACACTGTAAACCGCTATTTTGTTGAATATATAAATATACTTGCATGTAATTAGTATGTAGATTAATCCACAGTATTAAGAAGATATAACAATTTTTATCAATAATTGAGGTTTAAATAAAAATAAATTCAAGGTGAATGTGACATAAATAACTAAGGGAATTATGACTTGAGTCGTGATTTAGTTTCTGTTACAGACAGACAAACACACAATCTCCATTATAATAAGATATGTTATTTGCTGTTAGTTTGTCGGTGTGTAAACGTGTTATAAGAGTGTTTGGTGTGTCTATGTGTTGAATTCTGTTTCATTGTTCACTTATTGTATAATGTACTCAGTGGGGCGTTATTTTCGTATTTGCCTCGAGAGTTGTCTGCCCGTTTAGTTTCGCTGGTTCCCGCTAGGGGCCCTCGATATTTAAGCGGCTGGTTTGAACGTCTCTCCCTCTTTTCCTACTGCTCGACCTACGAGACACAATGAGGTAGACACGGTCTACCCCTTTCTCGTAGGGGCTTCGGCCCTTAACACTGGCCACTCACTGCTAGTAAGTCTCTCTTACGATATGTGACTATCCTTTAGTCATGTATCCGTAACTACGTTTTTATTTACATTTAGGTATTTCTTTGATACCTAAATATATTGTATTTTACCATTCATGAATGTGTCATTATCTCTACTTTTGTATGTATGTATTATGTACACTTTATCTAAATTATGTACCCTGTTAATTCTTGTGCTGTATACCTATTAAATGTTTTGTCAATCAACCTTTGTCGGAGTTTTATCCTCAAAACTTTGAATCTTACATCAGAAATTGATTTCTGTTCTGTGATTTATTTGTGGATGTAATTTGGTTTTTAATGCCTCTTGGGGTCATAAATTAAAATTCTTAACAAATTTTTGCGAAACAAACACAAGGTAAAATTATTTTAGAATGAGTGTGGAGAATAGATGGAATAAATTACCATCATCAGTAGTGAATCCCCGATCTTTGAACTCCTTTAAGATAAGGTTGGATAATCTATGAAAGATTATAAATATTCTGTGGAAATAATATAAATGTTTGGAATATATGTAACAGCTGACAGGTCTCAGACCTAATATACAAGCTGAAAAAGATATTATCATTATTATACTTAAGAGCGAATAATTTTCTTTCAACAAAAATTGATCAAATGTGGCGAATAAGTTGCGTAAATACCTACTCTTGTGTAACTCTCTAGGCTTTTTCGCGACTCTAAGTAATTGTTTGTGGGGTTATTAAGTACGACTGAAAACCTTTTTTTTTTCAACAGTACGACTGAGTAAACAAGGATGCCGGGGGAATGGAGATGATTTCATCCATATTCTACATCGAGAAAAAAATGTCTTAAAACGTCCCTGAACATAATAACAATAATGCTTTCTTTTCGATTATCATCAGAATAATATTTTTTGTTGATGTTTTTATTTTATTTATTTATTTTTTATTTATTCATTTTTTTATAGATTTCCTTTTTCGTTCATTCTTATTTACTTTCGTTCTAAATTTTTTCCTTTCTTCATCTTTTCACTTATTCCCATTTATATATATATATATATATATTTGTTCATTTATATAATGTCCCTCCCTTTTCCAATTGGATCTTTCTGTCTTCCGGTATTCATTTCCTTCTGCATTTTTATGAGTATATTTTTTGGCTTTTCCTTAGTTTCTTTTTGTCTACTCTTCACTACATCATTCGCTTGATTTTTTTCTGGTTTTTAAGTTTAATTTTTTTTCTAATATAACGGAAGCAGCTTTATGATAGAAAATGTTTGTTTTTAAATACGTTGATGCCCTAACATATCCACCCGTTCGTTTCTTAATAACAGGGATGTTCCTTTATTGAAATCATTCAATCAAACATGTTGTTAATAATAATAATAATAATAATAATAATAATAATAATAATAATAATAATAATAATAATCCCATTCAGAACACCAGATCCAGTATTAATCTACAAGAAAAGTGGATGCGTCAACTAGTAGATTTTAAAGTCCCAGCAGATCACAGGGAGAAGATGAAAGAAAACGAAAAGTTAAACGAATACCTGGACCTTACTAATGAATTGAAAAAAAAGGAATATGTGCGTGAAAGTTACCTGAACGTATGTTCTTTTATAAACTATACATGATTATCATTGGTTACTTGAAACCATATAATTCCTTGATAAAGACTGAATTGGGTGATATATATATATATATATATATATATATATATATATATATATATATATATATATATATAATGAGAGATAAATACATTAATAACTTACTAGATTCGGACGCAGGTGTAATCTGTACATAAGACTACATTACATCCTGTGGGACGATAGGAATAATATTCTTAAATGAATTAAGAATATTGACACTAAATGAGATTATAAGAAAAGTAACATTTGTTTTATAACTAAGTTCCTTGTTATCGGTAAACACACACATATATATATATGCCATCGTCACCTACAGAATGGGAAGAGGAGTTTAACTGTTAAATACACACATTTGTATGTATATTATGGGCGCCATAGTGATCCATCCCTTTTATAGAAGAGCGTTGCATTTACGCTTTAGTTGGCGGTGGTCAGCGAAATCCCCTTCAAAGTGTGGTGTCAAAAGAGTAGCGAGTTTTTTTGTACTTTTTGACACACCTTGTATTTTGATAAAAATAACATTCCATTCATTTTTCATTTCTCTCATGGTAAATACAGCTTTAATCTTAATACTTTTATGACATCCATTGTATATACCCATGGAGGTGGGTGGTGTTATGGTTAGACGTAGTAAATAGAGTCGTTGACCCGAGTTCAAATCTTCGACAAGGATGTTTGCATTCCACATAGCGCTAATACCCCTGGGAGAGGTATGAGTCCATATATTCCCCTCCAGTTATGGGTAAATAGTAGGGCAGACAGCATTCTTTAAACTTGGATATGTACCTTTGTTCTACTTAGGTATTGAGCACTTTTACTTATTAGCTTATTCTCCTAGCGGTTGTATGAATATATATATATATATATATATATATATATTATATATACATATAAATTGTTTTTTCTTTTGGCCAAATACTGTACCAATAGATTATTTTTTGTTGGTACGACTATCTTGGTCTTTTCTTTTTTCCAAAAATGTTTTTCTCCCCGGTTGATGTTTGGTAGTATATTTTTACAATCAAACTATTTGCTGTTTTTTTTTCTCACCGCGAGGATTTACCAACACGCTTGGTATATTATATATATATATATATATATATATATATATATATATATATACAATATTACTTACTTCGGGATTTTTTTTAATAAAACCGATTAAAAATTGCTCAATCCAAAGAGCTAAATAGACGATTAAAATCGAATAGTTTAAAAACTAACGACTTAAGTTTCTCGCAGTTTCACGAATCTTCAGGGTATGTTTTTCCTACCATCGTTATGTATTTTATAGCTGGGTAGTGGCCATTCGCAATTGCTCTAAAGTAAAAATATCAAACGTTGTAGTAATTGAATTATCATACAGTGGTATATCTACAGGTCCTGCTAGTATATCTTTAATGCTTTTGAACATAACAGGGAAAAAGCATATTAGGTCAAATATATATATTATCAATCAATAAATACGTATTAATTGAACGTCTCTATAATCTTGACAGATGGATTATTTCTGTTCACGATGAATGAAGCAGTGAGATATATATATATATATATATATATATATATATATATATATATATATATATATATATATATATATATGAAGAAAAGTTTGTAGAAAAAACAATAAGATGTTAAATGTTTTGCTGACAAACGTCTGTTTCGACCATGTGAAGAGGTCTTTTTCAAAGCAACATTGTAAATGGAAAAACGAAATAAAAATATCATTGATCACGAGGCACAGAACACTCTCGATCGTTACCGGAATTTTCAAAAAATGTTTAAAAATGCGTATTTTATGTTAGAAATAAAATACATTTTATTTTTTTAAATTACAAGCATTTTTATTTTTATCGTTTTTATCGTTTTTCCATTTACAATGTTGCTTTGAAAAAGACCTCTTCACATGGTCGAAACAGACGTTTGTCAGCAAAACATTTAACATCTTGTTGTTTTTTCTACAAACTTTTCTTCACATATTGTCGGATTAATATCCATTTTACCCTTCATATATATATATATATATATATATATATATATATATATATATATATATATATATTACTCGAGGAAATGTAGACAAACACGGGATGTTACACTTTTCCTATACTTGTTTCATATTGTCCTGAAAAAGGTTTCTATATATACCGAAACGTTCAAACATTGACATTAAGAGTAATAAACTTCCATCCAGTGTAACACCCCGTGTTTGTATACATCACATATTGTCGGATTGATTTCCTCATTTTACACACACAAATATATATATATATATATATATATATATATATATATATATATATATTACACAATGCTTCAAGCAAATAATAAAACCTTTATATATATATATATATATATATATATATATATATATATATATATATGTGTGTGTGTGTGTGTGTGTGTGTGTGTGTGTGTTTTGTGTTCTCTTCTTTGGTCTTAATTTCTCATATTAAGTCATGGCGAAAGATCTCACCCACATCAAACGAACCAAGTTAATAAATATTAATTTGGCGAGAATATGAAATAAGTAATATTCGTGATTTTTATAAGAATTAGCTGTAGCCTATCATATGATTTTACATAGATCAAATCTCTATGTTACTTCCTCTGGTGCAGACATTAGACTTTGATTTCAAATATATGACCATCTCACAATAATGAATTAATGGGAATTGCGTTGAACAGTCCCACGTTGACACACCAGACCAAATACAGATGAAATCGGGGTAATTATGAACTTTTGTTTAGTAAATTGGGTTTTCCCAGAAAAAAAACAGAACCCACAAATTTTGTAATAAAATTGTTAATTTTAATTAGGGGGGTTTAGGGTTTGGGTTCTGTTTTTTCTGGGTCATCCTGTACAGAGTGACTCAGAAAAAAACAGAACCCAAATGATTTATTTATTTTTCCCATTAAACTAATCCTAAATCTTAATCTTAACCCTAAGGTTAAAATTAACAGATTTATTACAAAATTCTGTTTTTTTTCTGGCCCACCCTAATTTACTAAACAAAAGTTCATAATTACCAAAATCTGTATCTAAACCGGGGTGTCAATGTGAATCTTAATCTAAACTGACCCAAGGTCAAATAGTGGGAAACCTTAAAGTCGAGAATGAGTGTCAGTAGAGATTACGTTGGTACGACCTTTTCCATCATGTTCTACAGTTTTACAGCCCTCTGGCCAGGTCCAAGTATTTGTATATTTTAGTATATTCTTTCACCGTCACTCAGCGATCCATCGGCGCGGCAAAAGCCACGAGATGACAAGTTTCCTTCTTTTTAATTTAACACTAGGTCTGGTCTTTTAACTGGGATTAGGTGATCAATCTGTATTGCTGTCCCAAAGGATTTTATGCATCTCATTCTCTGGGACAGATTCCGGTTTGTGTATATACCATTTTATTATCATTTCTTAGCAAAATTATACGTTCTCCGTCCACAATTATTTAACTTTTAATATGATTAAATATTATATTGTAATAAAAAGACTAATGAAATTAGATACGAACACGCACAAAAATATTACCCTTTTTTATTTTTTTTCTAATTGATTTCAATGTAAAATTATACATAAGATTGTTTTTAATAAGTATGGGAAAAACGATAATATTAGAATTCAATAAAGCCAAGTAAATATTTATTAAACATGGTTTTGTTAAAACCAGTATGAAAATCATTCACACCATATACTATGTAAACATTCATTTCTTAATTATATATAACACACATCGCAGGATTTTAAACACATTAATACCATTGGCTGTTTTGTGGCAAATCTACCAGCTAGAGACATCGTTAATAAATAAGATGCTAATTAAGATTAAATAATGATTATTTAGTTTAATAACCATTGAGAATATAACGTAAATATCTAAGGGTAGTGTGATGTTGGTAGTGGTATTGTTTCAGTTTACAGACACACACAATCTATATTATAAGATTATTATTATTATTTTCACTTCTTTTGATTTTTTTCACATCAGCGTTAGCTCATGGTATTTCACTAGAGTGTGTGTGACAACAAGTCTCATCAGGTCTCCAAGACTCTTCTGAGTATTCTAGTTGATTACAGCAGTGCAGTAGTCTGGATGATCCCAATTCTTCCTCTGATTTCCACACCCTCGAGTCTTTTTTACAAGTTTATTGAGACCGTTCCAAGTGCACCAACTTCAATTGGTATCACATTGACCCTCATATTCCAAAGCTTTGTGGTATTTGTGCATCTTTTCGTTTTCTTTCAGCTTCACCCTGTGATCTACTGGAATCGCAAATCCACCAGTTGGTATGTTCTCTTTTTTCTTTTGTTTTTGTTTTTGTTTTTTTTAATCAACACTAGAGCTGGTCTTCTAGCTGGGATAGGGTGATCCGTCTTCATCTGGAAGTCCTAGAGAATTGTATTTGTTTTATTCTCAAGAACAGATTCTGATTTATGCATATACCATTTTGTTGTACGGTCAAAATTTAATTTTTGCATAATTCCCAGTAGATCACCTTCCTAACCCAGTCGTACCTAGCTTTGCAATCCCGTTGTGCTAGTTTGCTACATTCGCTTAATATATGGGTTACATTATTATCATTATTATTATTGTTAATTTTTTTGTTTACATCCTATTTCTTTGAAAGTGATGTGTGCATGAGAAATATGTCCCCTTACAAAATGGGAACCTATGTTGTTTTCAAGCGTTCAAATACTAAATGGAATTGTGTAACGAGCTTCTGAATAAAATCGAAATACATCAATAGAAGACACGAATGACATTTTACCGATGATCTCGTCATAAGAACATTTTTGCATATATATATATATATATATATATATATATATGTATATATATATATATATATATATTACTTACCAAGCCCTCCGCACGAGCAGGATGCCACACAAGATCAATTTCTTAAGCTTTCCCAAGGCTATTAACGGAAAGGGAAATACAAACGGCCCTGTCCAGGATTTGAACATTGGTCGAAGAGTCCATTTCTTATGACTATAACCATTACACTACGCGCCTCCATGTTTGCAAATATACCAGATTTATCTTAAAAGAGCTTTTTTTTTTCTTTCAGTTTTTTTATAAAGTAAAGTGAATATCTTTGTGAATGGATTTGTACTCATTTAAGAACATATTATTTTGCTGTAGATATCCAAATCTCTCAATTCCTCTCTATAATAAAAAAAACGATAACTTTAACAACGGGTAGCTTGAAACCTGTTAAAAGATTAAAATGCACTGAGTGATCAGTTCATAATACCTTGTCATCATGGTGAATTGAGGAAAGAAAAGAAAAGAAAAGAAAAGAAAAAGAAAAGAAAAAGAAAAAGAAAGAAAGATACACAATTTCTTCCATCTTTGTATAACAGCGTTTTCCTCTACAATTCTTCGCCCATATGGGGCGTTCAGCATTACAGTTCAATACGTCAAGCAAATATATTAATGGTCCACTTTCGCCAACGCGATTTGCCCGCCCTTTCCGTTAGAAATTTACCGAAGTGCTTTTTACCATACGTTCTCGCTTCTTTTTGCCTGTTACGATCAAATTACGTAAATCGGGGGCGTATTTATTAGGCACTCCGGGCGAATTGGATGCGTTGGAAAACGCCTGACACACAGACTGTGTTCATCAGTTAAGTGCTCTTCTGAC
>CM042159.1:24852036-24869536 GCA_023376005.1 Doryteuthis pealeii | reverse complement strand
ACTGTGGTTATACATTAACAGCTACCCCTGGTCGGGTTTGAGACCCGAATGAACTTTCGTTCGCCAATCCTCTTACCCGTGCGGCCAGAGGCAGCTGTCAAATATAGAAGAATATTTAATTGCTACATTTCAGTACTGAATATCATGGATATAGAATCCATATCTAAGTTAAGGTATCTTGGACCTGAAGTCAACAGCGCCTCGTTAGAGATAGTTTCTTGCCTATGCGATCTACAGACCAAGTGCACTAGGTTGGAGAGGTGGGAAATTGTCAGCAACCAGGCGCATTTGACTCCAGGTCTACACTACTTTAACTTATATATATGATTAGAATGTTATGCTAACAGCGTTCTTGATCAGTAAAATCGCTACAGTAATCTATGCACGAAAATACAGATTAGTGTTACATTTTCAAGTATAAAATATAATAATAATAATTCAACTGATATTTTGTTGTAGCCTAGTTTACCTATTGTAGAGATTGAATGCACTGGTCCAAGACTATTTATATACTGCTGTTTTAGAACATCGGCAGTGAACACTGAGACTGTGAAAATTACAGTACCATTAGGCGAACCGCCTACCACGATGATTTAGCACTATGTTGCGAGTTACTCTATGTCTGGCGCAAACTGTAGTTGAATGTTCTAGCATACTGAATATTGTATGATCCAGTATATAACATATTCTGACATTGTCAATCATCGATTCAGATAGTGCCGAATACTGGCCAACATATAAATCAACTGCAGAGTGAAAACTTAATTAAAAGGAATGTACTAGGCATGACTCTAAACTGCTCCTGGTAGTTAGAATCCAGTTATAGAGCTCTGACGGGTATTGAGCACGCCTGTATTACCACTACTCCCAGGTCCACTTTGACTCGAAATGGTAGTACCTGTTACATTTTAGGTTCCCATATATCGGTTGGAAATGGGCCTGGTTATCAGATTTGGAATCCTGGACGACAGTGTTTGCATTTCCCATCGCGATATTCATCTTGGAAAAGGTGTGAAACCAATTATTCTCTTTTCCCGCACAACCATCACCATTATTAATGAAATAGATCACTAATTAGGACTGAGCCTATTCTAGTAGTGACCACCCCAAGCAGATTTAACAGGTTTTAATTCCGTTTTCCTTCTCCTAGATCGGTTGCCTAACCAAGGTTAAAGAGCCTACTCTGTCCTACTCTTTTACCCATATTTGGAGGGAGAGTAGTTGGATTCATACCTTCTCCAAGAGTATTAGCGCTATGTGAACTATAGCTTCGTCCAGGATTTGAACGCTGATCGACGAGTCCATTTCTTACGTCTCTAACTATTATACCACGCGCCACCACTAATGAGTAGGATAAACTGGGCTCGTTAACCTTATGTCCACTGTTCTAGTTGAAGGACAACCAATTTTATGTATTTGATATCTCCGTACGAGCTGGATTTGGCACAATGTCAATTTCTTGAGTGGAATTTAACTGGTTAAAGTTCAAAGTTTTGCTCCTCGTAGACCAGTTGCCTCATTATGGTTAAAGAGCTTAGTCTGCCCTACTATTTACCCGTAGAGGGAGGAAGAATAGTCGGATGCATACTTTTTACCAAGTGTAATAGCTTAATGTGAAATGCATCCAACCTCGGTATTATTTGGATTATTCGGATTATTGTCCTCATCTTTATTGTTATCTGTACAACGTTTCAGCCGATGTGTACTCCGGCCTTCTTCGGGTATTTTTATCGAACTGTGGAACCTTCTCGTAATCGGGAACCTTCTTGTCCAATTGGACACATAGGATAGTTGATAAAGGCGTTGGTTTAATACAGTTCTAAGTGACGGTTATCTCTAGGCTGCAGGTTCAATCCTGGTCAGGGGCAGCAGTAACATAGAATAATAATTAACTCAGCTTAAGATCTGTACCCCAGCTATGATTAGTAGAATGATAACAGGATATCCCCGTATATTGAATAAAGGGTCGGGTTAAAGTTCCGTGATGGCTTCCGATTACAAGAATCCCGAGTTCGAGAAGGCCTCGGAGTCCAATAAGAAATACTTTTAAAAGGCCGGAGGGCAAATCGGCCGAAACTTTATACACATAACAATAAAGATGAGGGTATTAGAATAATCCAAATAATACCAATCATCAAGTATTATCGCAAAAAATCAGAAATAGCATCCAACCTAGTCCAGGATTTGAACTCTTGTCGCCGTATCTATTTTCAATGATGATAACTATTACACGACGGGCACCTCCTTTATAATTTGCTTAAGAAATGACCTTGTGAGGCATGTTGCTTATAGCAGAGCTGTTGGCTAAATACAATCTCTGATAGTTGGACTGTTCAACGAAACAAGGCGATGCCTTTGAATCTGTTCTGTTGATCTTCAAAAGATAAAATAAATCGGAAATTTGTTATGGGAATGTATTTATTTGGGGTAATATTGACTCGTGAATAAGTCAGCAGAAATTGAATGTTGCGAGTTAGGGGGTGGTTGCAATCACAAGGTCACCTGACCCAGTATGAGGTCTCATGATAATCGAGGGGAAGAACCAGAAAACCTGTAGCCTGAGATTCACTGTGTGATCCAGTTTCATGTTCTTTGATCTTAGACCCGTTTCGTGTTTCAAAATCGCCCTGGGTTTCGCAAAGAATTATAAATTGAAGAATTCTGTTCCCTGTGCTTCCTGTTCATATTTCTCAACCAGGCTCTCAGGCAACGCACTTGTTACCCTTCGTTTAACGTTTATTCAATTTCCATTTGCCAATTTCACTAAAATCTTGAATAATGGCCTCCACAGCAGAAATGTATGCTAGAGTGTGCAATACTACTGCTCAATGTAGATAAAAAAAAAATGTCAATTTTTTTTCCATTTCATTTTACATCATAAAAAATACGAAATTATCGGGCAAAATATGTAAAGGCTCCAAGAGTATAAATTAATTTTGGTGCATATCTGTATATTAATCCTCTTGTGCCTTAATCTTCAAACCGTTATCAGCTTGCAACACTCTCTTGTCAAGAATGAGACCGTCCAAATCCTCCAAGATGAAATGTCAAAAATGCCAATCCTGATTATCTGGTGTTGCTTATGCTCCTAAGTCTCATTTCTCATGAGCTTCGTCACCTCAGCTAAATAGTGGACCATTCCGTTTTTATTATATTGGAAGAAGGGGGAACAAAAAGGACATGCTACACTGAAAATTTAAATTGAACCTAATTAAAAGATTGAAAGAAAGGGTAAAGATAGTGTGGATGTAAGCGCGCGGAAGTGATAACGCTAATCTGTTTAAATCGAACATAATGAAACGATGAAGGAAAGAAAGAAAAAAGAGTGAGTGTTAGATCAAGATACTTCTTACACATTGGACTATTTTGCAGTAGCTCCTAAGTAAATACATAAAACGTTGTAATAACTAATTTAGCATACTCTGGTATATCGACAGATCCCGCTAATCTTTAGAAAATGTTGGATATATCGGAATAATGTTAAAATTTTAAATTTCGACCGCTTCCACCTTATTGTATGGTTTCAAAATAACGACTCGTCTGTATCATCTACGGTAACAGGTACGATCAATATCGAGTCAAAGTGAACCTGAGAGTAATGGTAATATGGGCGTGTTCCTTTCTCATCAGAGCTCTCTAAGTTGATCCTAACTACCAGGAGTAGTTTAGGGTCATTCCTAGCACAGCCCTTTTAATGTGGTCTTGTCTCTCTGCAATCGATTCTCATATTGAATACGAGCTGAATCGATGATCGATGATCGACAATGTCACAATAAATTATTCATGGTTATTATATTTTTATTATTATGCGATTTTATACTTGAAGACATAACACTAATCTGTATTTGCATGCATAGATTACTGTAGAGATTCTACAGATCAAGAACGCCGTTAGCATAAAATTATATATATATATATATATATATATATATATATATATATATATATATATATATATATATATATATAAACATATTGAGGGTTATCATAGTGATCACCACTTCAAAAATGTGTTTACAACTTGACTTTAAATCGATTCCGGGTGTATAACTTGACAAGCACCGGACGAAAGGGCCCTTGTTTTACTAATAATTGTTTTTATTCTTTTCATTCCACCCATTAAAGTGATCACTATCATAACCCTCATATATTATATACATTTGCCTGTACCAAAAATTTATATATATATATATATATATATATATTATATATATATATTATAATGATTAAATTCGAATGGTTTAAAAACTATCCATTTGAGTTTCTCGCTCTAGCGCGAATCTTCGGAGTATTTTCTTCTTACAATCGTTATTTCTTTTATAGCTGGTTAGTGCCCATTTTCAATACAATTTCCTTCACCCCTATGTAAATTATTTACCACGTACCCCATTTGTACAGGTAGGCACAAGGCCCTATTAATGTGGGACCATACAAGCCGAGCCTCATGGTTGGCGGGTGCAAAAAATGAAGTAGGGATGTGATCCACTGAAAACCAGTTTAATTTTGATGTATGATACATGTTCGTGTGTTGGTGATTATACCTGTCCTAAACAAAATGGTATTACTTTTTGACACACCCTCGTATAAATGTACAATTAATGTGATTCCCTGATCTCTAGGAAAAAAATAACCCTCGATAATGTGGTTGAGGTGAATCCAATGTATGTATTTTTATTTTCTGGGAGACTGCAATCTCCTAGGGGACATTTAAATCTGTATACTACATTGTTTATAACACCTTTCTCACCAATTCTTCTCCTTCCAGCCTCCACATTAATATAATTAAAAAGAAAAACTGGAACACATCACCCCTGATGATGGCACTTCGAAGTGCCGAAAGTACTCGGGACCTGAACTTTGGTGGACTTATCCACGAATTCCACCCAAATATTAAAACGTTGGCAAGAAAACTCGAAAAGATAAAAAATAAAATTGTTAAACAGGAGATGTGTCTTTTGTTTAATTCTACACACACACACACACACACACACACACACACATATATATATATATATATATATATATATATATATATATATATAATGATAATAATAATCTAAACAAACACAATTATTTCTTTCGTTCTTTCTTTCTCTTTTGTTACTTTTTGGCATTCGTCCTCTTTTCATTTCCAGCTACATTAATGTTTATCCTTTCTTTCTTTCCTACGTCTCTTTCTTCACTCAGTGATTCTTTATTCTTTTCTTTTTTTATTACTGTGTGTGGGTTTTTTTTTCTTCCCTCCCATCGATTAGTGGAAAAAATACAATGATTAGCTTGAATTTCCGTTTCGTGATTTCCCTTTACCATTTCAAACTACTTACCCAATTAGGGAACGGAAACCCTTTTCTTGGATGGAACATAAACCTACAATGGTCAGACTATCAAACTTTTTACAAATGTGCTCATCATATAATTTGATAATGGCCAAGAAATAATTATAGATAAATGCAAAATTGCGATAAAATAAAACGTAGAATATATATTAACCGTATTGCAATATGTCGACACTGATAACAACGAAACAGATCTACATGAAAATACATGATATGAATTTACTCAAACTCAGGCATGTGTGTAATAGAATGATAATTAGTTTGGTTTGTATTGTTTTACGGCATATCAAACTCGGTGGGTCATTTAATGCCGACAAAATTGTGAAATAAATTCATTCTTAATGCATAATACAATTTTGTTTAGAAACTCATGTTTTTTCTATTCAACCTATATATGGAACCCTAACAGGTGCTACCACTCTGGGTCAGAGTGGACCAGGGAACAATGGTGATGAAGGAGTGCTCCACATTCCCCAAACCTCCAAAACTGGAACCTCACCATCAGATAGAGTTTAAAGTCATTCCCAGGACATGTAGACCCGCAGCCACCACCTTCTAGCATCCAAATGATAGGAAGGATTGGGGGTCGCCATAAGGGCAATATGGTTGGGGCAATCATATAGGTGGTAGGGCTTGACGTGGCCAGCTGATTGATCGGAGGGGGCCTCTTCGACCGCCCGTCTAGCCCAAGAAAAGTCTAAAGTGGAATATAGCAAGTCATGGACTGCTCAGCCACATGGGTTCTATCCTTAAGCATCACGGGTCGCCACCCACGGCCAACAGGTGACCACATTAGGGGAGTCTTACCCTTCTGCAGAGGTGCAGTCGGTGGATTCTAACGCACCAGCCGATAGGGCGGTGATAGTGGATAACATGTGAATGATTAGTTATAAAGGCGATGGTCAATAGATGTGATGAATTAACGAGTTGAGTTAAAATTGAAATGATTCATATCGAAAAGCGTTCAAACACAAACCAATAATTATGAGGATATGTTTTAGAGTAAAGTATTATTACTGTAAATTCGAATCACATGATTCACAACGATATATATATATATATATATATATATATATATTATATATATATATATAATGAGTATGAAAAGGTGGAATGAAAATATCACACAATGCTGTTACAGAGAAAACAATTTATGATATAATCATAGCTGATATTGATCAATATTTCGATTTTACAAAAATCATCATCAGAGCTCATTTACTCCGTGGTGACTGTGGTCGGAGATAAATGTCAAATCAGTTCAAAAACAAAAACCTTAATTTTGAAAAAAAAAACGAAAGTTGTTAAATTATTCACAAATGTGGGCATTCGCGCCATATTTTTGTCGGTCATGACGATGTGTATAAGTTTTTTGTCGGTCAACTCTTTATTGTAGCGGATTTTGAGATGCTGGCAACAAGACGAATTAACTTATTAACTTATTCAAAAGGGGGATGGGTATTAAAACAATGTGACGGTTGGTATTCAAAAGATTTTTAGAAAAGGAATTTTTAAGATTAATTATTTTTTTATATTTGTATTTCATAAATGATTAATTATTTATTATATTATTTTTTTATATATATATATAAAGTAAAAAAGGTATGGACGGTATTTGTTATTATTTTAGATAATGTGAAGTTTTAAATCTAAATATATATATATATATATATATATATATATATATATATATATATATTGTTAAGTTTTTAAATGCCATCCTTGGCCAGTTGAAAAGGGCTTAAAGTAAGTAAGTCCTGGGTTATGGAGTCCTTTGGTAAGCGAATAAGTCATATCCTGCGTATTGTTAAAGATCCAGTGATTTCATCCTATGTCCGTCGTCCACGAATGTCAAAGTTGTTATGGTCAGTACTGTTGATTTAAGTATTGTATCAGCAGCAGAGTATTGCCACTGATTGGCCAGGAGAGATCACATGGCTTTCGCCGAGTCTATAAGTAGGAGTGGACTTTTAACACACACCTTATATTAGAATTTTCTGGGCACCTCAGGTTGTGTAATGGTTAGCAAGGAAGACTGGCAAACTATGACTAGTGAGTCCGAGCCTCACTGGGTGCCCCTTACATTCGGCCTTGTGCCATATCTAAGCGAAGCTTAGTAAATAACTATATTAGAAATTTCTCAATACACACCACACACACACACACACACACACACACACATATATATATATATATATATATATATATATATATATATATATATCAAAGAAAAAAAATAACACCCGTCATTCACTATAATAATTTTATTCCTACCTGAAACTCAATGAGTCTAGCCTCTTCAAATAGATTTTTAAAATCTATTGCTCTTTAAATAAGGAAATCTTTAGTTATTATAAATTGATATCTTAGAGATTCATAAAATCCTTTCATGAATCTGTTTTGAACCTACAAGAGCCCACAGTATGGTTTAACAGTGAGATTTCGATGATCCCAAATAGAATCATCCCTTACTTACCAGTCAATTGAATTCTTACAAGTATTTATAATTTGAATATGTTAGAGTTATGGATGATGGCAATCATTGTTGCTTGTATTAGATGCTTACTGTAGGATTTTACTGATGGGAGAGCCGCTGCAAGAGTCAGGATGTAGGCAAAGGGCCAGAGCCAAGTCTGCCATTCTATTTATTCATAGGAGGGGATATTTAGATTCATATCGCCTTGTGAAATGCAGACAGCTTTGTCCAGTATTTGAACTCGGGCCGCTGTCCGTTCCCTACGATTATAACCGTTACACAATGAGAGCCTCCTTAGGTTGACAGATCTTTTTTTTAAATCAAGGCATTATTGCCATAACCAGCGATTTCCGAATGAGGCTTTGTGTAGCTTGTAAGGTGCTGACATAATCACAAACATTTCCCTCGATTTCCAGCGAAGATACTTTTTTTAACCACGCTGTTCTTCGCATCAAGCTGATAAAGAGGAAACAAAAAAAAAAATAAAACTGTTGAATATTACAAAATAAATAAATGTATAAATAAACTGAAGCAAATAATCTGAAGTGGTTGAGAAAAATCGAAGAACGAATGTAAGTCGAAAAGAAAAATTTGCAAGAAGTCTTGATAAATGTGAGGGAAGTATTTTGAAAGAATTAAAAAGAAAAACAAGAATAAGAATAATGATACAAAAATAGCGAACACGAATGAAAAATAAAAGAAATAGAATCTAGATCGATGAATTATGCAAACTGGAATATAAAGATAGGATCAGAGAACAAGCGAATGCAAGAATAATGAATTAGAAGAATATGAAAATGAAGGGAGAAGGAATGCCAACGAAATGGTAAAGATAGAAGAAAAGAAGGTACTGACCGATAAATTCTATCAAAAGAAAAATGAATACGGGATTATACAATCAGGAAAGGATAGGGAAGAAAAAAAAAACATCGTGCAAATAAATGGATTGAAATGAGAAAGATTTTCTGTGTAGATTAATGAATTATGGAATATGGAATATTAAAAAAAGAGAATGAGAATATAAAAGAATATTAGAATTTAAAAGCGAAGAAAAATAAGAATAATCCAGGCAGACTATCAGGAGCTGTCATTGGTTGGTTTGTTCGGTTTTACGGCATGTAAACACATTGGGCTATTTTATGCCCAAGTCGTTTTTGTTTTATTCATTCTTGATGGAAACTGCATTCTTTTTAAACATTTTTCTATTTAACCTATAGATGGGACCGTAAGATATACTACCACTGAGGGTCAGAGTTGACCTGGGAGTAATGCTGATAAAGGGGTAATTCACATTCCCCAGACCTCCAGAATTAACGTCATACCCAGGATATTAAGACCCTCAGCCACCGCCTTCTAGCACATGCACGATAAAAAGGCGTGGGGCTTGTCATAGGGGCAATAGGGTTTGGACAATCATATAGGTGCTAGGGCTTGATGTGATCAGCCCATTGATCTTTGAGGGCCTCTTCGACTGCCCCTCTAGCCTAAGTAAGGTCCAAGGTGGTGTGTAACATGCTCAGCCACCAGGATTCCATACTTAAGTATCACGGGTCGCCACCCACGGCCAACAGATGGATGCATTGGTGGGGGGGGTCTTACCTCTCTTCAAAGATGCAGTCGGTGTATTCTAAAGCCCCAGCCGACAGGACTGGATCGAGATGAGAAAGATTTTCAATGTAGATTAAGAATTGTAGCATACCCTTTCTTTAAAATAATAACGGACTGGTCCATTATTTAGCTGAGGTAATAAGAAATAAGAATTCGGCGGGGAAAAAAACGACACCAGATAATCAGAATCTACATTTTTGCATTTTATCTTGGTCGGTTTCCTTTTTAACCAACGGATGTTGCAAGATTATAACGGTCGGAAGATCAAAGAACAAAAATATGTTGATATAAATATGTAAGAAATACAATTGACTTTATCAAATTATATTTGTGTATTCTTTTTCCTCATAAAATAAATAAGAAAGGAAAAAGGGTAGGGACAGGATATGGAGAGGGGATGAGCGCGCGTAAGACGTAATACTAATATATTTCAACTGAATATAAACTAAAGACGAAAAGAAGGAATGGAAGTGAAAATAGTTAAATACTGTTTACATATTGAACTATTTCGCAATAGCTCTGATTGTGATTTTGGTTTGATTTGTTTTGTTTTACGGCATATTAACCTCAGTGGGTCATTTAATGCCGATAAAGTTTTGAAATAAATCAATTCTTAATGGATAATACAATTTTTTTATAAATACATTTTTCTATTTAACCCATAGATGGGACCCTAACAGGTACTACCACTCCGGGTCAGAGTGAACTAGGAAGCAATGGTGATGAAGGGGTGCTCCACATTCCCCAAACCTCCAAAACTGGAACCTCACCATCAGATAGATTTTAACGTCATTCCCAGGACATGTAGACCCGCAGCCACCGCCTTCTAGCACCCATATGATAAAAAGGGTGTTGGAGCTTGCCATAAGGGCAATAGGGTTGGGAAAATCATATAGGTGCTAGGTTCTGATTGTGAGTATTATGATATAAAGACGTAGGAAATATTATTGACTTTATCAAATTATATTTTCTATTCTTTTCTCTCCTAAAAGAAATAAGAATGAAAGAAAGAAAACTTTTGCATCAATGATTTCCATACAAATGCAGTTAATTCTAGTAAAGCCACCGTAATTTATCAATGGCTATAAAGTCATGACATTCAACTGATTCATTTATTGGATATTATAATAGATTTATAAAAACTCTTAAATGTTTCTCAAAGACCGCTTCCGGCAAACTGTTTGACTCATTGTGTATGTATAGCATATTCCTTCAAGACATCAATATTTACGAATAGTTTCTATAGAAAAAAATAAATATTACAAACAAAAGATTTGATTATTCTCTGCACCTCGCTGTAGGCATTAAGAAAGACTGCTTTTTCCACACACACACAAAAAAAGAAAATAACTAATCTAATAACACAAGATCTACAGGAATTTATCTTTGAATTTACACAAGACAATAAGAAAACCGCTTTTAATAACTTTAATAAGAATTCATTTAGTCTGAGATTCAAATATAAGCTACTTTGGTGATTCTAGATTTAGAGTTATTTAATCTTCTGTTGATATGGTTGAGGAATTGATCTAAGAAAACAATTGTTACATAATGGAATGGCATAGCCATTTTTAGTAGGTAGTGTAGAGTAGTTAAAAACAACGGTAAAGCAGGAGAAAAATCACTGAGTGTTTGATTGATAGGTCTTGACCTCAGGTTCGGTTGGAATGGGGTTCTCATTGTCTTAGTGAGTCACGTAATCAGATTAAGCTAAGAAAGTAGATTTAGAATTTAGTAAGCCAAAGACGCCCTCTGGACAGTCGTGTTTTGGTGACTTAGTTTCCCATCACGTGAGTGCGGCAAAGAAAGTATCGGGACATCGACAAATGTCATAGGCGAGAAACTTCTCCGTAACCAGGTGCCATTGACTCAACGTCCACGCTACCTTAACTCAAATATAAGTGTTCTATCTATGATATTGAGCACTATTTACTAATAAATATAACACACCTATTGTCTATATAACACCCACATCACACACACATATACATATATATATATATATATATATATATATATATATATATATATAATCGCAAGGTTCCTGGTTGGGTACCGGTTCCCGCGAACTCCGCACATGGTGTAGTTTAGATAGGGTAATCTGATCTGCGCGGAAAAGTAGGAAGCTGACGGTGGGTGTGGCACTTCACATCAACGAAAACAATCTCCCTGGTCAAGCGCAGGGGAAAAGGGAAGAAAATCCCTCGCTGCGCGACAGATACGCACAATAGGCCTCTCTACCAACTTTCCTTATATATATATATTTTGGAAAATATGTGCTTAATTGAAGTCATGCTTAATTTTTGAGAATTAATTAATTGATAATTAATGAATTAGGCGGGTATACCTGTTCAAATGCAAGGCTAAACAAATCGAGAAAAAGTCAATCTCTGTATGTATATTTCGGCCTATTATGCCTCATCAGCAGAGTTATAGACAGGAAGACTGCTCTGTGTGTGATTCTGACAGGCGGGGATTCTAACCATCACACTATCTGGTTTTTTCCCCAGATTTTTCGTTTGTTTTGTACTCAGTTTTATTCCACTTTTGGTGACTTGCTACACGACAGTATGAGAAGTAAACAAACAGACAATGTGTTTGATATGGCCTCAGCCGACAATTTTTGGGAGAATATGTGCTTAAGTGAAGTCATGGCTAATTTTTGAGAATTAATTAATTGATAATTAATGAATTAGGCGGGTATAATTAGTTATCATACATTGAGCTCTCCTAGGGATTTATAAAAAGAGCATACAAGACCATACAGTATGGTTGTACAGAGGGATTTCTGATGATTCCAAATAGAATCATCCCTTAATTACTAGTCAATTGGATTATCTTATATATAGTGAGTAAATATAGTTATAGGAAGCGCGTGGTGTAATGGTTAAAGTCATGGGAAATGGACTCGTTGCCCCGAGTTCAAATCCTGGACGTGGTAATTGCATTTCACTTAGCGCTAATACCCTTGGGAAAGGTATAAATCATACGCTCCCTCCTGGTATGGGTAAATAGCAGGGCAGACTGGACTCTTTAACCATGGCTAAGTAACCAGTCTAGGAGAAGGAAAACTCTGAATTCAAACCTGTTGAACTCTTAAGAAATTGACCTTGTGTCGTATCCTGTTCGTGCGGAGGAGTTGGTAAATATATATATATATATAGTGAATAAATGATAACAAAAAGAACATACATTTATATATATATATAACGAGTTTTGAACTCCATTTTCATACTATTAATGTTGTCAACTTTTTGATGATCAGATATTTAGACCGTGTCAAATATATAAATCGAATGCATACAAAATATATTTTTTAAAAAACAGATAAGTTTTCTAAGGCAAAACAAATGTGACAAAATATCGTTAGTAATATTTAAACCAGGCCAATCTGCTGCCATTTCAAATTATCGTTTGAGTACAAAAAATGATTCATCTTTTTCTTTTGTTAACTTTTTTTTCTGCTCTTCGAGATTATACACTTCATCTGGTCTGATGAATGGATTGGCTGAAAATCAGACAGCCTTGACAAATTGATCTGTACTATCATATAGAAAAAAATATGATAAAATGCTTCGATCTTGAATTATTTGTTTCCAACTCAGTCTTGACTCCGGTAGTTGTATGAAGTATTAAATTGAGAATCGATGGGATTTTCATATTTATCCAAAGTGTAAATCCCGGATTTTAAGATAACCCACAGGAAACTGTACCTTATTATAAGTAGATTCCGGTGTCTGTCTGTCTGTAACCGAAACCAGGTTTATGCTTACATCACAATACCCTCAGGTTTGTGTAAGTTTATATTGTGGATTTAACCTGGCGTAGACAGTGAATGAGCTGGACCAGGACTATTTGTACAACATCTGGGTGATTACTGAAACTGCGAACATTAAGGAATCATTATGCGAACCGTCTAACTCGATGTTTTAGCAGTCTGTTGCGAGTTACTCTATGTCTGTCGCAAACTGTAGTTGAATTTACTAGAATATTGTATAATCAAGTTAATAAGTGAGTATCTAATTCATAGTCAAAATCATTAATACATAGAATAAATATATTATTTTAATAATGACTGGTAGGGTGAGCTTACTAGAGGGTATTTATCAGTAAAAAATCACTCTCGCATTAATGGGTGTGTAGATAGCCCGGTGTTTAGGGACTATGATGAAAAATCGGTTGGGTTTCTACACACACGCACACATATATGCATGCACACACACACACAACACAACACACACACACACACATATATATACACACACACACACACACACACATATATATATATGTATATATATATATATATATATATATATATACGCATTTATACTCATATAATCCGTTGATTTCAATAATGATTAATTTGCTTACTAGAGCAACATTCATGGCGTATTTGAAAAAAGACTAACGGATAGTTTGTAGTGATCTTGATTTTCATTGGGTGCCCATACATCTGGATTTGCGCTTACTATATATGTAACAGGTTTGCATTCAGGTTTCCTTCTCCTGGGCTGGTTGGTTAAAGAGCCCAGTCTGCCCTACTATTTACCCATAGCTGGATAGGGAATAGATGGATTCATACATTTCCCAAGTGTATTAGCGCTATGTGAAATGCAAAAAGCTGCGTCAGGATTTGAACTCGGGTCGACGAGTCCATTTCCTCCGACTCTAACCATTCCACCACGTACCTCCATTTGTGCTTACAATATACAGGGTGATTCAAAAGTAACTCCCTATTTCAAATTATAATTTCTTAGAGCCCTGTCGCCTGGGGCTTTAGAATACCCGAAAGAAGCCCACTAATGAGGCCACTTGTTGGCCGTTGGTAGCTCGTTGTAATTCTTAAGTATTGAACCCTGCTGGCTGAGCAGTCCATAATATGCAACACTCCACTTTGGCCATAACTTAGGCCAGAGTGGCGGTCGGAGAGGGCCCGTGTGATCAATTTGCTGGTCACATCAAGCCCTAGTAATTATATGATTGTCCCAACTGTATTGCCCTCATGGCAACCGTCCTTTTTATCATATTTGTGCTAGAAGGCGGTGGCTGAATGTCTTCATGTCCTGGGTATGACATTAATCTACATCTAATGATGAAGTTCTAATTTTTGAGCTATGGGGAGCGTCAAGTACCACTTCATCATCATTACTCTCAGATCAACTCTGGTATTACCTGTTAGGGTACCATCTATGGGTTAAATAGAAAAAATGTGTTTAAAAAAGATTGAGTGCTCATTAATAATAAATGAAACAAAATATATTTGGCATGAAATAACCCAACAAGGGTTAGCATGCCGTAAAATCCAACCAACCAACCAACCATAATCTTTGTACATCCTGTTACATCTTTTCTCGATTAATAATTGGGCAAAGACATGCAAAATTGTTCTCCTCCACATTTTACTATTGTAGTTCGTGAATGGCTGAATCCCAATTTTCCTGGGAGATTGGTGGGTAGACCTTGTCTGCATAAGTGGCCAGTCATAAGCCGTAATTTAACACTCTGGGAGTTGGTTGACGTTTGGTTAAAGGAAGTAGTCTACTCTACGAAACCAACGATTTTAGAAGAACTTGAAGGACGAATACGAAAATTTATTTCTGGCATTCCATAAGAGTTCCTAGTAAGATCAGTTGATGCAATTCCAGAGCGGCTTGAGAGGATGGAGACCATTGCTGCTGCCAATATCGAATTTTAAATAAAACTCCATGTTATGTGTGTTATCATATTATTTCTTGTAAAAATAATGATTCAAATGTAAATTAGTTTTGAAATAGCGAGATATTTTACAATCACCCTGTATATACTCATTAATAAGGTACATATGTAAGTTGTACTTTTTTTCGGATTGCGCTTTTTGGGATTATTTGTTTAATCCAAAATTACCCAATTTATTTGTTGAAGTGTTACTTCCGATTTATCAATATTTAAACGAGCATATGCATGTAAAAAAAAGGATATAGAAAATACTATGTTTTTTTTTTCACGAGAAAATTTTAATATAAAATATACAATATGTTTCATGCGCTTCATCGCACTTGGAGGGTTATTACTATAAAAATAATATTTTAGGAATTATTTTTTTGCATAAAATGCATTATAATGATTATATCGCTATTAAAATTGTGCACGTTTTTTTCGCCTGAAAAAACGGATTATCTCTGGATATACTTAGCGTATTTTTTATTTGCTTCACTGTTTGTTTTTTTTTTGTTTTTGTTTTTTGTTTTTTTAAATTTTTCATGAAGAGAATTTTTTTTTCAGAATGCTTCCATTGTGGCAGCATTTATAGATTGTAAATCGTATTTAAACAAATTATTGTCTTCCATCGCTAAATCATTAATGTAATTGTATTTGCATTTAGCAAGTTATTTATTGATTTTAAGTTGTTTTTTTTTCTTTCCAAGAAAAAAAATGCAGCTAAAATAATTTATAGATTGTTGTTTTAATATTGATACGCTTAAACAAAACAATTCGCTATAATTTAAAAAAATTGATGTACCATACATTTTATGCTAACTGTCACTAAAATCTATAGATACACACACGCACACACACACACACACACACACTCACACACACACATATATATATATATATATATATATATATGTATGTATATATATATATTGCATAAATATATAGGTGTGCATCCGAATAGCAATGCATTGTGGTTATACGAAGGATGTAGATCCCAATTAAAATCATTCCCAACTTACCTGTCTATTGGATATTTTTAAATCTATGTAAGCATCTATCTATCTATCTATGCATCTATCTATCTATCTATCATCTATCTATGCATGCATCTATCTATCTATCTACTACCTATGCATGGATCTATCTATGTATAATATCTATGTATATATCTATACATCTCTATCTCTCTATCTATGCTTTATATCCATCTATGCATCTATCTATCTATGCATTATCTTATCTTCTATCATCTATGCATGCATTATTATCTCTATCTATCTATCTATCTATCTATCTATGCATCATCTATCTATATATATATATATCTATCTATGTATATATCTATACATCTATCTCTCTATCTATGCTTATATCCATCTATGCATCTATCTATCTATGCATGCATATATCTATTTATATATCTATCTATTCATGCATCTATCTATATATCTATCTATCTATTCATGCATCTATCTATCTATGTGAATGTCTGTTTCTGTGTGTTTGTCTAGAGAATTTAGTGAAGGCATAAAATGTATGTATGTTTTTATTTGGCGGCCAACGCTAAAGAAGAAATCTCCAATGAGTTAGCCCTTACTTATCCTGCTGTGCACAGCATGCATTATTTATTTTACTTGTCTGCTATGTCAGATTGGATATAAGTGTCCTTAGATCTGCTTGTTTTTTCTGCTCTCAGAATTTATCCAAACAGCATGCATCATCCTGTGTTGTTCACATCTTTTTTTTGTATATAGGGCTTATGCCCGGACTCCTAGAATGTATTTTCCAATCACCCTTTCAGGACCAGGTTCTGACAAAAGCTTATTTTTATAAGTGGGTTAACTGATTTGAATCTAGAGATTTCCTTCTCCTAGACAGGTTTTTTCATACAAGTTAAATAGCCCATACTATTCTCAATGGTATTTAGTACATGTGAAATGTAAACAGTGGTCATCTGAATTTGACCTCGAATCGCCGAGTCCATTTCGTACAACGATAGTCATTATAGACCACGAAGGCCTTCTAGAAATGTGTATACCCCTTGGGAATCTAAATGTAGTATCGGTGTATCTTTTTGAAACTGTGCATACATTTTTAAAAAAGATTGCGGACTCTTAAAATAAGAAAACTATACAAATTATTAGTGAAATAGATCACTAATAAGACTGAGTCCTATTCAAGTAGTGACCAAGGGGCCTTTAGTCCAGTGTAATAAGATATCTTAACTATAAGACTGAGCCTATCTAGTAGTGACCAAAGGCCCGCTTTAGTCCCAGTGGTAATAGATCACTAATTAAGCCTTGTAGCCTAATTCTAGTAGTGACGTATGTGTTTTACAGTTCATGAGAGTCATGAATTGCGGACAGACCCTCTAGCTATG
>CM042159.1:24849168-24851936 GCA_023376005.1 Doryteuthis pealeii | reverse complement strand
ATAAAAAAATTGTGATTACATCCATTAGAATTGACTTTATTTCAAAACTTTATCGGCATAAATGACTCACTGAGGTTGATATGCCGTAAAGCAAAACAAACCAACCAAACATTCTAAGCAGTCAAAGAGAATACGTTTGCATTAAAATATTCTTCCGATTTATAATGTTTTAAGTTAACAACAATTTATGAGATATAAGACATAAAGGAATATTTATGCAGGTGTATCAATTTCCTTGGGCTAACCACATTAAAGATAAATTAACAAAAATGTAAATAAATACTTTAATAATTTATAAAAATATACTCTTGTGTATTCATGGGTAATGGGTTGTGAACAAAAATAATGTCTATAACTAGCACATCTAATGATGTAAATGGATACCCAATATTGATATATGTTGAAAAATTAAATTCTGGTTTAGTTTAGTCGGTAGAGCATCCGCATCGGAACACAAGGTTCCAGCTTTGATACCGGTCTTTACCAACTCACTGGTTCTGTGCGATAGTGTTGGTCCATTTCAGACGCAAAAACAATCTTACATGTCTAGCGCTAGTGAAGATGGGGCGGGTAGACTCACTTACTGCTCGGCTGGTGCTAAAGATGTCCACTCTGTCTACTTTATTATATATATATATATATATATAATATATATATATATATATATATATATATATATAGATTTATATATATATATGGGAGTAAATAGGAAATAAATCCGACAATATTGAGAAATTTGAAAAAACAAGTGTTCCAAAAATGAGGTGACTTTATTTATCGACGCTTAAATATGTATTAAGGGGTGAAGAAATTGATGTATGTTTTATAGATGACAGGAGATAAAAAATCTTTATAAAATCTTTTTTGTTGTGTAACTGTATTTGTTCAGCGTTATATTTTTGAAAGACGAGTCGCGATCCGCACACGCGAAGATGTCATGACGCGTGACGTAACTCGAAGAAACGCATTTAACAAAAGACAAGAACAAGTATTGATGGACTGATTTTATAAGAACAAAGGGAACACAGTGGGAATGATAACTAAATAATTAAACAAAGCCTGGTATTTTGTAGTTATTTAAAACTATTTCAGCTAGAAATGGTGATATGTTTAAAAAAATCCATGTCGATTATTAAGGGAGTGCAAAAGCGAAAATGCACAGGCTTCAAAAATCTGTCGTAGTCTTTGTTGTGAATATATATATATATATATATATATATATAATATATATATATATATATATATATATATTATGCAAACCTATTCTCTTTGAGTGCCTAAAATGTGTGATAAAAATCACACACACATATATAATATATATATATATTATATATATATATATATATATATTATGGGCTTATAAAAGGACTTTGACGGCTTATCACAATGCGAAGGAAGACAGGTAACGAGTATGTTGTTCATTTACCTGTATTTCCTTGATATTTCGGGATTAATATCCCATCTTCGGAAGAACTCTGTTCCATAAAGGGATGTTCACGATTCTCCGTATTAATCTATGTTAGTGTGTTTCAATATCTGTTTTTAATGTTTGAATGGATTAATATTCTAACGTGCAGCGTCACATCATTCTCCGATCACAAATCGTTTTTACAAATGAACGCTGGATTTAAAATGTTGTAGTGACGAAATTCAAACGTAGCATTTTTTTCTATTGTTTATATATGTGATTTGCTGTTGGTTTGTCGGTGTGTAAACGTGTTATAAGAGTGTGTGGTGTGCCTATGTGTTGAATTTCGTTTCATTGTTGACTTATTGTATAATGTACTCAGTGGGGCGTTATTTTCGTATTTGACTGGAGAGTGTCTGCCCGTTTTAGTATTGCTGGTTCCCGCTAGGGGCCCTCGATATTTAAGCGGCTGGTTTGAACGTCTCTCCCCTCTTTTCCTACTGCTCGACCTACGAGACACAATGAGGTAGACACGGTCTACCCCTTTCTCGTAGGGGCTTCGGCCCTTAACACTGGCCACTCACTGCTAGTAAGTCTCTCTTACGATATGTGACTATCCTTTAGTCATGTATCCGTAACTACGTTTTTATGTACATTTAGGTATTTCTTTGATACCTAAATATCTTGTATTTTACCATTCATGAATGTGTCATTATCTCTATTTTTGTATGTATGTATTATGTACACTTTATCTAAATTATGTACCCTGTTGATTCTTGTGCTATATACCTATTAAATGTTTTGTCTATCAACCTTTGTCGGAGTTTTATCTTCAAGTATTGTCACTTTGAATCTTACATCAGAAATGGATTTCTGTTCTGTGATTTATTTGTGGATGTAATTTAAATTTTAATGCCTCTTGGGGTCATAAATTAAAATTCTTAACAATTTTTTGCGAAACAAGCACAAGGTAAAATTATTTTAGAATGAGTGTGGAGAATAGATGGAATACATTACCATCATCAGTAGTGAATCCCCGATCTCTAAACTCCTTTAAGATAAGGTTGGATAATCTATGGAAAGATTATGAATATTCTGTGGAAATAATATAAATGTTTGGAATATAAGTAACAGCTGACAGGTCTCAGACCTAATATACAAGCTGAAAAAGATATTATCATTATTATACTTGAGCAAATAATTTTCTTTCAAGAAAAATTGATCAAATGTGGCGAATAAGTTACGTAAATACCTACTCTGGTGTAACTCTCTAGGCTTTTCGCGACTCTAAGTAATTGTTTGTGGGGTTATTAAGTACGAATGAAAACCCTTTTTTTCTTTTTTCTTTTTGTTCAACAGT
>CM042159.1:24824168-24844168 GCA_023376005.1 Doryteuthis pealeii | reverse complement strand
TAGGGGGGTTTAGGGTTTGGGTTCTGTTTTTTCTGGGTCATCCTGTACAGAGTGACTCAGAAAAAAACAGAACCCAAATGATTTATTTATTTTTCCCATTAAACTAATCCTAAATCTTAATCTTAACCCTAAGGTTAAAATTAACAGATTTATTACAAAATTCTGTTTTTTTTTCTGGCCCACCCTAATTTACTAAACAAAAGTTCATAATTACCAAAATCTGTATCTAAACCGGGGTGTCAATGTGAATCTTAATCTAAACTGACCCAAGGTCAAATAGTGGGAAACCTTAAAGTCGAGAATGAGTGTCAGTAGAGATTACGTTGGTACGAACTTTTCCATCATGTTCTACAGTTTTACAGCCCTCTGGCCAGGTCCAAGTATTTGTATATTTTAGTATATTCTTTCACCGTCACTCAGCGATCCATCGGCGCGGCAAAAGCCACGAGATGACAAGTTTCCTTCTTTTTAATTTAACACTAGCTCTGGTCTTTTAACTGGGATTAGGTGATCAATCTGTATTGCTGTCCCAAAGGATTTTATGCATCTCATTCTCTGGGACAGATTCCGGTTTGTGTATATACCATTTTATTATTATTTCTTAGCAAAATTATACGTTCTCCGTCCACAATTATTTAACTTTTAATATGATTAAATATTATATTGTAATAGAAAGACTAATGAAATTAGATACGAATACGCACAAAAAGATTACCCTTTTTTATTTTTTTTCTAATTGATTTCAATGTAAAATTATACATAGGATTGTTTTTAATAAGTATGGGAAAAACGATAATATTAGAATTCAATAAAACCAAGTAAATATTTATTAAACATGGTTTTGTTAAAACCAGTATGAAAATCATTCACACCATATTCTATGTAAACATTCATTTCTTAATGATATATAACACACATTGCAGGATTGTAAACACATTAATACCATTGGCTGTTTTGTGGCAAATCTACCAGCTAACAGACATCGTTAATAAATAAGATGCTAATTAAGATTAAATAATGATTATTTAGTTTAATAACCATTGAGAATATAACGTAAATATCTAAGGGTAGTGTGATGTTGGTAGTGGTATTGTTTCAGTTTACAGACACACACAATCTCTATTATAAGATTATTATTATTATTTTCACTTCTTTTGATTTTTTTAACATCAGTGTTAGCTGATGGTATTTCACAAGAGTCTGTGTGACAACGAGTCTCATCAGGTCTCCAGGACTCTTCTGAGTATTCTAGTCGATTACAGCAGTGCAGTAGTCTGGATGATCCCAATTCTTCCTCTGATTTCCACACCCTCGAGTCTTTTTTCCAAGTTTATTGGGACTATTCCAAGTACACCAAATCAAATTGGTATCACATTGACCCTCATATTCCACAGCTTTTTCAATTCTCTGGCTGGGTCCAGGCATTAGTGCATCTTTTCGTTTTCTTTCAGCTTCACCCTATGATCTGCTGGAACAGCAAATCCACCAGTTGGCATGTTCTCTTTTTTCTTTTCTTTTTGTTTTGTTTTGTTTCTGTTTTTTAATCAACACTAAAGCTGGTCTTCTAGCTGGGATAGGGTGATCCGTCTTCATCTCGAAGTCCTAGAGAATTGTATTTGTTTCATTCTCAAGAACAGATTCTGGTCTATGCATATACAATTTTGTTGTATGGTCAAAATTTAATTTTTGCATAATTCCCAGTAGATCACCTTCCCAACCCAGTCGTGCCTAGCTTTGCAATCATGTTGTGCTAGTTTGCTACATTCGCTTAATATATGGGTTACATCATCATTATTATTATTATTATTAATTTTTTTTTGTTTACATCCTATTCCTTTGAAAGTGATGTGTACATATGAAATGTGTCCCCTAACAAAATGGGAATCCATGTTGTTTTCAAGCGTCCAAATACTAAATAAATAGTGTAACGAGCTTCTGAATAAAATCGAAATACATCAATAGAAGACACGAATGACATTTTACCGATGATCTCGTCATAAGAACATTTTTGCATATATATATATATATATATATATATATATATATATATATATATATATATATATATATATATTACTTACCAAGCCCTCCGCACGAGCAGGATGCCACACAAGATCAATTTCTTAAGCTTTCCCAAGGGTATTAACGGAAAGGGAAATACAAACGGCCCTGTCCAGGATTTGAACACGGGTCGACGAGTCCATTTCCTATGACTATAACCATTACACTACGCGCCTCCATGTTTGCAAATATACCAGATTTATCTTAAAAGAGCTTCTTTTTTTTTTCATTCAGATTTTTTATAAATCAAAGTGAATATCTTTGTGAATGGATTTGTACTCATTTAAGAACATATTATTTTGCTGTAGATATCCAAATCTCTCAATTCCTCTCTATAATAAAAAAAAAACGATAACTTTAACAACGGGTAGCTTGAAACCTGTTAAAAGATTAAAATGCACTGAGTGATCAGTTCATAATACCTTGTCATCATGGTGAATCGACGAAAGAAAAGAAAAGAAAAAGAAAAAGAAAAGAAAGAGAAAAGAAAAAGAAAAAGAAAGAAAGATACACAATTTCTTCCATCTTTGTATAACAGCGTTTTCCTCTACAATTCTTCGCCCATATGGGGCGTTCAGCATTACAGTTCAATACGTCAAGCAAATATATTAATGGTCCACTTTCGCCAACGCGATTTGCCCGCCCTTTCCGTTAGAAATTTACCGAAGTGCTTTTTACCATACGTTCTCGCTTCTTTTTGCCTGTTACGATCAAATTACGTAAATCGGGGGCGTATTTATTAGGCACTCCGGGCGAATTGGATGCGTTGGAAACGCCTGACACACAGACTGTGTTCATCAGTTAAGTGCTCTTCTGACACGTTACCTGTGTTTGCCTCAAATGGAAAAGGAAAGTTCTAGCTCTGAGGAGATTATGGACGAAAATAGAACGGCGGAAACTGTGAGTGTTTTACGAATCAAATCAAAAACGCTTTTCATGAATCAAGAGAAAATAAAGATAAAAATACATAAATGGAAAGAAAGTATCGCCAAATGTATGTTATTTTTACTCAAAAACCACCCCAAATATACATATATATATATATATATATATATATATATATATATATATATATATATATATATGAATGAGAGAAAGATAGAGAGAATGATAGGGATAGGGGGAGAGAAAGATAAAGAGTGACATAATCATTCGACTGAAAGAAATTTGTTTAATGCACTCTAAGATAGTTGATATATATGTATATATTTTAATATATATATATGTATATATTTTAATATATATATATGTATATATATCAATACATATATATATATATATATATATATATATATATATAGTTCCCTTGAAGAATTGTGTGTATATTTGATTTGTAGATTGATATTGAAGGTTTGCCACAATGCGAAGGAAGTAAAGTTAAAGAGTATGTTGTATATTTTTCCGTAACATTTCGGGATTAAAATCCCATATTCAGAAGACCTCGCGGTCCCAAAACAGATTTTCACATCCGTGAATACATATACATGTGTGCGTTTATATATATATATATATATATATATATATATATATATATATATATATACACACACAAACCCAAGTAAAGTGTTTGCATGAAAAAATGTTCATTAACAGCTAAAATATAAGATTATCGTACTATCTTACCTTTAGTAAATTTTCGTATGTATTACACAATGTCTCGTCTGAGGAGCGTGTAATAGACGTACAACTTAAGTAACGTTAATATTGTATATATATATATATATATATATATATATATATAATATATATATATATTAGTGTATGTGGGGTCAGTCGGTAGAGTTTCCGCCTAGGAACTACAAGGTTCTTGCTTTGATAGCGGTTCTTACCGTATAAGTAGCACAACGTAGACCTGTGCGATTAAGTGGACAGCTGATGCTAAGTGACATACTCCATCTCAGACACAAATAAAATTTCCCTGGCTTAGCACTAAGGAAAATAGTATATATATATATATATATATATATATATATATATATATATACTAACCCCTCCGAGAAGGATGTAACACCAGTTCAATTTCTTAAGCGGAGTTTAATATGTTTAAGTTTCCTTCTTCTGGTTACCTTGCCAAAATTGAATCCCAGTCTACTGTACTATTTAATCTCCAAATACACATCTGTGCGTATATGTATGTAGGAATTTGGTCGAAGGCAAATGTCCTGGAGTCGCCACCATGCAGCGAGGGAGTCTATCCCCTTTCCACTAGCGCTAGACCAAGGAGATAATTTTAGCGTCATAGGTGGAGCACCACACCTACCGTCAGCTCCTTACTTTACCGCACAGATCCCTGTGCTACTCATAACGCTGAGTTGGCGAGGACCGGTATCGAACTAGGTACCTCGTGGTTTCTAGCCGAACGCTCTACCGACTGAGCTAACCCGCCCTCTCTCTCTCTCTCTCTCTCTCTCTCTCTCTCTCTCTCTATATATATATATATATATATATATATATATATTTATATATATATATATATATATATGAGATGAATTGACTGAGATAAGATAGATAAATATGCGACTGTGTGTATATTTATAAACAAATACAAGGATACACCTATCTATCTACCTCATTATGTTCCTATATGTTTATCATAATATATTCATATCTATCAATCTATATAAGTTTCTATTGTAACTCAACTCATCTGGCCAGGTGTGTGCACGCGTGAGTGCATATGAATGTATTTATTAACATTGGCATTGTCTGAAAGCAGAATCAATTGCATATATATTGGTTCAATAATTTTACAGCCTAAATCATGGTAAATCATTTCTTTTCCCACGACAAAGATCTATTCTTCAAAATAATCTCCCACCTTGTCGCTACAAGTAATTAAGAGATGTGTATTAGATATGTAGGTTACACATTATCCAACGATATATATATATATATATATATATATATATATATATATATATATGTATGTGTGTGTGTGTGTGTGTATATAATAAGTAATCCATAGACACGTGTTTTGAGGTATCACTTCTCATCAGTGTGGTTATACATTAACAGCTACCCCTGGCCGGGTTTGAGACCCGAATGAACTTTCGTGCGCCAATCCTCTTACCCGTACGGCCAGAGGCAGCTGTCAAATATAGGAGAATATTTAATTGCTACATTTCTAAGCGGAAATGAATTCCCTAGAGGCCTCAAACATTTGTAAACAAAGCGCGCGGGTTTAGCTACACGACAGAACGGTGAATTTGCAATTAAATCCCTATTTAAAGTACTCGACCAAAGTGGGAGTGTATATATAATAGATAAGTAATCCACAGACACGTGTTTCGAGGTATCGCCTCTCATCACTGTGGTTATACATTAACAGCTACCCCTGGTCGGGTTTGAGACCCGAATGAACTTTCGTTCGCCAATCCTCTTACCCGTGCGGCCAGAGGCAGCTGTCAAATATAGAAGAATATTTAATTGCTACATTTCAGTACTGAATATCATGGAATTAGAATCCATATCTAAGTTAAGGTATCTTGGACCTGAAGTCAACAGCGCCTCGTTAGAGATAGTTTCTTGCCTATGCGATCTACAGACCAAGTGGACTAGGTTGGAGAGGTGGGAAATTGTCAGCAACCAGGCGCATTTGACTCCAGGTCTACACTACTTTAACTTATATATATGATTAGAATGTTATGCTAACAGCGTTCTTGATCAGTAAAATCGCTACAGTAATCTATGCACGAAAATACAGATTAGTGTTATATTTTCAAGTATAAAATATAATAATAATTCAACTGATATTTTGTTGTGGCCTAGCTTACCTATTGTAGAGATTGAATTCACTGGTCCAAGACTATTTATATACTGCTGTTTTAGAACATCGGCAGTGACCACTGAGACTGCGAAAGTTACGGTACCATTAGGCGAACCGTCTACCACGATGATTTAGCACTCTGTTGCGAGTTACTCTATGTCTGGCGCAAACTGTAGTTGAATGTTCTAGCATACTGAATATTGTATGATCCAGTATATAACATATTCTGACATTGTCAATCATCGATTCAGCTAGTGCCGAATACTAGCCAACATATAAATCAACTGCAGAGTGAAAACTTAATTAAAAGGAATGTACTAGGCATGACTCTAAACTGTTCCTGGTAGTTAGAATCCAGTTATAGAGCTCTGACGGGTATTGAGCACGCCTGTATTACCACTACTCCCAGGTCCACTTTGACTCGAAATGGTAGTACCTGTTACATTTTAGGTTCCCATATATCGGTTGGAAATGGGCCTGGTTATCAGATTTGGAATCCTGGACGACAGTGTTTGCATTTCCCATCGCGATATTCATCTTGGAAAAGGTGTGAAACCAATTATTCTCTTTTCCCGCACAACCATCACCATTATTAATGAAATAGATCACTAATTAGGACTGAGCCTATTCTAGTAGTGACCACCCCAAGCAGATTTAACAGGTTTTAATTCAGTTTTCCTTCTCCTAGTTCGGTTGCCTAACCAAGGTTAAAGAGCCCAGCCTGTCCTACTCTTTTACCCATATCTGGAGGGAGTGTAGTTGAATTCATAACTTCTCCAAGACTATTAGCGCTATGTGAACTCTAGCTTCGTCCAGGATTTGAACTCTGGTCGACGAGTCCATTTCTTACGTCTCTAACTATTACACCACGCACCACCACCACCACCACTGAGTAGGGTAAACTGGGCTCGTTAACCTTATGTCCACTGTTCTAGTTGAAGGACAACCAATTTTATGTATTTGATATCTCCGTACGAGCTGGATTTGGCACACTGTCAATTTCTTGAGTGGAATTTAACTGGTTAAAGTTCAAAGTTTTGCTCCTCGTAGACCAGTTGCCTCATTATGGTTAAAGAGCTTAGTCTGCCCTACTATTTACCCGTAGAGGGAGGAAGAATAGTCGGATGCATACTTTTTACCAAGTGTAATAGCTTAATGTGAAATGCATCCAACCTCGGTATTATTTGGATTATTCGGATTATTGTCCTCATCTTTATTGTTATCTGTACAACGTTTCAGCCGATGTGTACTCCGGCCTTCTTCGGGTATTTTTATCGAACTGTGGAACCTTCTCGTAATCGGGGACCTTCTTGTCCAATTGGACACATAGCATAGTTGATAAAGGCGTTGGTTTAATACAGTTCTAAGTGACGGTTATCTCTAGGCTGCAGGTTCAATCCTGGTCAGGGGCAGCAGTAACATAGAATAATAATTAACTCAGCTTAAGATCTGTACCCCAGCTATGATTAGTAGAATGAGAACAGGATATCCCCGTATATTGAATAAAGGGTTGGGTTAAAGTTCCGTGATGGCTTCTGATTACAAGAATCCCGAATTCGAGAAGGCCCCGGAGTCCAATAAGAAATACTTTTAAAAGGCCGGAGGGCAAATCGGCCGAAACTTTATACACATAACAATAAAGATGAGGGTATTAGAATAATCCAAATAATACCAATCATCAAGTATTATCGCAAAAAATCAGAAATAGCATCCAACCTAGTCCAGGATTTGAACTCTTGTCGCCCTATCTATTTTCAATAACCATTACACGACGGGCACCCCCTTTATAATTTGCTTAAGAATTGACCTTGTGAGGCATGTTGCTTATAGCAGAGCTGTTGGCTAAATACACTCTCTGATAGTTGGACTGTTCAAGGAAACAAGGCGATGCCTTTGAATCTGTTCTGTTGATCTTCAAAAGATAAAATAAATCGGAAATTTGTTATGGGAATGTATTTATTTGGGGTAATATTGACTCGTGAATAAGTCAGCAGAAATTGAATGTTGCGAGTTAGGGGGTGGTTGCAATCACAAGGTCACCTGACCCAGTATGAGGTCTCATGATAATCGAGGGGAAGAACCAGAAAACCTGTAGCCTGAGATTCACTGTGTGATCCAGTTTCATGTTCTTTGATCTTAGACCCGTTTCGTGTTTCAAAATCGCCCTGGGTTTCGCAAAGAATTATAAATTGAAGAATTCTGTTCCCTGTGCTTCCTGTTCGTATTTCTCAACCAGGCTCTCAGGCAACGCACTTGTTACCCTTCGTTTAACGTTTATTCAATTTCCATTTGCCAATTTCACTAAAATCTTGAATAATGGCCTCCACAGCAGAAATTTATGCTAGAGTGTGCAATACTACTGCTCAATGTAGATCTAAAAAAAAAATGTCCATTTCAATTTGCATCATAAAAAATACGAAATTATCGGGCAAAATATGTGAAGGCTCCAAGAGTATAAATTAATTTTGGTGCATATCTGTATATTAATCCTCTTGTGCCTTAATCTTCAAACCGTTATCAGCTTGCAACACTCTCTGGTCAAGAATGAGACCGTCCAAATCCCACAAGACGAAATGTCAAAAATGTCAATCCTGATTATCTGGTGTTGCTTATGCTCCTAAGTCTCATTTCTTATGAGCTTCTTCACCTCAGCTAAATAGTGGGCCATTCCGTTTTTATTATATTGGAAGAAGGGGAACAAAAAGGACATGCTACACTGAAAATTTAAATTGAACCTAATTAAAAGATAGAAAGAAAGGGTAAAGATAGTGTGGATGTAAGCGCGCGGAAGTGGTAACGCTAATCTGTTTCAATCGAACATAATGAAACGATGAAGGAAAGAAAGAAAAAAGAGTGAGTGTTAAATCAAGATACTTCTTACACATTGGACTATTTTGCAGTAGCTCCTAAGTAAATACATAAAACGTTGTAATAACTAATTTAGCAGAATCTGGTATATCGACATATCCCGCTAATCTTTAGAAAATGTTGGATATATCTAAATTATGTCACAATTTTAAATTTCGACCGTTTCCACCTTATTGTATGGTTAAAAAAACTAGTTGTCTGTATCATCTACGGTAACAGGTACGACCATTTCGAGTCAAAGTGAACCTGGGAGTAATGGTAATATAGGCGTGGTCCTTATTCATCAGAGCTCTCTAAGTGGATCCTAACTACCAGGAGTAGTTTAGGGTCATGTCTAGCACAGCCCTTTTAATTGGGTCTTGTCTCTCTGAAGTCGATTTTCATGTCGAATACGAGCTGAATCGATTATTGACAATGGCACAATAAGTTATTCGTGGTTATTATGTTTTTATTATTATGCGATTTTATAACACTAATCTGTATTTTTGTGCATAGATTACTGTAGCGATTTTACTGATCAAGAACGCCGTTAGCATAAATTATATATATATATATATATATATATATATATATATATATATATATTATATATATTAAATTTTTTACTTGAAGGCACTTACAACGCATGTATCGCATAAAATTCGATACTTTTTCTTATAGAAAATGAAACTTGACAAGTGTAATCCCGTAAAGGATGGCTCGATGTGTAGAATACCGTACAGACTGTTTCGACTTTATTAAGTCTCATCAGCGGTATATACTAACGATTTCCCTCCGACAGAAATCGAAACCGGGACTTCAGCAGACACAGTGAAACACTAGTGAAACACTTTTATCGCCTCGGCCACAGTACACAGCTGACCATCCTAGCGAAATTAAGCTTGTCAAGCGATACTACACGCCTCTACCATAAGAGGTAAGGGGGCGTTATTGAGAGAATAATAACAACAAACAGACCGAATGCCCTTCGGCGAACTGAATAAGATTTTTGGATGTTTGTTTATTTAGAAACGTTGCTGGATAAAGTATATATTAAATTTTTACTTGAAGGCACTTACAACGCATGTATCGCATAAAATTCGATACTTTTTCTTATAGAAAATGAACTTGACAAGTGTAATCCCAGTAAAGGATGGCTCGATGTGTAGAATACCGTACAGACTGTTTCGACTTTATTAAGTCTCATCAGCGGTATATACTAACGATTTCCCTCCGACAGAAATCGAAACCGGGACTTCAGCATATATATATATATATATATATATATATATATATATATATAAACAAAAACATATTGATGGTTATCATAGTGATCAGCACTTCAAAAAACTTGTTTACAACTTGACTTTTAATCGATTCCGGGTGTATAACTTGACAACCACCGGACGGAAGGGCCCTTGTTTTACTAAATTTTTTTTATTATTCCTTTCTCTCTGAAGTAATCACTATGATAACCCTCATATATTATATACATTTGCCTGTATCAAAAATGTATATATATATATATATATATATATATATATATATATATATATATATATATAATGATTAAGATCAAATGGTTTAAAAACTACCATTTAAGTTTCTCGCTGTAGCGCGAATCTTCAGGGTATTTTCTTCCTGCCATCGTTATTTCTTTTATAGCTGGGTAGTGCCCATTTTCAATACAGCGGATGTGCTACACACCCGCCTTCACCCCTATGTAAATTATTTACCACGTACCCCACGTGTACAGGTTAGGCACAAGCCCCTATTAATGTCGAACCTCACTAGCCGAGCCTCATGGCTGGCGGGTGCAAGAAATGAAGTAGGGATGTGATCCACAGAAAACCAGTTTCATTTTGATGTATGATACATGTCCCTATGTTGGTGATTATACCTGTCCTAAACAAAATGGCATTACTTTTTGACTCACCCTCGTATAAATGTACAATTAATGCAATTCCCTGATCTCTAGGAATAAAATAACCCTCGATGGGTTAAAATGCCGTTAAAATCACTAATTCACTCAATAATAATAAAAGCAACGAAACGTAGCAGGACCTATGGATCTGCCACAGTATGATTATTTAATTATTACAACGTTTGTTACTTTTACTTTAGAGTTATTGCTCAATAGTTCAATATGTAAAAAAATATAATAATCTTGATTTAATTCTTTCTCATTCTTTCTTTTTTTTCTTTCGTTTCTTCCTTTCAATAAGTTTGATTTAAACAAATTAACCTTATCGCTTCAGTGCGCTCACCTCTTCTCGATCTTTCTTACTATATTTTTGTGTAGCATGTCATTTTTCTTCCATTTCTTTCTTTATAAGGGTCTGTTATTTAGCTGAGGTGACGACATTAATAAGAATTCGGTGGATAAGCAACACCAGATAATCAGGATTTACATTTTTGCATTTTATTTTGCATGATTTGGACGGTCTTCTTTTTAACCAGAGGGAGTTGCAAGATGACGCCCGTGCAACTAAGAAACGAGAGAGAGAGAGAGAGAGAGAGAGGAGAGAGAGAGAGAGTGTGTGTGTGGTATTGTTATAGGTGATATAACCTGTTGACATAAATGGAATGCGCCGACGGCTACTATAAGTACTAGGAACAATTGTGGCTTGACACGAAGCAAATGCGAGTCAGCTCGTAACTGTATTGGTCGGACGCAATCTCCACTTTCTTTGCTGTAAGTTTCTACTCCTTTTGTTCAATACATTTGTATCCATTGTTACTTTACGTTTGTCTTATTTTTTACCCTTAAAACCCCTTAGCATATAAATGCTAGTCCCACTTGTTTACAAGTTAGAGACCTCTGGTGAGTTTATTTCCGGTTTAGGAAATATAGCGATTATTCAACCTTCTATTCTAGGCAGCTGCTTTTGGACCCATCGGTAAGAGACTTGACGAGCGAAAGTTCGTTCGGGTCTCGATCCCGACCAGAGGTAGCTGCTGAAAAATAAGTCTAGCTGCACTGCGTCTGCAGATTACTTTATATATATATATATAAGGTGTGTCAAAATATCGACATTTTTGGTACTTTTTGACAGAAATTGTATTCTGAAAGTATTAACGTTCCATTCATTTCTGTCTTGGTAAATACAGCTTCAAAACTCGGCACTTTTATGACGCACCTTGTATTCTGAAAAAATAAACGTTCCATTCATTGTTCATTTCTATCTTGGTAAATCAATCTTCAATCTCGATACTTTTATAATCACCTTATATATATATATATATATATAGTATATATATATATATATATACATATATATATATATATATACATATATATATATATTATATACATATAATATACATATATATATATATATATATATTATATACATATATATATATATATATATATACATACATATATATATATATATATATATATATATATATATATATATATATATATATATATTATATATATATACATATATATATATATATATATATATATATATATATATATGATAAAAATAATCTAAACAATACAATTATTTTTCGTTCTTTCTTTCTCTTTTGTTACTTTTTGGCATTCGTCCTCTTTCATTTCGAGGTACATTATTGTATATAATTTATTTCTTTCCTACGTCTGTTTCTTCACTATTTAATTCTTCGTTCTTTTTTTTATTACTGTGTGTGTGGGTTTTTTTTCTTCCCCTCCCATCGATTAGTGGAAAAAATACAATGATTAGCTTGAATTTCCGTTTCGTGATTTCCCTTTACCATTTCAAACTACTTACCCAATTAGGGAACGGAAACCCTTTACTTGGATGGAACATAAACCTACAATGGTCAGAATATCAAACTTTTTACAAATGTGCTCATCATATAATTTGAGAATGGCCAAGAAATAATTATAGATAAATGCAAAATTGCTATAAAATAAAACGTAGAATATATATTAACCGTATTGCAATATGTCGACACTGATAACAACGAAACAGATCTACATGGGAATACATGATATGAATTTACTCAAACTCAGAAATGTGTGTAATAGAATGATAATTAGTTTGGTTTGTTTTGTTTTACGGCATATCAACCTCGGTGAGTCATTTAATGCCGACAAAGTTGTAAAATAAATTCATTCTTAATGCATAATACAATTTTGTTTAAAAACTCTATTCAACCAATATATATATATATATATATATATATAATATATATATATATATATTTCAAAGACAACCCGTCACTTAACTATAATAATTTATTTCTACCTGAAACTCAATGAGTCTAGCCTCTTCAAATAGATTTTTAAAATCTAGTGCTCTTTATATAAGAAAATCATTAGTTATTATACATTGATATCTTAGAGATTCATAAAACTCTTTTATGAATCTGTTTTGAACCTACAAGAGCCCACAGTATGGTTTAACAGTGAGATTTCGATGATCCCAAATAGAATCATCCCTTACTTACCAGTCAATTGAATTCTTACAAGTATTTATAATTTTAATATGTTTGAGTTATGGATGATGGCAATCATTGTTGCTTGTATTAGATGCTTACTGTAGGATTTTACTGATGGGAGAGCCGCTGCAAGAGTCAGGATGTAGGCAAAGGGCCAGAGCCAAGTCTGCTATTCTATTTATTCATAGGAGGGGATATTTAGATTCATATCGCCTTGTGAAATGCAGACAGCTTTGTCCAGTATTTGAACTCGGGCCGCTGTCCGTTCCCTACGATTATAACCGTTACACAATGAGAGCCTCCTTAGGTTGACAGATCTTTTTTTAAATCAAGGCATTATTGCCATAACCAGCGATTTCCGAATGAGGCTTTGTGTAGCTTGTAAGGTGCTGACATAATCACAAACATTTCCCTCGATTTCCAGCGAAGATACTTTTTTTAACCACGCTGTTCTTCGCATCAAGCTGATAAAGAGGAAACAAAACAAAAAAAATAAAACTGTTGAATATTACAAAATAAATAAATGTATAAATAAACTGAAGCAAATAATCTGAAGTGGTTGAGAAAAATCGAAGAACGAATGTAAGTCGAAAAGAAAAATTTGCAAGAAGTCTTGATAAATGTGAGGGAAGTATTTGAAAGAATTAAAAAGAAAAACAAGAATAAGAATAATGATACAAAAATAGCGAACACGAATGAAAAATAAAAGAAATAGAATCTAGATCGATGAATTATGCAAACTGGAATATAAAGATAGGATCAGAGAACAAGCGAATGCAAGAATAATGAATTAGAAGAATATGAAAATGAAGGGAGAAGGAATGCCAACGAAATGGTAAAGATAGAAGAAAAGAAGGTACTGACCGATAAATTCTATCAAAAGAAAAATGAATACGGGATTATACAATCAGGAAAGGATAGGGAAGAAAAAAAACACATCGTGCAAATAAATGGATTGAAATGAGAAAGATTTTTCTGTGTAGATTAATGAATTATGGAATATGGAATATTAAAAAAAGAGAATGAGAATATAAAAGAATATTAGAATTTAAAAGCGAAGAAAAATAAGAATAATCCAGGCAGACTATCAGGAGCTGTCATTGGTTGGTTTGTTTGATTTTTACGGCATGTAAACACATTGGGCTATTTTATGCCCAAGTCGTTTTTGTTTTATTTATTCTTGATGGAAACTGCATTCTTTTTAAACATTTTTCTATTTAACCCATAGATGGGACCGTAAGATATACTACCACTTAGGGTCAGAGTTGACCTGGGAGTAATGCTGATAAAGGGGTAATTCACATTCCCCAGACCTCCAGAATTAACGTCATACCCAGGATATTAAGACCCTCAGCCACCGCCTTCTAGCACATGCACGATAAATAGGCGTGGGGCTTGTCATAGGGGCAATAGGGTTTGAACAATCATATAGGTGCTAGGGCTTGACGTGATCAGCCCATTGATCTTTGAGGGCCTCTTCGACTGCCCATCTAGCCTAAGTAAGGGTCAAGGTGGTGTGTTACATGCTCAGCCACCAGGATTCAATACTTAAGTATCACGGGTCACCACCCACGGCCAACAGATGGATGCATTGGTGGGGGGGGGGTCTTACCTCTCTTCAAAGATGCAGTCGGTGTATTCTAAAGCCCCACCGACAGGACTGGATCGAGATGAGAAAGATTTTCAATGTAGATTAAGAATTGTAGCATACCCTTTCTTTAAAATAATAACGGACTGGTCCATTATTTAGCTGAGGTAACTACACTAATAAGAAATAAGAATTCGGCAGGGAAAAAAACGACACCAGATAATCAGAATCTACATTTTTGCATTTTATCTTGGTCGGTTTCCTTTTTAACCAGCGGATGTTGCAAGATTATAACGGTCGGAAGATCAAGGAACAAAAATATTTTGATATAAATATGTAAGAAATACAATTGACTTTATCAAATTATATTTGTGTATTCTTTTTCCTCATAAAATAAATAAGAAAGGAAAAAGGGTAGGGACAGGATATGGAGAGGGGATGAGCGCGCAAAAGACGTAATACTAATATATTTCAACTGAATATAAATTAAAGACGAAAAGAAGGAATGGAAGTGAAAATAGTTAAATCAAGATTATCATACTGTTTACATATTGAACTATTTCGCAATAGCTCTGATTGTGATTTTGGTTTGGTTTGTTTTCTATTATGGCATATCAACCTCAGTGGGTTATTTAATGCTGATAAAGTTTTGTAATAAATCAATTCTTAATGGATAATACAATTTTTTTATAAATACATTTTTCTATTTAACCCATAGATGGGACCCTAACAGGTACTACCACTCCGGGTCAGAGTGGACCAGGGACCAATGGTGATGAAGGGGTGCTCCACATTCCCCAAACCTCCAAAACTGGAACCTCACCATCAGATAGAGTTTAATGTCATTCCCAGGACATGTAGACCCGCAGCCACCGCCTTCTAGCACCCATATGATAAAAAGGGTGTTGGAGCTTGCCATGAGGGCAATAGGGTTGGGAAAATCATATAGGTGCTAGGTTCTGATTGTGAGTATTATGATATAAAGATGTAGGAAATATTATTGACTTTATCAAATTATATTTTCTATTCTTTTCTCTCCTAAAAGAAATAAGAAGGAAAGAAAGAAAACTTTTGCATCAATGATTTCCATACAAATGCAGTTAATTCTAGTAAAGCCACCGTAATTTATCAATGGCTATAGAGTCATGACACTCAACTGATTCATTTATTGGATATTATAATAGATTTATAAAAACTCTTAAATGTTTCTCAAAGACCGCTTCCGGCAAACTGTTTGACTCATTGTGTATGTATAGCATATTCCTTCAAGACATCAATATTTACGAATAGTTTCTATAGAAAAAATAAATATTACAAACAAAAGATTTGATTATTCTCTGCACCTCGCTGTAGGCATTAAGAAAGGCTGCTTTTTCCACACACACACAAAAAAAGAAAATAACTAATCTAATAACACAAGATCTACAGGAATTTATCTTTGAATTTACACAAGACAATAAGAAAACCGCTTTTAATAACTTTAATAAGAATTCATTTAGTCTGAGATTCAAAGATAAGCTACTCTGGTGATTCTTGATTTAGAGTTATTTAATCTTCTGTTGATATGGTTGAGAAATTGACTTAAGAAAACAATTGTTACATAATGGAACGGCATAGCCTATCATTTTTAGTAGGTAGTGTAGAGTAGTTAAAAACAACGGTAAAACAGAGAAAAATCACAGTGTTTGATTGATAGGTCTTAACCTCAGGTTCGGTTGGAATGGGGTTCTCATTGTCTTAGTGAGTCACGTAATCAGATTAAGCTAAGAAAGTAGATTTAGAATTTAGTAAGCCAAAGACGCTCTCTGGACAGTCGTGTTTTGGTGACTTAGTTTCTCATCACGTGCGTGCGGCAAAGAAAGTATCGGGAAATCGACAAATGTCATAGGCGAGAAACTTCTCCGTAACCAGGTGCCATTGACTCAACGTCCACGCTACCTTAACTCAAATATAAGTGTTCTATCTATGATATTGAGCCCTATTTACTAATAAATATAACACACCTATTGTCTATATAACCCCCACATCACACACACATATACATATACATATACATATATATATATATATATATATATATATATATATATGTGTGTGTATATATATAATCGCAAGGTTCCTGGTTGGGTACCGGTTCCCGCGAACTCCGCACATGGTGTAGTTCAGATAGGGTAATCTGATCTGCGCGGAAAAGTAGGAAGCTGACGGTGGGTGTGGCACTTCACATCAACGAAAACAATCTCCCTGGTCAAGCGCAGGGGAAAAGGGAAGAAAATCCCTCGCTGCGCGACAGATACACACAATAGGCCTCTCTACCAACTTTCATTATATATATATATTTTGGAAAATATGTGCTTAATTGAAGTCATGCCTAATTTTTGAGAATTAATTAATTGATAATTAATGAATTAGGCGGGTATACCTGTTCAAATGCAAGGCTAAACAAATCGAGAAAAAGTCAATCTCTGTATGTATATTTCGGCCTATTATGCCTCATCAGCAGAGTTATAGACAGGAAGACTGCTCTGTGTGTGATTTGAACCCTGGCTGTCAATCTGACAGGCGGGGATTCTAACCATCACACTATCTGGTTTTTTCCCCAGATTTTTCGTTTGTTTTGTACTCAGTTTTATTCCACTTTTGGTGACTTGCTACACGACAGTATGAGAAGTAAACAAACAGACAATGTGTTTGATATGGCCTCAGCCGACAATTTTTGGGAGAATATGTGCTTAAGTGAAGTCATGGCTAATTTTTGAGAATTAATTAATTGATAATTAATGAATTAGGCGGGTATAATTAGTTATCATACATTGAGCTCTCTTAGGGATTTATAAAAAGAGCATACAAGACCATACAGTATGGTTGTACAGAGGGATTTCTGATGATTCCAAATAGAATCATCCCTTACTTACTAGTCAATTGGATTATCTTATATATAGTGAGTAAATATAGTAATAGGAAGCGCGTGGTGTAATGGTTAAAGTCATGGGAAATGGACTCGTTGCCCCGAGTTCAAATCCTGGACGTGGTAATTGCATTTCACTTAGCGCTAATACCCTTGGGAAAGGTATGAATCCTACTCTCCCTCCAGCTATGGGTAAATAGCAGGGCAGACTGGGTTCTTTAACCATGGCTAGGTAACCAGTCTAGGAGAAGGAAAACTCTGAATTCAAACCTGTTGAATTCCGCTTAAGAATTTGACCTTGTGTCGTATCCTGCTCGTGCGGAGGAGTTGTTAAATATATATATATAGTGAATAAATGATAACAAAAAGAACATACATTTATATATATATATATATATATATAACGAGTTTTGAACTCCATTTTCATACTATTAATGTTGTCAACTTTTTGATGATCAGATATTTACACCGTGTCAAATATATAAATCGAATGCATACAAAATATATTTAAAAAAAAACAGATAAGTTTTCTCGAGGCAAAACAAATGTGACAAAATATCGTTAGTAATATTTAAACCAGGCCAATCTGTTGCCATTTCAAATTATCGTTTGAGTACAAAAAATGATTCATCTTTTTCTTTTGTTAACTTTTTTTTCTGCTCTTCGAGATTATACACTTCATCTGGTCTGATGAATGGATTGGCTGAAAATCAGACAGCCTTGACAAATTGATCATAAAGAAAAAAAAATATGATAAAATGCTTCGATCTTGAATTATTTGTTTCCAACTCAGTCTTGACTCCGGTAGTTGTATGCAGTATTAAATTGAGAATCGATGGGATTTTCATATTTATCCAAAGTGTAAATCCTGGATTTTAAGATAACCCACAGGAAACTGTACCTTATTATAAGTAAGATTCGGTGTCTGTCTGTCTGTAACCGAAACCAGGTTTATGCTTACATCACAATACCCTCAGGTTTTGTGTAAGTTTATATTGTGGATTAACCTGGCGTAGACAGTGAATGAGCTGGACCAGGACTATTTGTACAACATCTGGGTGATTACTGAAACTGCGAACATTAAGGAATCATTATGCGAACCGTCTAACTCGATGTTTTAGCAGTCTGTTGCGAGTTACTCTATGTCTGTTGCAAAAAGTTGAATTTACTAGAATATGGTATAATAAAGTTTATCAGCGAGTATCTAATTCATAGTCAAAATCATTAATACATAGAATAAATATATTATATTAATAATGACTGGTAGGGTGAGCTTACTAGAGGGTATTTATCAGTAAAAAATCACTCTTGCATTAATGGGTGTGTAGATAGCCCGGTGTTTAGGGACTATGATGAGAAATCGGTTGGGTTTCTACACACACACACACACACATATAGATATGCATGCACACACACACACACACACACACACACACACATATATATATAGGCATTTCTACACATATAATCCGTTGATTTCAATAATGATTAATTTAATTACTACAGCAACATTCATGGCGTAAGAGAAAAAAGGCTAACGGATAGTTTGTAGTGATCTTGATTTTCATTGGGTGCCCATACGTCTGGATTTGCGCTTAGTATATATATATATATATATATATATATATATATATATATATATATATATATAAACAGGTTTGCATTCAGGTTTCCTTCTCTTGGACTGGTTACCTAACCAAGGTTAAAGAGCCCAGTCTGCCCTACTATTTACCCATAGCTGGATAGGGAATAGATGGATTCATACATTTCCCAAGTGTATTAGCGCTATGTAAAATGCAAAAAGCTGCGTCAGGATTTGAACCCGGGTCGACGAGTCCATTTCCTCCGACTCTAACCATTATACCACGTACCTCTATTTTTGCTTACTATATACAGGGTGATTCAAATGTAACTCCCTATTTCAAATTATAATTTCTTAGAGCCCTGTCGCCTGGGGCTTTAGAATACCCCAAAGAAGCTCACTAATGGGGCCACTTGTTGGCCATTGGTAGCTCGTTGTAATCCTTAAGTATTGAACCCTGGTGGCTGAGCAGTCCATAACATGCAACACTCCACTTTGGCCATAACTTAGGCCAGAGGGGCGGTCGGGCAGGACCTGTGTGAGACGCTGGTCTCATCAAGCCCTAGTAATTATATGATTGTCCCAACTATATTGCCCTCATGCCAACCGTCCTTTTTATCATATTTGTGCTAGAAGGCGGTGGCTGAATGTCTTCATGTCCTGGGTATGACATTAATCTACATCTAATGATGAAGTTCTAATTTTTGAGCTATGGGGAGCGTCAAGTACCACTTCATCACCATAACTCTCAGATCAACTCTGGTACTACCTGTTAGGGTCCCATCTATGGATTAATTAGAACAAATGAGTTTAA
>CM042159.1:24799168-24821668 GCA_023376005.1 Doryteuthis pealeii | reverse complement strand
TACTATTCTCAATGGTATTAGTACTATGTGAAATGTAAACAGTGGCATCCTGAATTTGACCTCGAATCGCCGAGTCCATTTCGTACAACGATAGTCATTATACCACGAAGGCCTTCTAGAAATGTGTATACCCCTTGGGAATGTAAATGTAGTATCGGTGTTATCTTTTTGAACTGTGCATTTTTAAAAAGATTGCGGACTCTTAAAATAAGAAAACTATACAAATTATTATTGAAATAGATCACTAATTAAGACTGAGCCTATTAGTAGTGACCAAGGGCTCTTTAGCCAGTAATAGATCCTAATTAGGACTGAGCCGATTCTAGTAGTGACCAAGGGCTCTTTAGCCAGTGAAATAGATCCCTAATTAAGACTGAGCCTATTCTAGTAGTGACCAAGGGCCCTTTAGTCCAGTGTAATAGATCACTAATTAAGACTGAGTCTATGCTAGTAGTGACCAAGGGCCCTTAGTCCAGTGTAATAGATCACTAATTAAGACTGAGCCTATTCTAATAGTGACGTAGTGTTACAGTTCATGAGAGGTCATGAATTGCGGACAGACCCTCTAGCTAGGATTTAAATTGAGGTCTGTCGTTTTAAAATCAAGGAGTCTCCATGGGAAACTATCAGGGACTGTTGGTAACCCTTGTACCTTAGAGGCGCGTGAAAACGCTCCATGACAGAAACGTTAGTTTTATGTTCAACCTAGCTTTCAGAGAGTTTAGCCGTGCTCTGAGGTCGGTGTCACGCGGTGAATTAAATATGGGCTAATAAAAGTTTGATCAAGCAAACTTAAAGTTTTGTTGCGTTAATTGTAATTTTTAAGACAATGACTAGCCCAGACCAGCCCAAGAAATAATGATAATAATAAACCAGCTGATATGTCAACAAAAAATGGCGACCGGAGAAGAACCAGTAAGAAGTGGCCAGCAAAGCAACAGGCAGAGTAACCGGAGAAGTTATGAAGTAAGATCATCTCCTCTCTAATCTAAGTTCTGTCTCTGTCTCACCCTCTCACCCGAGATGAACTCTCTCCGCGATTATATACACCCGAGAAAAAAGGGGTATATAAAATTATATTCACCCGAGTAAAAAAATATATTAAAAAAAATTAAATAATATACATAATTATACATAAATATACATAAATATAATATACATAATTATACATAGATATACATAAATAAAATATATAAAAAAAGGATATAAAATTATATACACCCGAGTAAAAAAATATGTAAAAATATGTTCCGAGTAAAAAGGGGTATATAAAATTTAGTTTACTTTCATATAAATGAAAGTTATAAAGTAAGATCATCCTCTCTCTAATCTAAGTTCTGTCTCTGTCTCACCTATCACCCGATATGAACTCTCTCCACGATTATGTACACCCGAATAAAATGGGTATATAAAAAGTAGTTTAATAGGTTTGATTCCAGAGTTTTTCTTCTCCTAGACTGGTTGCCTAACCAAGGTTAAAGAGCCCATTCTTCCCTACTATTTACCCATAGCTGAAGAGATAGTATCTGAATTCTTACCTTTCCCAAGGTATAAATCTATGAAGCTATGTAAACTGTAGCTAGGGCCAGGATTTGAACTCGGATCGACGAGTCCATTACCTACAACTCAAACCATTACAACTCTAACCAAACAATATCAGAAAAAGTCTATTTTTTTAGAAAACCAATCAACAGCTAAATATAAAGTAAATGAATAATCCCATCCCGAAAATGAGCTCATCAGAATATTCTGCTCTTAATCTTGGAAGACGCTAATGACAGTTTGTATCTGAATCTTAAGATGCTGTCAGCATGCTCACAGCTTAATAACTCTAATAGGCCTGAAGGCAATCCAACAGGCTTAACGAAACCGCAAAAACCATTTATTCTTAATGGCTGATAAAATATTTAACATAACATGTGGCTTTCAAGATTACAAAATTAACGAACATACCATGTTGACAAATTTCGTTGTTGTTTTCTAAAATTGCCAAAACGTTCAATCTGAAGATGTAAAAACTCATAGATTCAGTAACCCTCTCTAAAGAGAATGACAATAGGGTAGGTTGATTTTTAACTTTTTAAAAATCTCAAATTGTCCATTTATGCGAAAGTTGTGTATTAGTGTAATGAACACTGATACGGAAAATTTGATATATTACTAGCAACATTGTTTGAGGAAATGTCATCAAAGATCGTCTACTAAAATGCACTAAAAATCTTCGTTTTCGAAAGGCTAAGTTTTGGGATTTTTGCACTGTTATACTCATCTTTATTGTTAACTACTCAACATTTCGGCTGATGTGCCCTCCGGCATTCTCCAGGTGTTTTTAAGATAAGGCCTGATAATTTGTATTATTTGGATTTTTCGGACTGTTGTACTCACCTTATTTGTTATCTACATAACGTTTCGGCCGATGTGCCCTCCGGCTTTTTTTCAGGTGTTTTGTCGAACTCTGGAACCTTCTTGTCGAACTCGGGAGCCTTGACGGCAGCCTTATGAGTCTTGACGTTATCGGAATGAGAACTGTCTACCTTGTTGGATTGAGTAAAAGTTTCGATAACAATAAAGATGAGAACTAACGCCCGAAAAATCTAAATAATACTAAGAGAATCTATTTTAACAGCAAAGTCTTGCATACAAATTCAATCGTGAAATTGTGTTTTAAGTCAGCATTATTATTTTAGAAGCTTTATTCTTTAAATTTTGAATCATTGATAATTTTAAAAAAATGGTTATTTCCTAGTTGAGTAACATGATATTACAGGGTGACACAGAAAAAAAAACAGGACCCAAATTATTTATTTTCTTATCAAACTAACCCTCACCCTAAAACCTAACCCCCCTAGTTGAGTAACATAATATTACAGGGTGATCCAGAAAAAACAGAACCCACAAATTTTGTAATAAAACTGTTATTTTAATTTATTTTTTTTTAACATTAAGTCCAACAATGTTTAGGGTTAGGGTTGGGATTTATGGTTAGTTTGATGGGAAAATACATAAATAATTTGGGTTCTGTTTTTTTCTGGATTGCTCATGTTACTCAACTAGGAAATAAACAAAAAACTTATATGACAGAATAAGATAGTTACAAATTGAATCATTTAATTTCTTTCTTTTTTTATTTAGCATGTAAAATATTGAATTATTTTTAAACAAATATATTTTAAAAAACAAACTCTCCAAATATTCAAAATATCATATCAATAAACTAATATACATCGATTTTAATATATTTTCTGTCATAAAATATATTCGACCATTGCGAGAAAAAAAATCTAATTTCCTCTATCTTTGAAATATGCATTTTAGTAAATAAAAATATTTCAGATTTACCGATAGGATAGTCAACTTACATGACTTTTAATAAAAGCCACATTTTATCATAAGTGAATGGTTTTTTTTAAGCTTCAATGCTAATGGGTGGATGAAAACTTTATGGCCTGAGGAACGACTTAAAGACGTCAACACACTAAAAGGTGAAATTACTTACACAGCATTGATTTTTATATAACATTGGGAGAAGGTCGTTTTGTAGAAATAAGTTTGAAAAATAATAATCAATACCTTTAGATATTCATGTGTACGGAAGATTTTACATCTTATTTTAATGGATATTATGTGTATGTCTTTCTGTAACCGAAACTAAGTCACCGTTAACGTCACAGTTCCTTAGGTATTTATAATATATTCTCAATTGTTATCACATAATCATTATTTAATGTTAATTATAATCAGTTTTTTCTTTTCTTATTATAATGGAGATTGTCTGTCTTCTGTCTGTAACCGAAACTCGTCACCGACATCACCACAATTCCGTTGGTTATTAACAATATATTCTCAATGGTTATAATTAATAACCATTATTTAATCTTAATTAACATCTAATTTATTAACAACGTCTCTATTAAAGTCTGACTGAAATAGATTTGCCTCAAAACTGTCTATTTCATTTATGTGTTTGAAATATTGCAATTTGTTTTATATATTAAGAAATAAATGTTTACATTGTATATGAGGTGAATAATTTGCATACCGATTTTAACAGAACCGTGTTTAATAGATAATCACTTTGTTTTATTGATTTCTAGTATTATTTTTCTATTCTCAAATATAATAAAAGTAACTGTGTCTATAATTTTATATTGAAATCAATTAGAATAAAGTAAAAGTGAACTTTTTCTCTGTTCCTATTTAATTTCATTAGCCTTTCTCATACAATCTAATATTTAATTAGATTAAAATTAAATACTTGTACCCAGAGTGCAGAGTTGCTAGTCTTAGTAGAATGGAGATTGTCTGTCTGTCTGTCTGTCTTTCTGTAACTGAAATTATCTCACCACCAACATTACAATTCCGTTAATCATTTAGCATATATTCTCAATAGTTATGGAATAGTCAGTTTTTAATCGTAATTAGCATCTTATTTATTAACAATGTTCCCTATTAACTCAAAACAGCCTCTGTTATTTATTATTTAAAATCTCGCTATTTGTGTAATATATCACAAAGAAATAAAAGTTTACTTAGTATATGGTGAATACTTTGCACACCGGTTTTAACAAAACCGTGTTTAATGAATAATTACTATTAAAACTTTAATACTTGTGCCAGTAGGGCGTTTTTTTTGTAGTTAGAATTGTAATTCAAATAACAGACACTGTGATTCTTATTATTCTTATCATTCTTCATATTCTTATTCTTCATCTTCTTATTCTTCTTATTCGTATTCTTCTCATTCGTTTTCTTCATATTCGTATTTTTATTATTCTTCATATTCGTATTCTTATTATTCTTCATATTCGTATTCTTCTATTCTTCATATTCGTATTCTTATTATTCTTCATATTCGTATTCTTCTTATTCTTCATAATTCGTATTCTATTATTCTTCATATTCGTAATTCATTTTATTCTTCTTATTCTTATATTCGTATTCTTCTTATTCTTCTTATTCTTCATATTCGTATTCTTCTTATTCTTCATATTCGTATTCTTCTTTTTCTTCTTATTCTTCATATTCGTATTCTTCTTATTCTTCATATTCGTATTCTTCTTTTTCTTCTTATTCTCTTATTCTTCATATTCGTATTCGTATTCTTCTTATTCTTCATATTCGTATTCTTCTTAGTCTTCTATTCATTCTTATTTTTCTATTCTTCGTATTCTTCTTATTTTTCTTATTCGTATTCTTCTTATTCTTCTATTCTTCATATTCTTCATTTCTTATTCCTATTCTTGAATATTCCTGTCAATTTATCATGGTTTCATTTATTCCTTTCACTATCTGTACCCGGAACTTGTCAGAAGAGAATCTCTACGCATAATCAGATGAATAGCCGTGTAACAGTCCGTTCTGTAGCTTAATTTACGTGGCTTTCTCAAAGGAATTAGTTCAGATATGATGTTGGAAAAGATGAATAGAAGTTGAAACCTGTTCACAGATTCCGTGTTCACGGAGCTTGTCATTTGTTCTGGTTTGCATATACAATCAGTTTATATCACGCTAACACTGTAGGCATCCTTATACGAATACAGTGTACAAGATTGTCATTATTAGAAACTAGAAGCGGCTACCGGTGTCGCCTGGGTAGAACGGTGGATCAAATATTACTGAATCGGGCGTAAATTCCTCGCAGGGTACCCCATTAAAATCCCTACGTAAAAAAGACCGTGCGTTGTGGGGGCGTCAGAAAAAAAATTGCACAGACACTCGGAAAAAAAAAATTAATGTCTTCTATTTAAAATATTAAATGCAATAATAATAATAATAATAATAATAATAATAATAATAATAATAATAATAATAAAAAGTGTTGATAAACAAAAAAGAAAGAACTTGTCAACTGGTGGATTTTGCAGCGCCAGCAGTTGACAAGGTGAAGCTAAAGGAAAATGAAAAAAATTGGACAAATATCTGGACCTTGCCAGAGAACTGAAAAAGTTATGGAACATGAAAGTGAAAGTTATACCAATTGTATTTGGTGCACTTGGAACAGTCCCAAAAGGATTAGAAAAGGGTTTGGAAAGGTTGGAAATCAGAGGAAGGATTGAAACCATTCAGAACACTGCACTGCTGCAATCTGCCAGAATACTCAGAAGAGTCCTGGAGACCTGAGGAGACTTACTGTTACTCAGACTCCAGTGAAAGACCATCAGCTAATGCTGATGTGAAAACTCAAAAGGAGTAAAATAATAATTCATGCTGTTACTATTTAATTTTCAATTTTTAATTATCGTCACACAATATATAAAATCTTCATTATTTTTGCTTAAAAAGCATGATTTGGTGATGGTGAATGTGTATATATATTTACTTTGTCGTTAATTGTTTAAATTTCGTAGTTTCAGCAGGACATACATACATACACACAACTGCCCTTTATATACGTATAGATATCCAGTAAAACCATTTATATATTAATACTTGTGTTCCTTAATTGTACGACCGTTATCATCTAGCCACACACTCTGATTAAAAATGAAAACGTCCAAATTATGAAATGCGAACATCCTGATTACCTGGTGTTGTTTATTCGCTGAATTTTTATTTCTTATCAATGTCGTTACCTCAGCGAAATAATGGACCACTCCCATTTTTATTATAAAGAAAGGGAACAAAAAGGACATGCTACACAGAAAAAATATCAGAAAGAAAAGAGTAGAGGAAAGATAGAGAAAGGAGGTGAGAACGTGGAAGCGATAACATTAATTTATTTCAATCGAAAATTAGGAAAAGATGAAAAGAAAGTAAGTAAAAATGTGAAAGAGTTAAATCAGGATTATTATACTTTTTACCTATTGAACTATTTCGCAATAGCTCTTAAATAAACATATAAAACATTGTAATAATTACATTCTCATGCTAGGTCCTTAAAGTAGTAGGATCTCTTGTCGAGGACGATGTAGACATGTCTAACGTTTCTGTTGGAGATATTAATTGCTAGACTGCAACACAGGTGATTTTCTCTTTGTTTTTTGTTTTTGTTTTTTGTTTTTGTTTGTAATTTTTGTTTATCTTTTTGTTCTTGTTTTTTTTTTGTGTGTGTATGACATTTCTCTAATCCTTACACCACCCTTGCATTTAGACTCTCTCTCTCTCTCTCTCTCTCTTTCTCTCTTTCTCTCTCTCTTCCTCTCTCTCTCTCTCTCTCTTTCTCTCTCTTTCTCTCTATCTCTCTATCTCTATCTCTTCTCTCTATCTCTCTATCTCTCTATCTATCTCTCTTTCTCTCTATCTCTCTTTCTCTCTCTTTTCTTTCTTTCTTTCTTTTTTTTTCTTTCTTATATATATATATATATATATATATATATATATATATATAGAAGCGCATGGTGTAATGGTTAAAGTCATGGGAAATGGACTCGTCGAGTTCAAATCCTGGACGTGGTAATTGCATTTCACTTGGCGCTAATACCCTTGGGAAAGATATAAATCCTACTCCCCCTCCAGCTATGGGTAAATAGCAGGGAAGACTGGGTTATTTAACCATGGCTAGGTAACCAGTCTAGGAGAAGGAAAACTCTGAATTCAAACATGTTGAACTCCGCTTAAGAAATTGACCTTGTGTCATATCCTGCTCGAGCGGAGGAGTTGGTAAATATATATATATATATATATATATATATATATATGCCACTTAACTGAAATTATTTTCCTTTCTTTTAACATACGATGATGTAAAACTTTCATGCATGACATTACCTTATTGGCGTTTTTATTTTTGTAGCGTTTGAAATATATGTTAATTTCAATTTCAATTATTTTATGTTTTTGCTTAATATTTATAACTTAAAATTAAAATAAATTTCTAAGACCGCAAAAATAAAAATAAAAATCGAATAAGGTAATTCCATGCATAAAACATTTCCATTATAATTACAAATAAATTACTTCACACAGTTGGAAAAGGAAGGCCAAGGGTTAAGTGACATTAAGTTTCTCTCTTTTATTTTCATATTTGACAAACTTTTGGAAATCGGAACAGACTAAGAAAAATAATTACAAATTACTGTTGTTATAGTTTTTTCCACATAAATTAATCCCCTGACGATGGTTTGCCAAACAAACTGAAACATCAGCTACTACATTAACATAATATCATCCATCTGAATATCTTGTTTTTTCAATTTTCTCATATATATATATATATATATATATATATATATATATATATATATATATATATATATATATATATATATATTGAACAGACTGATAAAGAAGGACTATCACTTGCTTTTCTCGTTATTATGTGATAAAAATTTTTATCACCTTCATATACCAACAAATGCCCTGAAGATGATCTAATTAATAGATCGAAACGCTGCAGCGTCGGCCAATAAACTTACCACTCAACTTATTTAAACCTGTGTTTTTTCAATTTTCTTAATATAATACATACAGTCGGATTCACTTCTATCTCTTCACACACACACGCACACACATATATATATATATACATATATATCTTATTATAATGGAGATTGTGGGTTTGTCTGTCTGTAACCGAAACTATATTACTATACAAGTCACAATTCCCTTTGTTATTTACATCACATTCTCCATGATTTTATTTTTATTTAAACCTCAATTATTAACAAAATTGTTTTACATCATTAAGACTGTTTACCATATCTACATGCTAATAACATGCAGTTGTATTTATATATACAACAAAATAGCAGTTTACAGTGTGAATGGGAAGGCTAATTTGCATATTGATCTTAAAAATTTGATTTTAATAAATATATGCTTAGTATTATTAATTTCTAATTGTTTGGTTTCATCTTGATGAATATGACCAAAAATCTCTTCAATGAATCTTTTAAAAAATCCATTAACAAGATGGAATAACTGTAATATTATTCTTTACTTCCTATTTAAACTAAATAGTTAAATTAGGAAAATTTACCAATGAAAGACGGGAGAAATGGAAAATGATGGAAGAGTTAGTTTCAAAGTTGTTCTATTTTTCAATCATACCCCCTCTTTTCCAAATCTTTTTATTTGCATTCTTATTCAGTTTCATAAGCCTTTCTAATTTAATATGATATTTTATTATATTAAAACTTAAATACTTGCAAGCGGAGGGTGCATATATTTGCTAGTATATATAATTATATATAATTGTGTGTGTGTGTGTGTGTGGTTTGATTATAAATAGGAATATAAGTATAGATAGAAATATATTTTTTTTATTATGCATGTGTATATATGTGTTTTTGTTTGTGACAGTTTTATATTATAATAATTAGGCTTGTCTATGCTCGAAAAATACATTTTTTTTGTAGTGCTGCATACCTTTGAACGAAACATTGTATTTATATTTCCAATTCTTGTATCATTACTTTAGAGACCGAAACAAGATCGGTAGCATTCAGAAGATCCCATATTCGTAAATATCTATAATAGCTCGTTTCTTTGGATAGATATTCAATAAGCCTACTCTATTCCAACAAAAAAAAATATGAAGATTGTATTTTGCCGAGTAGATATTGCATTGCTACTTTGTAAATAAATCTTCGAAATGCAGTTCTGCAAACTCTCAACTATATTGCCCAACGTTCATACATACTATTTCAGATTTTCTATTTGAACGCCAGTGTTTATGTGATATTGCTACAGTTAAATCATCAGCGCCGCACAAATACAAGGAACCACTGCCTCTAACTTTTGAACGAAGCTCCACTGCTTTTCACAATGGTAAACTGGCTCCAACCAACTATAATCTACGAAGCCACCATTAGACTTCAGGAAAATTCAGAGAAAGATTATATCGGAAAGACAGAAATACCCTGGAAACAAAGGAACTATTTCCACACTATCGTTCATCGATATAAAATATTCACACATCACAGTCAAAAACGTAGGACGACCTTAGAAATTCAATGAAAAGCATTTCCAAGATATCGAAATTACCATGATATGCAACAATCCACTTTGGCCCTTACTTAGGCTAGAGTGCCGGTCGGAGAGGGGCCCTCCGATTAATATTTCAATAAGATTCTTTTAGTAAAATATTTTAGTAAAATTATTCAAAAATATTAACTTTTATTATATTAAATATTATTATTATTTTAGTAAAATTATTCAATAATATTAACTTTTATTATATTAAATATTATTATTATATTTATAATTATAATTATAGTTAATTATAATTAATCAATTAATATAATTAATATTAATTAATATTAATATATAATATAATATAATAATTAATATATAAATATAATATATTATTAATATGATAGATAATATTAATATTTAAAATATATATATATCATTAAATTAGTAATATATATATTATTAAATTATTAATATTATCAATATTATTAAATTCAATAATATTAATAAATATTTTAGTAAAATATTCAATAATATCCTTTTAATATTCACACAGCACAGGCCTTTCAAAAACGTATGACGACCTTAGAAATTCAATGAAAAGCATTTCCAAGATATTGAATTTACCGTGATATGCAAAAATCCACTTTGGCCCTTACTTAGGCTAGAGTGCCGGTCGGAAAGGGGCCCTCCGATTAATCGGCTGGTCACGCCAAGCCCTAGCATCTATATGATTGCCCCAACTCCATTGTCCCTATAGCAAGCCCCAACCATTTTTATCATATTTGTGCTAGAAGGCGGTGGCTGAGGGTCTTCATGTCCTGGGAATGACGTTAAACTCTATCTGATTGTGAGGTTCCAGTCTGGAAGTCAGATGAATGTGGAGCACCCCTTCATTATCATTGCTCCTGGTCCACTCTGAACCGGAGTGGTAGTACTGTTATGGTCCCATTTATGGGTTAAATAGAAAAATGTGTTTATAAAGAATTGAGTTTCCATTGAGAATTAATTAATTTCAAAATTTTGTCGGCATTAAATGACCCACTGAGGTTGATATGCCGTAAAACAAAATAAACCAAACAAACCAAACATATTTAGCTGTACTGTCGTGTCTTGACTTACGAGTACCTTAACTTACGAGTTTTTCGAGTTACGAACTGTTACATAGTCAATTAATCTGCATGTGATGGTGAAGTTCCAATTCAGGTGCTCTGGGGAATGTGGAGTAGCTTTTTATCGCCATTACAGAGGTCCACTCTGATACGAATGTGTGGTACCTGATAGGATCTCATCGATGGGTTAAATGAAAAAAAAATCAGTTTAAAAATTGGGTTTAAAATTGGGTTTTAAAAATTTGAGTTTGAAAAAAGAAATTGAGTTTTAAAAAGTTTAATGCCCGTCAAGAAAGAATAAAACAAAACATATTCGGTATAAAATAACCCAACAAGAGTTGACATGCTTTAAAATCCAACTAACCACACTTTCGAGTTAAGAACTGTCACTAATTCGATGTTTTTACTTTGTGTTGTCAGGTAAAATTTGAGACACGAGCGAGCTTTCGATACGCTTATGTTAATAAGTTCACTGAAACATTTTAGTTTTCAAATTTGAAAAATGTTATTTCTCTGAATTTTTGTGATGAGGCTTGATAATTAGTATTATTTGAATTATTCGGACTATTGTCCTCATCTTCATTGTTATCTGTACAACATTTCGGAGGATGTGCCTTTCTGCCTTCTTCAGGTGTTTCTTGTCGTAATCGGGAGCCATCACGGAACTTTGAATTTAACCTTTTATTCAGTCTACGGGGTATCCTGTTCTCATTCCCTTAACCATAGCTGGGGTACAGGTGTTTAGCTGTGTTAATTATTTTCCTATGTTATTGCTGCCCCTGACCGGGATTGAACCTGCAATCTAGAGATAACTGTTACTTAGAACTGTCTTAGCCTAGTGGATAAAGGAGTTAGGTTATGTGTCCAATTTTACAGATAACAATGATGATGGAGCAATAGCCCGCAAATAATACTGGAAAATGTTATCTTTAAAACATATTATTTCACATAATTCATTACATTCTATATATTTAGGTTTTCATATATTACAGTGCTTTTTTTTGTATTTAGCAAACATGTAACAGCAAAAATATAAGATGTTTGGGGGCACTGAAATGGATTAATGACATTTCAGTTTATTTCAGAGGGGAAATTAATTTGATATACAAGTAAGTTAAGTAACAAGCGGGACGAATTAAACTCGTAAATGTATCACTGTCTTAGAAAATCTACAACAGTCTATAACAATACCTGAAATCCCTGTGTATTTTGGTAAGAAAGATTACTCTAAATTATTCTCTAGAATAACAAAAACATTTATATTGTAAGCAAATGGTACCGGGTGCGAGTAGATAATTTATTTTTTAAAAAAGCTTGCAGCCAGAAGAAAGGATAGTTGAAAAAGTTCAACATATCGTCCGGTGGGCTCGCTGTAACAAGATATGCTTATATGTGTAATTGTTTCTTAAGAATTTATTTGGCTCACGGTGTTGAAATATTTTGGAATATAAGGTGTGCTGGAGGCCACAACTTAAATTCATATACTCTCCGTAGCCGAGTGGATTCAATCGGCCAATCAACACGTTCGAATACGTGGTTGGTTAATTATTTAATGGCCTTTATGGAAAGGAGTTCAGTTGCTTGTGCTTAACACGGACGAAGGGTTCAACAACCAAGGACTAAGCTTGACTTCGAGTAAGGCAATGACTCTGCTTGAGACCGAGTAAGTCAATGACTCTGCTTGAGACCGAGTAAAGCAGGGACTCTGCTTGAGACCGAGTAAGGCAAGGGACTCTGCTTGACACCGAGTAACGCAATGATTCCCCTCAAAACAGCTCAAACTTAATGCGACCAAGATCTCCACTGTAAAATTCTCTCACCTACAACCTAAAAATGGTAACAAGAATCCTAACACACGGTAATATTGAATACGAATAATTTAAGTATATATACTTGAACTATAGATGGGACCATAACATTTACTACCTCTTTGGGCGTTAATGGATTTGAGAGTAATAGCAATGATGGTACTCAACAGTCTTCCAGAATTCCAGAACTGTAACTTCACCACCAGATAGCTTAGTTTATACCCAGAATAGTTTTTTTCGGGTTGGGTGTACCCATCTACTGTGGATACAGTCAGTGTATTCGTTGCCCCAATACCAGTCTTTCAAGTAAAGAGAAAGCTCCTGGCATTGTTGTGCTTGTCACAAATTACTTTAAATTTAAAAAAAAAAAAAACTACTAGAGGGAGCGCATTCTTGTTTTTTTTTCTGAAATACATTCTCCTTTATAATTAAGAAATAAATGTCAACTTTTAAGATAGATACTATTCTTCTTAATATACTGTGATAGTAGAGGACGTCCAATCGCGATGTAATGATTACTAATGAATTGCGAGTTCCATCCTCGCTGGCTGCCTCATACTTCCGACTTTGTGTCAAATCCTACCCGTGGTGAGCGGGTTGGGTAAAAACGTCCCATCGTGCTTTAATGGTTAGCAAGGTTGGTTGGATTTTACAGCATGTCAACCTATGGGTTATCTTATGTCGAAGACATTCGGTTTGATCATTTGGACCATATGATCTTTAGGCACCCCTTCCGCGATCTCGATTCGAGGGGACACTTTTTTCATTTACACCGACAAAATCCGGTTGTTAGTTAGGGGTTAGGGTTAGGGGTAAGTTATATAATTTAGATAAGACTCTAAAAATCGTCTGTTAACAATTAATGGGAGTTTGACGGTATAAATGGAAAAATGTCCCCACGAATCAAGATCGCAAAAGGGTGCCTAAAGGTCATATGTCCGATCATTTCTTGTTTTTTCATTATTTTTTTCTCAACTCAATTTTTAAACACATTGTTAAAACTTATTTTTTTATCTAACACATAGACGAGATCCTAAAAGGAACTACCATTCCGGGTAAGAGTGGACCTGGGGGTCATGGTGATAAAGGGCTCTCCACATTAACCAGAGCACCACAACTGGACCTACATAACTGGATGCAGTTAAAATGGTTAGCAAGCTAGCCCCACATATCCATCACTAGAGAACAGCTGGTGGTACCATTATAATATGTGGCCTACCTTTTGAATGTGGCCTACGAAATCATGTCTCTCTTATAGTATGTGGCCTACCATAAAAAGCATATTATAAGGTTATAGAAATAACTGCTGACCCTAGCCCCTATTTCAGAATATTCTACAATTAAATAGATCTCTGATCCATATAAATTATGGATAAATTCTTTTTTAATATTCTTAATTACTATATACAGCTTATGACTGAATTGTATTTCTTGAAATTGAATAATGTGAAAAATAATTAGTTTCAATAAATTGCCTACTACATATATCTATAAATATACTCTTACTGAGGTAGGACACATTCAAACCGGGTAGGCCACATACTATAACAGAATCAAAAAGGTAGGCCACATACTATAACGGCACCCAGCAGGTCGCCTTATACTTGTGTCATATCCTACCAGTGGCGAACGGGTTGGGTTAATGTCTACCATAGTATTGTTAGTAGTCGTATATTGGACAAACCTTATCTATCTTAGTGCCATACATTGCATCTAAGTTCAGTAAGCCTGGAGCATTTCGTAAGGAACAATCATAAGATCAATGGCTTTTCCACAATCACACAAGCAGCTCTTATATAAAACTAATCTCTACAATATACATTGTTCCCAAATTCTTTCGATACAACACACTTTATTGACTGTTTGTGTACGCACAGCAATACCTATATAAGCTAAATTGAAAGTCTAAAGAGTTTCAGAATGTTATAGTATTGATTTTCAAACTGTATTCACGTGATTTGCCAAGCACAACGTTCAATATTGTATTATGTATAATATAAGATGTATTGATTCTAAATTGCTTTCAAATAAGTCTTGCCAGGAACACACGTCAGTATCGAATAATGAGTATTGATTTTAGATTCTATTTGCATTATGCCGTCACTGTTGAGAGAGAGAGAGATGGGAGAGAGAGGAGAGAGGAGTTTTGTATGGAATTCAAAAATAGTTTGGCTGTGTAGTTCAATTCAATTTGAATTTTATTCCCCTGTGAAATTTATTCAGTAGTCAAACTGAGACTCTACAAAGCTAGAACTTTAGAATAAAGATTAAATACACGATTCTTACTATAAACCAGGTGTAAACATAATAAAAACAATGACAACTGACCTTTTCCCGGAGAAAGTGATCAGCAAAGAGTAATATAAGGCTTCAACTGTTTTTTTATTATTATTATAGAAAGGAGATTAGTTATTTAGATTTTACGGCATGCTGTTGTATATTGAAGATACTTAAAAGAAGGTGAAAACGGAAATAGGGTCTCCGGTTGGATCGAGGCAGGGAGAAGACGAAAAGAGTAACAAAGGACTTTTTTCCGGGTAAAGCGAACAAAGAAGGATAGGTAACAATAAGTTCGGAAATAGATTTATCCACTGATAAAGATAACAAAAGTAAACGTAGAGGCGTTTAATATATATAAAAGGAAGTCAGGGATCCCAGGTCAGTTAGAGAGTCAGACAGCGGACAGCGAACAGTGAGTGACCGACGCTCACGGTCCGTCGCGGCCAAGGGCGGTGAGACGCCACCAGCTACCCCTTTACCTCAACATCGCCAGTCATCACCATCCCAGCAGTAGTAGTAGTCATTGTCAGCGCTCGCCACCCACCAGCCGAGGAAAAGAAATAAACGCAAATTTTTACAATGCCCATGTGTTGTGATTTCATTAAGCGACCACTACATATATCGCTTTGGGTACAGTGAAACCTCACTACTTACTTAGACGATTTAGAGTAGCGAAGAAGGCCGCTATATAACATATAGAATTTGATGCCAGTATATAACAATGCCAACTGTTTTCCGATTATTTTATTCTAACGACGTTTTGTTTAATTCATGGGTATTTACCAATCCTCACACTTATGAGGGTATGACAAAAGAACATTTTTATGTGGACCCACCCACGAGCCGAAGCTCATAGGTGGTGGGTGCAAAAAATGCGTTGATCCCGTCGGCATTCCCCCTCAAGAGGGACACCGCAGGCACTGGGCAATAAACCCAGCCCTGTCCCTTTAAATCAAGGGGACAGGTATTGCATGTGAGGATAGCCCCCTGGCCCGGAGGCCGAAGCACTCTAAACCCCCGACATGTGTGCCGAGCATAAAATAAGTTTTAATTCATTCTTGATAAGTACTAATTTTTTCAACTTAATTAAAAACACATTCTTTTAAACTCATTCATTCTATTTAACCAGTAGATTGGACCCTAACACGTACTACCACTCGGGGGTCAGAGTGTATCTGGAAGAAATTGTGATGAATGGGTACTCCACATTCCTCAGAGCTTCAGAATTGCAACTTCAAAATCACATAGTTTAACTTCATACCCAGGAGATTAAGACTCTCAGTCAGCGCCTTCTAATACATGTATGATAAAAGGGCTGGGACTTGTCATAAGAGCAAAAAATGTTGGGAGAGTCATATAGGTGCTTGGGCCTGACGTCACCAGCCAATTGATCAGTGGGGGTCTCTCCAACCGCCCGTCTAGCTTAAGTAAGGGTCGAGTGTGGCTGTGCAGGTCATGGACTGCACAGCCAGCAGAGTTCGATCCTTAAGCATCACGCGTCATCACCCACGGGCCCCAGGTGGACCCATTAAAGGAGTCTTACCCCTCTTCAGTGGCGCAGTCGTTGTATTCTAAACCGTTGCCGACAGGGTCCATAGAAAGGGAAATTTGCGGAACTTATGCTATTAGTGAATATAAAGTTATCAATTATTACTGGAACGAAGGCATTTTATAATTCAGACTAAGAAAAAAAAAGAACACCCTACGGGTTGTGCAAAAATCAATCTAAAAAATATTTCATGACTGGGTGGGAATTAAAAATTCAATGTGTTTGTATCATAAGTAAGAAAAATCATAAATTTTATTAGTGGAGTAAAAAAAAAAAACAATTTAAAATATAAACTTAGTTCTGTCCCCCTCAAGTAAAATGATGCTTATATCTTTTAATTATAAATTAAATGATTATTTTGAATATTTTACACATAAGTTCGAAATAAAATCATAAGTATTTAATTATTTGTTCGGGAAATTTTTAGTTAAATTCTCCCTACTGAAAAAGGGTGGGAGTAAGAAATAATTGGAAAAAAAAATATTTCTTCCATTTAAAGTAATAATACAACATTTTAATTAATTTCATTATTCATCTATTTTAATTGTTATTATTACAATGGGAAGGATTCAAATGTTGAATTATAGGGAACAGCATTTATTTATCTATTAATAATGGATATTCGCTTCCGGTTTTTGTCTGTAACAAAAACTACGTCACTGCTTACGTCACATTACCCAAAATCGTCATAACATTGAACAGCTACACTGAAAATTTTAACATGCAACATTAGACAGTCCTCATTGTTTTTTTTAAACAAGTTTTAATAAATACATGTTTGTTTTATTTTAATACATATTTAAAGTTTACATTTCAAATTCTTTTATTTTTTAATCCTTTAATGAATTTGATGATTTTAGTTACTTGGGGTACAAACTCGCTGACATTTAATCTTTTACTCCCACCCCTCAGGCAATATGTTTCAAAAATCTATTTTTACATCGCTCGGAGTGCGTTTTTATTTTGCTAGTTTTATTAATATTGAATATTTAAAAAAGATAAATAAAAATATATATAATACAGGGATATTCCTTATTTTATGTATTAACATTTTTAGGTATTGGGACGTAAGCAGTGACATAGTTTTGGTTATATACAGATAGACAGCAAATCACCATTATTGATTTCATTGCAAAGGAAATTGTTATAATGTATAACCCGTCCCTAATTTTGATTATTAAACCAATACCAAAAACATTGCATAATATCAGATTTGGTGAGTTAGATTTATTATAAATTCACAAATCGTTCTGCAATTCAATTATTCATGACACAGCATATGTTACTCTTAAGATTAAGCATAGTTTAGATTTCAGATATTCATGATATAGCTTAGGTTTCATTCAAACTTTCATGATACATCCTACTTACATTAAAATATTCAATATACAGTATAATTAAACATACCTGATACAGTATAGGTTACATTCAAACATTCACAATACAGCATAGGTGACATTAAGATATTTATGATATAACTTAAGTTACCTGAAAATATTCAATATACTGTATGAGGTTTAATTCCAATAATCCTGACATAGCTTATGTTACATTAAAATATTCATGATACACAATAGTTTGCATACATTATTAGCAATGCAGATATATCCATGGCACATATGAAACACATTTTATAATGAAGATTGTGTGTGTATGTCTGTCTGTCTAACCGAAACTATAATACTATTCAGGTCACAATACTCTTAATTATTTACTATCCATGATTTTATTTTCATTTAAACCTCATTTATTAATAAAATTGTTTACATTATTAATACAGTTGGTCTTTTCTACATACTAATAATATGCAATTGTATTTATATATACAACAAAATAGCGGTTTACAGTGTGAACGGGAAGGCATATTTATAGTAAAATTGATTTTTAGTAAATATGAAATATGTGCTTAATATTATTGATTTCTAATTCTTTGGTTTTATCTTAATGAATATGAGCCAAAATCTCTTAGATAAATTTCCAAAGAAATCCATTAACAAGAAGAAATAACAGTAATTTCATTCTTTACTTCCTATTTCAACAAGATAATTTGAACAATTTAGCAATGAAAGAGGGGAGTGATGGAAGAGTAAGTGTCAGTTGTTCTATTTTTCGATTATAACCCTATGTTTTAAATCTTTTTATCTGCATTTTTATTTAGTTTCATTAGCCTTTCTAATTTAATATATTTTATTACATTAAAACTTAAATACTTACACCCGGAGGGTGCATATATTTGCTAGTTTAGGTAAAATAATTAATATTGGATATATTTATGTAAATATTCAGTGCGCAACATTTACAGACAGTGATAAAATGTTTGCAAAACTTCAAATCCAAAATGACTAACCCTCAAGTGGCATTTTATAGTAATCGGAGGATAATATTTTCCCGTAATATCAATCTTGGCCAATGGTGATAATAACATAGACTCTTGTAAAACATCTCCGAGATGCATCAAAGGGGGACAATTGGTGATGCTACACCAGTATCCTTACAGATTTCGGGTTTCGCAACATTATATCTGTTCCACCGGTAGACCTGGCAGATAGTCTTGTAAAACATTACAGAGATGCATCAAAGTAGGACAATTGGTGATGTTACACCAGTATCCTTACAGATTTCGGGTTTCGCAACATTATATCTGTTCCACCGGTAGACCTGACATGTTATTAGGCCGCCTCCTTTCCAAATTCTCTCTGTATTTTACGAATAGATCATGAATTCTTATACATTGGCCCAGGGACACGTAACAGACACGCAGACTTGCTCGGTACTTGTAGGCAATAGAAGACTTAAAGTAAGTACTGAATTAAAAGTTAGTCATTAAATATGTACGCACATTATTACGTTTTGGTGGGCGACGTCAGTGATTGGTTTCTCTGGGAGTTTCGGATTTTACAACATCAAGCTGCCCTCACCAGGCGAACCCTATCAGAGAAGATGAAACTCTGACCCCCCCCCTCTGAATACTTAACACTTGTAACCGATCATGGATAACGGAATAAGAACAGCCAATCCCGGTGGATTTAATAATGGATTTGGTTCAAAGTTCCAAGAAGACTCCCACTTACAACAAAGATTCCCGTGCTCGAAGAGAATTCTCCCGAGATCGACAAAAAAAAAAAACAAAAAAAAAAAAACACCTGAAGAAGGACTGTGTACATCGGCCGAAATGTTGCGTATATAACAATAAAGATGAGGACAATAGTCCGAAAAATTCAAATAAGTACAATTATTGTCCGATTTTGGGATTTCTATTTTCATCTGCCAAATATATTTTAAAAGAGTAATATAGTTTTTTTTTTCTATTTCTTTGTTTTGATTTTAATTCAAATGAAATTCTTTTTTTAGATTGCCTAGTTTGATTTTTCTTTCTTTTATTTGTTTGTTTCTTTACGTTTCTATCTTTTTTTTCTTTCTCTTTTTCTTTCTCTTCTTTTTTCTTTCTCTTCTTTTTCTTTTTCTTTCTCTTCTTTTTTCTTTCTCTTTTTATTTCTTTCTCTTTTTCTTTCTCTTTTACTTTCACTTCTTTTTTTCTTTTTCTTTTCTTCCTTTTTCATTTTTATTTTTTCTTCCCTTTTCATTCTTTTCCTTTTTCCTTTTCTTTCGTTCTGTTTTCTTTTTGTTTCTTTCCTTTTGTTTCACTTTGTTTCTTTTTTTTTATTTCATTTTATTTTATTTCTTTTCATTTCTTTTGTCATTCATTCTTTTTCCATTTCTTTTTTCATTTTTTTTTCATTCTTTTAATTTCTTTTTTCATTTTTTATTTTCTTTCTTTTTTTCATTCTTTTCTTTTTTTTCGTGTCTTTTCTTTTTTTCATTCTTTTCTTTTCTTTTTTATTCTTTTCTTTTCTTTTTTCATTCTTTTCTTTTTTTCATTCTTTTTTCTTTTTTTATTCTTTTCTTTTCTTTCTTTTTTCATTCTTTTCTTTCTTTTTCTTCATTCTTTTATTTTATTTTTTTCATTCTTTTATTCATTTATTTTTCTTTTCTTGTTTTTTTCTTTTTTTCTTTTTTTTTTTTTTTTTTTCATTCTTTTCTTTTCTTTTTTTCATTCTTTTTCTTTTTTTTATTCTTTTTCTTTTTTTCATTCTTTTTTCGTCTTTTTTTCTTTTTTTCATTCTTTTCTTTTCTTTCTTTTTTCATTCTTTTATTTCTTTTTTTTCATTCTTTTATTTTATTTTTTCATTCTTTTATTTATTTATTTTTCTTTTCTTGTTTTTTTCATTTTTTTCTTTTTTTCATTCTTTTTTTCTTTTTTTCATTCTTTTTCTTTTTCATTTCTTTTTTTTTCTTTTTTTCATTCTTTTCTTTTCTTTCTTTTTTTCATTCTTTTATTTCTTTTTTTTTCATTCTTTTATTTTATTTTTTCATTCTTTTATTTATTTATTTTTTATTTTCTTGTTTTTTTCATTTTTTTTCATTCTTTTCTTTTTTGTCATTCTTTTCTTTTCGTTCTATAACGTTTGCATAAAATTCCTTGGTGTCTACTTGTATACATTTCTATTGAATTTTATTTTTATTATTTCTTTTATCTTTTCCCATCGGTTTAGTTCTATTGTGTCTATCAGTTTTGTTTATGTTTTCTTTCTCTCTTAATATTTTCTTTTTCTTCTTCTGTCATTATTCATTAGTCTGTCCTGTGAGTTTTATAATTTTCTTTTGGTCTTTCAGGAATGTACATTTATTTCATTTGTTTATTTTCTTGTCTAATTTTATATTACCTGCTATATCATTATCCCCCTTTTTTTTACTACATCATTATCCGTTACTGGCCACTGTTTTCCGTTAGGTGGCGTAGCGACCAATAGGATATAAAGGCAGTGCCGCCAAAATCAAATTATCTTTCTCTTACTCTCCAAACCTGAGACCTAGTACAAGCTGTGTCTTTAGACTTTAGGACTTGGTTGTCTAACTCATACCTTACAAGCATTCCGTGTACCCGTTACTCGAGCCCTTCTATACGATCTAGTTTCACAATGGCCTCACGGACCAGTCTTTTCCGTAACCTGTTAGGCGATGAGTTTTCAAAACGTTAAATGACAATATTTATTCTCCGGTTAGTAGTATCAAAACTGTTTTTCTTTGTGTTTTTCTTTAAATTTCTTTGTTTTTATTTTCTCTTTTTTTTTTCATTTTTTTTTCATTATTGTTGTTTTCCAAGTCTAATTGTTCTTCTACCTCATTTTCCTTGTGACACTTTCGTTTTTTCAGTGAATAATTTGTTTATTTTCTCCATTTTGCTCAATTATAACATTATAATTTCATGAGAAATAAGCAAGCACTTCTAATTACCCTGAATATTCAATTTTCTGTTCCTTAAAATCTTCTTATGTATTGATTAGCCTGCACTCAATGCATGATAGAGCAGTTATATGCAAGCAAGTCCTTGGTACGAAAAGGAAACAAAACGATTTTTAAAAGGGGAATCATATGTAAATATAAGATATATTCTCATATTTTAATATAGAATGGATTTAAGAATCTTTTTAAACGACTCATTTTCGAAAGTGATTATCGGTAAATTAATGATTAAAATGTCGTATGAAGGTAAGAGGGAAAATGTTAAAAAACTTTCCCCTAATAATACTAATTAATTTTTCACTTCACACTGCCTAGGCCGTTGTGAGTTAATAAGCACACACACACACACACACACACACACACACACACACACACACACACACATATATATATATATATATATATATATATATATATTGGAACAGTGTGGTAAATTGAGGAGCTGATCATTGGATTAAATCTCCACCTTAAACAAAAAAATCAACTTCCTGATCTTGCACTAGTGAGAGGGGGATATAGTCCCTCGATGTCCGGTAGATACCGACAATAAGCTACTATATATATATATATATATATATATATATATATATATATA
>CM042159.1:24746668-24794168 GCA_023376005.1 Doryteuthis pealeii | reverse complement strand
GCCGTGCCAGTACTACAAAAGCCCAGTTAATCGACAGAATTAAGGTAGTTTTTGAGACCCTTCCCAGGGAAATTGTAACATCAGCTTGCTCAAGATTGCGGAGCAGGATTGAGGCTGTGATCGACGCTAATGGCGGTTATTTTGAGTGAAACTTGTTGACAGTAGTGTAATTTCTGTGCCTGTTGCATTTCTTTACAATTCATTAAATTTTGTAGTTACCAAGTACTTTTTCTTTTTCCTTATGAAACTGTCAAATTTCTCCTGAACACGCTGTATATGTATGTATGTATGCATGTATGAAATATATAAATATATATAATGTGTGTGTGTGTGTGTGTGTGTGTGTGTGTACCAGTATTTGTGAATATACTCAAGCGGTTGCACAATGGTATGAAAGCTAGAATTGTCATGAGTGATAGATTCTCGGATGAAATACCAATAGATAACAGGGTTAAGCAGGGAGATGTCTTGGCCCCAGCACTATTCTCAATATTCCTTTCTGTTATATTAACTCATGCATTCCAGCATCGGGAGAAGGGCGTACTCTTGTAATTTAGAACCACACGAAGATGTTTTGACTTGAGTAGATTTAACTTCAAGTCAAATACATCCTACACATTTATCAAAGAGTTCCTTTATACCAATGACGTTGACTGAGGAGGATATTCAAAATATTATGAGCCTCTTTGCTGCCCCCTGCGCTACTTTTGGATTAAAAATAAGCTTGACAAAGGTAATGTTCACCCCGTAAAAAGTGAACCGTATATCAAACCAAATATACCATTCATGGTTTGTTTGGATTTTGTTGAATCTTTCACATACTTGGGAAGTATATATATACAAACTCGCCAAAAATCTCTTTAAATCAAACCAATGTGGTGTATAAATTTACTTGCCCATTTGGAGAGTGCCTATCAGAAAACAAATAAAATATTAATACCTACATTGGTCTCACTACCACAACACACTCTCGTCGTCTTACATACTCCCTCTCTGATACTAGCGCCATAAACAACATCTAATTACAAAACATACAGACAAATTCACATCCTCAGACATTAGAAAAATTCTCACCGAAAATACCAAAATCTTTTATAAAATTAGCAATAAAAAACGCCTATAAATTCTTGAGGCAATTTGGATTAAAAAGAACAAGTCTAACATTAATAAAATAGCATTTAATACGGGTAATAATATACTAAACATTTTCAATAACTAACACACTAATTGTGATGGCTCTTAAGATGCTGATATTTACCCACGCATCCAGAAGACACCTGTTTTTTCTTACTTTAATGCACACATCCCTGTGCTACTCATACGCTGAGTTGGTGTGGGCCGGTATCGAACTAGGAACCTTGTGGTTTCTAGCTGAACGTTCTACCAACTGAGCTAACCCGGCCCAGCCTTAAATGTAATTTAAAACATATTTAGAAGTATTTGATTTAAGGGAAATAAGAGTTAACTTAAAATGAAAAGGTAAATCTTTATGAGAATTGGGCTCTAGACTTAGAAAATTCTCAACAGGATGTTAAGAGTTAAAAGAGAAATTATATTTTTCAGAAAAAAAACAAGCAAATACATATTATATTTGAGTTTAAAATGTAAATTTATTTTAACTCATGACTGGGATGAAAAACTGTTATGGTCAAATACCAGCATTACACATAAAACAAAATTGAAGGTTTATAGGTCCTGCGTGTTGAGTGTTCTATTGTACTCCTCAGAAACATGGACTTTCTTTCAAAGACATTTTAAAATTCTTGAACACCTTCATCAGAAATGTTTGAGACGTATTCTGAACATCAAGTCGAATTCCAACACACCTAACACCGAATTCCTTACAAGGGCATGATACACAAGCATTGCAACTCTTATCATAACGGCCCAAATGTGATGTGCGGGTCATGTTGTGCGTATGAGTGATGTTAGAATGACAAAACAACTAATTTACGGTCAAAAGACCACAGCATAAGCCTTGGAAGAGGTATAAGCATTGCTTAAAAAACAACCTTGTAAGAATAAAAATAGATCCTGACAACTAGGAAAACTGGCATTTAAGAGAACTGACGGGAGAATTCATGTGGGTGATGGCTGTACAAGTATTGAGAGTGAAAGAATTGAACATGAAATCTTCGAAAGGGATACACCTGTCATATTGGAGAGAATAAAGAGGGTTGATAATGACAGACATGTGGTCGAATTCTGCTTTCTAAGGTTGGATATGTCAATCAGAGGAAATCTCATCAGGGACACGTTCTGGTCTTAAGAGACATATAGTGGTACCCAAGCATAACATTTTATCATCTGATACAACGAGAAGGACGTCCTTCCTATGTTATATTTGCGTCAAACTTTGTGGCTCTGCGACGGGTTTGATGAGTCATTTGAGGGCTCATGTGAGGTAAGGTTCTGGTGGTGGGGTTATAGGATTGTGACTGAGGGCAGTGATCTGTAAAGATTATGCTACTGCTATATATGTGTATATATATATATATATATATATATATATATATATATATATATATATATATATATATAACATGTGTGTGTATATATATATGTATGTGTGTATATATATGTATATGTGTGTATATATATATTATATATATATATATATATATATATATATATATACGTGTGTGTATATATATGTGTGTTTTATATATATACATATGTGTGTATATATATATGTGTGTGTATATATATGGAATTCCATTGATTTTTCTAACTTATATACATGCATATATATATATATATTATATATATATATATATATATATATATATATATATATATATTAACACATGTGTATCGTCTGTAGAGGTGAACAAATTCATTATCCCCAAATTAAGATCTCCTGTGCATGAAAATAAAATATGTTTAATGTTGATGGTTAAAAAAGACACAGGTAACCAAATTCAAGTTGGACATTTGAGTTCTAGTCCGAACACAAAAACCCCCAGCCACTGTTGGGACAATCATATACGTGTTTGACGTGACAGCGATTGATCGGAGGGAGCCTCTCCGACAGCCTGTCTTGCCTGAGAAAGGGCCAAAGGTGAGTGTTGCATGTCATGGACTGTTCAGCTACTAAGATTGTGTCCTTAAGCATCACCGGTCATCATCAGGTGGCCCCATTGCACCTGCAGAGGTGCAGTCGGTGTATTCTAAAGCCCTAGACGACAGGACGGGTTTTTTTTCTGTTTTTCCATAAATGATGAAGTAGTTAGTGTAACTCAAGAGATTTGTGATGTAAGTGATCAATCAAGCTTTATCTTTCTTTTTTAATTTACGGACGAAGATTAGTCGCCACGGATGATTTATTGAATAACGAATAAATACATCAAGAGTATTTTTCCTTAATCCAAAGATGAATTCCTCTTAGGAAATTTCATTAGCATATGAATTAGGAGGGTGAGTCAAAAAGTAATGCCATTTTCCTTATTTCAAAGCAAAAACAACAAACTCTGACGCCTCGATTCAGACCCTAACAAGGCTCAGAATAAGAATACGACGAGTAAGACCCAACTTTCCAATCGACAATGTCCTCTGTTACATTACAATAATCGGCCACACAGGCAGCAGGATGAGGGAGAAAGTCGCTACATTCGGGTGGACAGCTTTACCACAACCTCCACACTCACCAGATTTAGTGCCTTCTGACATGAAAGAGATGATAGTATGAAGGCACTAAATAAATAAAGTGATAATCACAGCTAAAACTGTATCAGTAGGATCAGTCGATGGAAATCACTCCAGGTAAAAATCCATTCTTATTTCATTCCAATATTTATAATTTACTAATTGTAATTGTACGACCATTTATCTTGCAACACCCTCTAGTTAAAAATGAGACCGTCCAAGATGGAATGCAAAAATGAAAGTCTTGATTATCTGGGGTTGCTTATTCAACAAATCCCTATTTCTTGTGAGTATCGTCAGCCCAGTTAAATAAAGGACTATTCCGTGCTTATTATAAAGAAATAAAGGGAAGAAAAAAGGACATGCAATACAGAAAAATACAATGATAAAGAAAGAGAGAGAGAGAGTAGAAGAAATATAGAGAGGAGGTGAGAGCGCGGAAATGATGATGCTATTCTGTGTCAATCGAACATAACATAATGAAAAGAAATTAAAAAAGAGTAAGAGAGTTAAATTACGTTTACTATATTGAATATTGTTGCAGTAGTTCTTAAGTAAATATATCAAATTTTTTTTATAATTAAATCATCATACAGTGGTATATTCACAGGACCAGCAAGTTTTTTTTTTTTTTTATAAATCCACCGCCTCTTCTAAAACTGATATTCCAGGTAATCATTCTTTGCTTTTTCATGTTGATTCTAATTATTTTTTTCATTGACTTTTGAGTGATTATTTCGCCTATTTATTCTGGAGTATTATTCAGGTACAACCGGATATCTTTTCAACAGACGCTGATTCATTTTTAAACGAATAGGAATTGCAGCAAAAAAATGATGAATCACAAATCGTTTTACTGCTGAAATTCAATTTTGTTTGCACTGTTGATAGTCACCAGGGACAAGATGTGTTCAAAGTTTATCAGTGTCCATAAAAATGTGTGAAAATTATTTGCATTAGATATAAGGATATGTATTTGGGCAGCAATTTTTCTATTAGGTATTAAGCAAGACGGACATTTCGTGTCTGACTAGTTTCTTTTCTATCCTTTTAGGTTTGGGGCCAATTTCTCAATATCATAATGGAATCTGTTAATTAGTACGCCAAAATGTTAATTCCAAGTACTCTCGGCACTCAGAAGTACCATCATATATATATATATGAACATATAAAGTTGATTACATAAATTCCAATTAAGAACAAAACTTCATAAGGTTAAAGGGAGATAACTTTGTGAGCATTTAAAAAAATTCAAAAACTGAAAAATTCAAAAACAAAATCTAAAGCATAAAGAGCGTCCACAATAATCAACCGACGTAATTTGCGGTCCAAAAACATAACAGCAAGAAATGTCTTCGCATAAACACCAGAAGAATTATTGGCGACTGATGATAGCAATAGCTTGAAACCTGGGTAGTTGCTTATGAAAAACAATTATATTTAAAAAATTCAACAAATAGATAAATAAATAAAGCTCCTATAAATTTGTGGTTGAGCACAGTGATTTTTTTGTTTCATCTCAAAAAAGATTTTTTAATATATATATATATATATATATATATATATATTATATATATATATATATATATCCTCGGCGACGCTGTTTGCATTTCGCATTGCCCTAATACCATTGGGATAGGTATGCATCCATCTATTCTTCCTCTTGTTAACGGGTAAATAGTTGGGCAAAATGTGTTTTTTAAACCTTGGGTAGTCAACCAGTCTACGATAAGTAAAATCTTGAATTCAAAGCTGTTAAACTACACACACACACACACACACACACACACACACACATATATATATATATATATATATATATATTCGTTCATTATCCAAAATAAAATAACAAAATTGAATACACTGGATTGTTTCGAGTTCATCCATTTGTACAAACAGACGACGAAATTGTGTGTTGTGTCTTTGAAGGAATAGAGAAAAATCTTTTTTGTTGTGTTTTTGGCAATGTAGCTGTGTCAATATTAGACTAAAAGATGGTACTAAATTTAAGCCGTATGAACGCAGAATCATTGTGGGTACCCAGGTTTCATTTACCCACTTTGATGACAAATAGCAGAATTACAGTCGCAACAGTGGCAAAAACAATAGCAGAAATATAAGAATGTCTGATAGATCCCATGATGTATTTAAAAGGCACCTTAAACTCAAATGTAAAATGTATCGCTTTAATTTTAATGTTTCATATGGATTTCTGAGCCTTTTCGATTCTGCTGTATTATGATGGAAATTCTATAGAAAGTTATGGATCAAGTTCTTACCATTATTTTAAGACAATGTCTTAGAGTGAATTGCACTTAGGATACCGAAATAAAATTAATTCTTTCTGGAGTTTGCTTTTACATTGTATCAAGTGTCCATGCCTCAGGACAAGTGTAATTTGAGATCTGAATTATCGGAGTTGTTAAAAGGGAATTATAACCACTCTGTCTCTGTCTCTGTCCTGTCTGTCTGTCTGTCTCTCTCTCTCTCTGTATCTCTCTCTCTCTCTTCTCTCTCTCTCTCTCTCTCTATATTATATATATATATATATATATCTGTGCTGTCTCTAATTCCCCCTCTCTCTCTATGTGCTCTCTCTCTTCCCCCTCTATCTCTCTCTGTGCTCTCTCTCTTTTCCCCTTCTCTTTCCCCATCTCTCTCTCTATGTGCTGTCTCTCTTCCCCCCTCTCTCTGTGCTCTCTCTCTCTCTTCTCTCTCTCTCTCTCTCTCTCTCTTTACTGTCTCTCTCTCTCTCTCTCTCTCTCTCTCTCTCTCTCTCTCTCTCTCTCTGGGCATTTCAAGACCTAATCTCTAGACCCTTTATAACAATGTGCATACTCACAGAAATCTCTCCCTACACGATAAGTTGAACAAAGTAGGGATCCCAGTAATTCAGATCACATCGCAAACTATCAAAAAATCTCAACAGCATTTCTAAATGCACAAATAACTTACTGGCATCTACTCCATCCATTGCAATGATTGTGAAAAAAAACACATCGGAGTGACCCAACGAAATCTAGATACAAGAATATATGAAAACCAATGATCAATTAAAATAAATGACCTCACGTTTAATTTCCCACAAGCCACCTTAATTAAGCTAGCTCACGCTAAAAATAGAATCTGCGATCATTGCAAAGATTAATACTGTCAGACAGCACCCATGATCTTTCCAGATATATCCTATTCTTGCAAACGTCATAATGCACGATGAGGACATTCAGAAAGACAACGGATAGAAATTCAAAATAAAAAGTAAAATGACAATTAAAATAAAACAGCGCATTCTCATACCTCACACACAGTATTTAAAAGCTGTCTCCATTAATCTGTCACAGTTCTCTTCTACAATCCTTCTAAAAAAAATTCAAAGTTAACCAAAATTTTCAAAGTTACCAACTGTCAGGCATTATTAGAACCAATGGAGGTTTGCTAAAAATATCAAATTCAATGTTATTTTATTAATTTCCAATGTTGCTACACAGGTATGCTTTATAGGCGCTTGCATGTAAAATAAACAACAAAAAAGCATTCAAAGTGCGATTTCTAAAATATCCCCAAACGTTTCCACCGTACCAACTATCAGGGAAGATGTACGGTCATGGCCCCTTACTTGAAACAACAGTTGGAACGTTAATTTCATAGTTTTAAGGGGTTCTACAAGCGTTTTTAAAGTTTTATTATTACATGCGTCAAAACAGTCAAACAGGTCGATTTTGACGTCGTTTACAAGTGTTTTAGCGTTGATTTTTTAAGTATATGAATTCAAGTAAAATTTTCAAAGTTAACCAAAGTTGCAAATTATCAGGCATTATTAGGCCCATTGAAGGCTTGCTAAAAATACCAAATCCCCTGTGTCAGCTACAACACTAAACTAATACATAAACACTAATGACTTATCTCTACGACAGACTTAATTCATAGACAATAAGGCGCATGATAATCCCCTATTTTTCATTTGATCGTTTACCATTGTCAACAATATCTACATCTCCTCCTGTTTCCCCCCTTTTACACCTCCTCCTCCTGTTTCCCCCCTCATTTACACCTCATACTCCTCCTCCTGTTTTCCCCTAATTTACACATCCTCCTCCTGTTTTCCCCTCATTTACACATCCTCCTCCTGGTCCCCCCTTATCTACACCTCCTCCTCCTGCCCCCTCATCTACACCTCCTCCTCTTCTTCCTGGTTCCTCCTCATCTACACCGCATCCTCCTCCTCCTGCGCATCCTCCTCTCCTGGTTCCCTCCTCATCTACAGCGCATCCTCTCCTCCTGGTTCCCTCCTCATCTACAGCGCATCCTCCTCCTCTGGTTCCCTCCTCATCTACAGCGCATCCTCCTCCTCCTGGTTCCCTCCTCATCTACAGCGCATCCTCCTCCTCCTGGTTCCCTCCTCATCTACAGCGCATCTCCTCCTCCTGGTTCCCTCCTCATCTACAGCGCATCCTCCTCCTCCTCCTGGTTCCCTCCTCATCTACACCGCATCCTCCTCCTTGGTTCCCTCCTCATCTACAGCATCCTCCTCCTCCTGGTTCCCTCCTCATCTACACCACATCCTCCTCCTCCTGGTTCCCTCCTCATCTACACCGCATCCTCCTCCTCCTGGTTCCCTCCTCATCTACACCGCATCCTCCTCCTCCTGGTTCCTCCTCATCTACACCGCATCCTCCTCCTCCTGGTTCCCTCCTCATCTACACCGCATCCGCATCCTCCTCCTCCTGGTTCCCTCCTCATCTACACCGCATCCTCCTCCTCCTGGTTCCCTCCTCATCTACAGCGCATCCTCCTCCTCATCTACACTCCTCCTCCTCCTGGTTCCCTCCTCATCTACAGCGCATCCTCTAACTTTTTCATCCAATTCTGGCTTTTGCCCCATTTGTCACTATGTTCCTTTATCTCTTCTCGCCCTAAATCTTTTTTACCTCTTCTATTGACACATAAAATCATTCGGAAGAATTTTCTGAACAGAGACGAAATATTAATTGACTTGCTTTTTCTGTTGTTCACTTTCCCTACATATTGTTCACACACACAGAGACACACAGACACACACACACACACACACACACATACATACATATATATATATATATATATAATATATAATATATATATATATTATATATATATATATATATAATACAGACCAATTTGTTGATTTGAAAATTGCCAAGACAAGCGCCTTTGACTTCTCGTCTTTACTAAACTTATATATATATATATTACTAAACTATATATATATATATATATATATATATATATATATGTGTGTGTGTGTGTGTGTGTGTGTGTGTGTGTGTGTGTGTGTGTGTGCGTGTGTGTGTGTGTAGTTGCTTTTACAATATCTGGCTGACAATATTCAAATATAATATACTGAGAATCTAATTTTCCTATCTTTTAAAAGGGGAAAAAAAGCCAACAATACAAAGAATTAGAAAAAGAGAGAAAATCAGAAAGTCACACTTTAAGTGTTCCGTACCTTTTTAGAAACAAAGAGAAAAGTACATGGAACGACTTTTAAGCGTAATGTTGACAACTTAATTGCATTAGGTCTTTCCTAAGGAAACATTTTGATTATGATAATCTATTGCTATTATGATTTGAATGACTATCTTTTGTCCCGAAAGGTGATTTATATTTATGCATCATTTGCTCTTCTTTCTTAGGTGCTAGATGGAAATGGCATCGTGGAAATGTTTCATTCACAAACCTATTGACCCTTACAATGTTCTGTTCGTGACGTTTGTTCTTTTATTGTTATCGTCCTTCTTTTCTTTATTTGTCAATGATTACCGATTCGAATTCATTGTTCGCTGAGCAAGATAGTTTTGGGCAGTGATAACTTAGAAAACGTTTGATTCGGGCGAATTAAATGGTTTATTTTTAGAAAAACAATCACAGTTGTGACAATTTAAAAAGATAAATCTGCGTCTGTATATATATTTATATGTAAGAATATAAAGGGAATTGAATCCGACAATATGAAGAAAAAATGAGTAAAGAAAAGAAATGTAGATGGATAAAAATGAATTTTATCGATATCACTTTTAATCGATATCACTTACACATGGGTTTCAGTCCGTTTGTCAAAATGTATACGGATTTACGCTATTATTATTATTAAAATGATCAGATGAAGTTGAAATGATGATGATAATAATAATAGGAAAAATGTAAAAATATTCCGTACACAGAGAGATTTTTTACGACCTTCATCAGAGTGATTTTTTGAGTAAGGACAAAAATCCGTTGGAGACAAAACAGAATTTTAAAATGTTCGAAAAAAGAATATTTTTTTAATCATTTGGAACGCAGAGACCGTTAAAAATTTGAAAGTTTTGGTGGATGGATACAATTTGTATTGCAAAGAATATATATATATATATATATATATATATATATATATATATATATATATATATATATATATAATTTATTTAAAAAATAATAATAAGACCATTGAAATGGTAAACACCCTCCCCTTGTGTGTATACATATATACACATTCTACTAGCTTTAATCAAAATAAATAACTTTATACATACATTATTAAAACCACATTCAATCACTACGGACTCTATAATAATATAGACAATCCTCATCATTGTCGTAACTCTTTAAAACAATAGCAGATAGCGGATTTCTAACAATGTTTATATTTTGATCCTTTGAAAAAATCCAACTTCCGCTCTTTCGATTTTTTAATTTAAAACCAGCATTCTTCGACCGCGGACCTATAATCAACCGTTTATCGCGAAAAAAGACACACGTAAAATCAACTGCAATTAATCAATATCTTGATTAATCCAGTGGATTTAACCCTGAAGATCTTTATGGTGAAACACGAGTAGGTTATTACCGTGTACCTTTATATTAATAAATTTGCTCTACTAACGTATTTTATATTTGTTATATCGCTGCCTTATCATTGTGAAACTTGAATCAACTAACCACTGTGACCATTTTCAACGGTAAGTCACTTTTCCCCACAAATACCATATATATATAATATAATATATAATAATAATATATATAATATATATATATATATATATATATATATATATATATATATATATATAGCGTTAGGTAAGTGTGGTGCTCCATATCAAACGCCAAAACAATCTCATTGGTCTAGCGCTAAGGAAAAGCGAATAGACTCCCTTGCTGTCTAGCTGATACCCACTTTAGGCCACACCGATGACGACGACTTATAGATTCATATTTTTGGTTACAAATATTTTTAGTCATCTGTGTGGTCGCAGTCCAGCATCTTAACCACTGCAACACGGGGATTTCCCCCGACACATTGTTTTATATGTACTTATGTTCTGGCAACACTGTATACGTTTGTTTTTTTCTTTATGTAATAATGATGTGTATCTTTGCACGAAGCATGTATTGGATTACCAGATTTATTAGCTAATCCCGCGCTGTTTTAACGGCTTAAGCTAAAACCTAAAACACACAGAAACGTTAGAAATGTGTACTTCCATTGTTTGTATTGATCATTATTTAGAATCCAAGCCTTTTTATCCTCATCAGTCACGTGACATTTTATTGTGATATGGTATTCCATTCATCAACCATAGCAAGAAGCATTCCCGCGGGTCAGGTTATTGTCGACTCCGACCATAAACACCCTGTCTTAAGCGCTCCCACATGAATTCGACTGGAAGAAGATCCGATGACATGACTAGTGATAGGTTTATCAACAATAACCACTATCGTCGTTTTATTGCAATTAATTTGTTTCTCCAAAATCCTGATCGAGCACATCAGATTTAATGGGTTAGCACCATGTTAAACCGTTGCGTTGACAACGACCATCGTTTTTACTACAGAATAATTCTGCTCTCATCAGGGCATCATCGGAAATTGATAGAATGTCTATCTCACGAGTGTCCCGACGTCTTTACGTTAAGAGCATCACATGCAAATACATACCATGCTCTCCAAAATGTCGAAGACGTCATTCTTGCATTGCTGGGTATTGAAAAAAGTTTTTAGGGAACAAACAAATGGTGATGTTCCCATAAGGATAAAGGAAAAACGTCAGACACGTGGTTATACCACTCACTTTATTACTTTGTATGGTGTATATTTTTCAAACAGTTGAGCTCATCTTTATTGTTAGATACACAACGTTTTTGCCAAAGTACTCTCTGACTTTTTTCAGGTGTTTATGGGGCTATGTCATGTTCGTTTGTACTGGTATCTTATCCCCAATAAAATCTGGGTCTTAATTCTTGTGGGCTGGTCAGCTGAAATAGAATTTAAGGAACGAAAAGTAAGGAAAGACAAAGACAAGAGGTAGTTTTACAACTTAAACTTTATTGAACGGTGCATAGTCGTCTGTAGCAAGGGAAAGTGTCCCCTGGCTAGAAAACGACTACCCACTGTTGTGGCCTAGATTCAAATGACTGAGGTATCCTTTTTGGGGTCGAGGGTCAGTCCTTTTTGTCGGACATGCGCAAAGGGGTCCTTCCGGTCAGGCCCGATGAGAGTTTGTTGTTTTTTTTATTTTATTTTTATTTTCGTATTTTTTTAATATCTACATGTTCATTGCCGAATCCAGAAACCTTCTTTTCGAACTCTGGATCTTTTATGTCATAATACACAACTTTCAATTTATTAGAAATATAGTTGAAATATAACTAAGTTATACTTATTAAAATAAATTAAATAATTTACTAACATTTTGTAAGATTGATTTTTAACGGCAAATCAACCGATCTTGGATTATATCCAGACGAGATATTAAGGAATCGTGTTTATTGTATGTTCATATTAATATGTAGTCGTTTAAGTGCTTTTTGCTCTCAGTCCTTGTTGTATATGAATTATTTAGAAACGGATCTATTTGACTGATAGGTGGGACCCCAAAAGGCACTACCACACACACAACACACACACACAACACACACACACACACACACAATGAAACTATCCTAGCCTTCTTCCTTCTATTTATTCCTTTTGGGTAGATTGTTCTCATTCCGTTAAACAGGACCGGATATAAATGTTAAGCTACTTTAAATATTCTTGGCTAATTTCGCCCTCAACCTTCAGATGATTGTCACTTAGAACTCTATTAACTCAACCCTTATAACCGTTGCTCTATGTGTCACACTGTTGCGTATATCACGATAAAGTTGAGTAAAACAGTCCGAAAAATCTAAATAATAAATATTATCAAGCTCCATCTCAAGGATTCAGACACTTTATTACTGTTTATCGTTCTCACTCTAGACTAGCTTCTAATCATGAATACGTGAAGAGGTATTTTTGTGTTCAGCAATTCCTAAAAAGTTGTCCAACCGCAATAGCTTCGATATTTAACCCGTTCATTGTCCACTGTTGGTTACTAAATTATTGAATTGCTTAAATAATTGCTTTCTTAAGAATCAGAAAAATTCATGTCTTTCAATTTAGAATGTTTCATTTTACACATATTTCCTTTATGTCCGTTGTAAGAATATTATTTTCTTTCTTAAGAATCAGAAAAATTCATGTCTTTCTATTGAGAATGTTTCATTTTAAACATATTTCGTTTATGTCCGTAGAAAGAATATTATTTTCTTTCTTAAGAATCAGAAAAATTCATGTCTTTCTATTTAGAATGTTTCATTTTACATATATTTCGTTTATGTCCGTTGTAAGAATATTATTTGCTTTCTTAAGAATCAGAAAAATTCATGTCTTTCAATTTAGAATGTTTCATTTTACACATATTTCGTTTATGTCCGTTGTAAGAATATTATTTGCTTTCTTAAGAATCAGAAAAATTCATGTCTTTCAATTTAGAATGTTTCATTTTACACATATTTCCTTTATGTCCGTTGTAAGAATATTATTTGCTTTCTTAAGAATCAGAAAAATTCATGTTTTTCAATTTAGAATGTTTCATTTTACACATATTTCGTTTATGTCCGTTGTAAGAATATTATTTGCTTCTTAAGAATCAGAAAAATTAATGTCTTTCAATTTAGAATGTTTCATTTTACACATATTTCCTTTATGTCCGTTGTAAGAATATTATTTGCTTTCTTAAGAATCAGAAAAATTCATGTCTTTCAATTTAGAATGTTTCATTTTACATATATTTCGTTTATGTCCGTTCTAAGAATATTATTTGCTTTAAAAATCAGAAGAATTCATCTCTTTCCATTATGAATTGTTTATTTCCAACAGAGAAGCAGTTGGTCTTGTTGATGATATTTCATTTTAGTATTGTAGTATTTTAGAATGAACTTCACATTATTGTCCTTGCCTGGCAGTGATTTTCCTGAATGCAGACATGAAACCATAGTATAAAAAATATATTTCGGTAGTCTGCGCATGCCCGTTGCTTAGATGTGTAAAGGTGGTTATTGAATCAAGCGATATATCTATCGGTGTCTTTAAACCACAGCGTCACGCATTCCAGATATCGGACTGTCTCCATTTGGCATGCAAGCGTCTCTCTGGTAGAAGATATACTTGAACATAGATATACAGCGATCAAGAACAAAAAAAAAGTGAGAAACCTTCTTCTGCTTTATTCCATTAGTCGAACTTTATTGTGGATGGGAAAAGACGTTTCTGATTTGCTTGTGCGGTTAGATGAGCCGATTTATATGTATTGGCTGCTTTTTCGTAAGTAGTTACGAAGAGAATCGGCGCGTGACAACGGGTAGCAATTAGGATATTTCAAGTTGGACGAGGTGTTCCTTTGACAGCATTCAAATGATGCAATAAAATGGAAATGAATGCGAAATAAAGAGAGCGGGGTGGGGGAAAGATCAGTGAGTTAAAGTTATAGGAAGTGGAGGAATACGCAGAAAAGGGATAAGGGTGGGGTAACAGGATGTGACTAACAGGAAGTTCTAAAGCGGGTAATGGAAGGTTAAGAAATAAACAATGTTGTGGAAGAACAACGAAAAAGGGGGTGGGGGTGGAAACAAAACAATCGGCAAGAGAAGAGGTAGCATAATGAACGGAAGACAATAAAAAATTAGAATTGAAAAAAGAAATGGACAATGAAAAATAAGTATATAAAAAAAATTGAAAATGAAAAATAAGTATTGAAAATGAAAATAAGTATTTAAAATAAATTGAAAATGAAAAATAAGTATTGAAAATGAAAAATAAGTATTGAAAAAAAAATTGAAAATGAAAAATAAGTATTTTTTTTTAAATTGAAAATGAAAAATAAGTATTGAAATAAAAATGAAAATTAGCTGTTGTCACTCATGAGAAATAAGAATTTGGCGCATAAACGACACCAGATAATCAGGATTTACAGTTTTTGCATTTCATCTTGGACGATTTGGAAGGTCTCATTTTTAATCACAGGGTGTTTCAAGATGATAACGATCGTACAAATAAGGAACACGAGTATTAATATACAGATAGACAAATGAAATGATTTTCTAAATTCTCTGCGTGTGCGTATGCGTAAGTCTGTGTGTGTTTATGTGTGTATGTCTGTCCAACAAGGTCTCAGTATCATTCCAGGATAGGCCAATCCTTTTTTTAATTATTAGGCTGTACTTAGTAGTTTTTTTTTTGTTTATTTGTGTGTGCGTGTGTGTGTGTGTGTGTGTGTGTTCTCTTGGCACAGCTGATGTTTTATTACTTTCATCTGTTCTTTGTGTGTGTGTGCCCACATGTGTGTGTTCTGCAGACACAACTGATTTTTTTTACCTTTGCGACACAGCAAACAAGTAAAAGATTAAAAAATCAGTCGTGTCTGAAGAACACACATACACATACACACATAACACACATACACGCACGCCGAGAATTTAGACGATGATACCAGAATGAACAGATCCTAACCGCAAGCTAACTGCTCCAGACTTGGCTTCCAGGAATCCTCTGATGAAGAGAATATTTATCCCGAAATATTAAGAATAAATCAAAAGTAAAAAAACAACATCATAGTTAATTCATTATTATTTACATTGGCATTTAATAGCCTCCAAAACCAACCACCAAACCAATATAAACACAATGCTTCAAGCAAATTATTAAAACTCTTTTATGATTTTAATAGAAATCATTTTTCGCGCGAATTTTTGTTGGATGAACACTACAGATAATTTAAAACAAAAAGGGCGCAACTTTTTTTTGGCTTTTGATTCGCGATAAACCCGCCATTTTATCACTCTCATTGTTCAGTATTCAGTAAACAACTCATTCATATTTTTATCAGTATTTTTTATTAATCATCTTTAATCTATCTCATTTCGCGATTTTTTTTTCAAAGTTAAAATATTTTAATTGGATTATCCGAGTAATAATCTCACTAATTAATTGATTCGATAAGGCAATTAAAATGTCATTGTTTTCTTAACAGACTACCTTTGAAAATGTTTTCTCGTTTTAAATATACGGTAATTTATGAGGAAGTGCGTCCCGGTCTCCTGCCTCAGAAATTGCTACCCGGTGACTATTAAAATAACGTCCCCAGCTATGAGGTCTCGGTAGTGTTACTTGAAAGAAAACAACCAACTTAAGGCGTTAAATGTATTTTAGATGTGGGGCTTCTCTTTATGAACAAATGGAGATGGGTGGATAGATAGATATAAACAAAGCAAAAAATAAACAAATTGAGATAGATAGATAGATATCCATCTTCATATCTAAACAAGAATTACGACAAATTTCTATAAATAACCAAGAATTACGACAAATTTCTATAAATGAATTTCTAAACAAATTACGATAAATAAATAAGAATTACGACAAAAAAGAGAACCCCCCCCTCTAAAATACATTTAATGCCCTAAGTTGGTTGTTTTCTTTCAAGTAACACCACCGAGACGACATAGCTGGGGACATTATTTTAATAGTCACCGTGTAGCAATTTCTGAGGCAAGAGACCGGGACGCACTTTCTCATAAATTACCAAATATACACATTAAAATTCTCCCAACTTCAATAAAATTGTACACCATTGAGAAAGATCTCATCGTTCGGAAAGTCAACAGTGGTAAAAGGCATGTTAATATCTGGTTGGTTATTTGAATTCCTTTTGCTTATGTATATAATTGTAATATGATTAATAAAGTAAGTAAAAGAAAAATCGTCTGGGTGGCCTAAAGTTGGTAACAGCCAGGCAGCAAGGGAGTATATCCCTTTCCCACTAGCGCAAGACCAAGGAGATTGTTTTGCGTCTGAGGTGGAGCACCACAGCGACCATCAACTCCTCAATTTACCGCACAGATCACTGTGCTACTCATACGCTGAGTTGTCGAGGGTCGGTATCGAGCCAGGGACATTGCTGTAATCTTAATTAATTAAATAAATGCAAAAAACTCAGCTTTAGTAAAAGTAAATTATGACTGAAGAACAGAGAAAGAAATATTTGGAAAGAAATAATCTGACTGGAATGCATTTTGATTGTTGTGAATTGCAATTTGAATTTCAACCAGAGAAAATATCGATGTTGAATATTTTACATAAAATAACAAAATACAATAGAATTAAAAATATTTTAAGGGAAAAAAACATTTTGAATTGTTTAGTTAAAATTCTAATGTACTTATATAATACAACAAAACGGTATACAATGTAATTAAAATATTCAGAAATAAGTAGGGAAAATACGTAAGAGAATTAATCAGCTGATTGACGATAATCATGAAATAGGGGACGAGGATTCAAAGTCAGTGAGTTACGACAGAAAGTGACTGGAGAAGCAAGCATGACTTAGCTTTGCCGAAAAGCAGATTTTCTTCCTTTTTCTTTCTATCTTTCTTTCTTTCTTTCTTTCTTTCTTCTCCAAAGTTTGACGGCTAGCTCACAGGTTGGAAAGTTTACTAACTCTAAGTATGCAAATTATGTTATTATAAACATATCTGCATCTCTCTCTGCGTTGGCGACTACTACAATGATCAACTGACATAATAAACTTGACAAAAAAGACTTGGACTCGAGTTTGTTTTTAAAAGCCAGCTCATGGTTACCCGGGATCTCAATTTAAGAGTATTTTTCAGATACGAAGAAATGTATTTATAAGAAATAAGACCCAGTACTTTAGAATAATAAACGAATATACCAACCCAATTTGGTTAAAATAGAAAAAACGATTTTAAAAAACGTGTTTAAAAATTGAGTTTGATAAAATAATTTCTATACCATCAAGAATAAATAAAACAAAACATCATCGGTATAAAATAACCCAACAAGGTTTGATATGCCGTAAAATCCAACCAACAAAATAAAAACTACGGAGACAAGACTCGATGTAAGCCAGGGTAGCTGAAAATACTGAGAGATGGATGGTGTACCGTAGATATGTCAACCCGCGTGGAGTCTAGCTTACAAGGAGTATTATGATGAAAGAATAGAAATCCCCTAATGAACCAGTAATAACATTCCTGAAGACGATCGAAATATACAAGTGTATTTCAAACCGTTTCGTTTACTGTTTCACTTTTTAAATAAACACAGTATAATATTGTGAACTTGTGTTGGTTGGTTGGATTTTACGGCATGTCAACATTTGGGTTATTTAATGCTGAAGATGTTTTGTTTTAATCATTCTTTACTTAAAAAGTAAAACGGTGAATGTCGCGTAAACGAAAATATCACGTATAATAAAAAGACATTTATACAACACATTATTTCTCAAATGCATGGAGAGAGAGAGAGAGAGAGAGAGAGAGAGAGAGAGAGAGAGAGAGAGAGAGAGAGAGAGAGAGACTGATAAAGAGGACATGCATATGCATATTCGAGGAAAAGTTCAATTTGATTTTTTCATTGAGCGTACAATCATGGTGTTATGGATTGTAAACTAGTCTTGCACATCCATTAATATGAATAACGAGTTCGATCCTCGTTAGATACCCAATACTTACTTATATTTTATCTTATATTGTATATCATATGTTTTCTTATATCTTCTATACGATCTTATACATTCTATATGATCTTCTCTTATTCTTATCTAATATCGTATCTTATATGTGATCTTATATCATATCTCATGTCTTTATATTTTATTTATTGTATTATATATTACACATTGCTACTTGTGTTATTTATCTCATATCATAGCCAAAGTTATCCTAGTATAACACAAGTTATAGTACTATTTAACCCATCGTTATGTAGAAAATGGGAATCATAACTTTCCCAAGGATATTAGTCCGAAAGTGAACGTAATAGCGCGACTAGAGTCCGAACTCGCTTAATACGATATCTCAATCCAGCACGTTAGCCACTACACAACGGAGATTCCCCAAATAACATTTTGTCAAGATAAATAAAAGTATAACGGTCCACAGGGGGGAAAATACAACTTTTGAATTCATGAACCCCTTTATAACGAAAGAAGATGGGGGTGCATGGTGTATTTCGTAGGAAATAGATTCATTAACGCGAGTTCAAATCCTGGACGAGACTGTTTGCATTTCACATAGGGGTAAAACTCTTGGGAAAGGTATGCATCCAAATAGTTTACCTCCAAGTATGGGTAAATAGTAGGGTATACTGTGGTCTTTAACCTAGGTTAGGCAACCAGTCTAGGAGAAAGCAAATTCTGAATTCAAACCTGTTAAACTCCGCTTAAGAAATTGACCTCGTGTCACATCCTGCTCGTGTGGAGTGGTTATTATATTTCTATAACAGAAGAAATCCCTAGGTAATATTGACTAGATGTTAGATATCACTCCGCCCCGGGGTCTGCCGGTAGACCTATGGAGTTCTCAGTGAGAATCAAGCTCACTATAAATGGCCTGCTAATCGACCTTGTGAACCATTACTGAATGTAAAGTGTCTAAATCAGTCGTTCCAACCTTCCTCTATTCCCGAACCCTTAAAAGAGTTTTGTTCTGAGCTCGCACCCTTAGAATTTATACTTATTTTCAAAGATATAGAATGTGAATCCATACTACAGTTTTATTAAAAGATCATAAAAATGTCACTCTCTAAATCTAATGTAATTTGTTCTTCGACATGATGTAGGGTAATGATAATAATCTAAAATAAAGAAACGAAAATATAAATAATATTAATTACAAAATAAATTTTGAACAGATGCTTCTTGCACCCCTGGAATGATGCTCGAACTCCCAGGGGGTGCGAGCACCCCTGGTCGGGAACCCCTGCTCTGATCTCTTGTTCATCCTGTCTATTTTCCAGATCTTTAGGATTATTCCTATTATTGTGCAAGTTTTTCACACCAGTTTTAGCTGGTGGTTTTTCACTGAACTGAGTGACAACAAGTCTCCAGGACTCTTCTAAGTATTCTAGCTGATCTTAAAAGTACAGTGGTCTGTATAGTCTCTATTTTACCTCTGATCTCATGTTCACCCAGTCTCTCTTCTAGACCTTTGGGAATTATTCCATGGGCATCAACTACAATTGGTGTCACCTTCATGTTCCACAGTTTTTTCAGCTCTCTGGCAACATCCAAGTATCTACTTATATTTTACTTTAAACCATATAATTACTTGCAAAAGCAAAAGGACATTTATATCAAATGATGAAGGGTAATAAGAATAAATGTTATATATTGTACAAAGAGAAATATGAATTCCCGGTTTTATTAAACAAAGAAGTTTTAACACCTGCCCGTTATCAAATCAAGAGATAAAAATACGTGAGAGTAGCTATGAATATAAAAGAACCGAGGGCTCGAGACAGGTCAGTCGTCAGAGTCCCGGGGCAGTCACGCGAGGAGAGAGTGAGGGATCGGAGGCAGTAGTCGGCCGAGTGGGACCTCGTGTAGTTGGTGTCGGAAAAGCTAGCCTTAATATTTACCAACTGAAAAAGCTTGTCGCCCAGAAATTTAATCAAAGGACCGAAAGTCTAAAGACTGAATATATTAATTAAACTGATCTTCTCTCTCGAAGTTAAGAAGCTTGAATTTATTTCAATAAACTTCTGGAGGATAACTTTGGTGTTATTGTCATCCCTTACAACGAAGATAAAACTATTGCAATTTAGTACAGTGACGACGCGCTATGCAACATATACAAATTAAAATATAAATGATATTAATTACAATCTAAATTTGAACGGACGCTTCTCGCACCCCCAGTCTGTGTGAGTACTTGTGTGTGTGTGTGTTCAGATTGCATTTCTCTCCCATGTTTTATGTTTGTCTGTGTATATACATAAGTATGTATTCAGGTGTTACATAATCTATGCGGTTGCATAAGATTATTGTCAATCCCCTGTATTTCTAAAGGGATGGCCCTTTTCATATCACGGGCGGGACTTTCCATGGAAGATTACAGAAAGCCCGCGAAATATCTGAAGTCACGTGGGACCTGGTTGAATCCTCAGTTTTCAGCTGGACGTCAGGCAGAGAGGATGTCCTGCCTTAACCGTGACTCACTCTGAATACGCGCGCTATGTTAGTCAGATATTTAGTTACATGAAATGTTTAGTTAAGGAAATAAAAGCTTAAGCAAATAACACGGTCTTGTGATTAATGGATGTCTTGGTAACAAGACTGATATAGAAGAAGAAATGAGTTAAGTGCGACCGACAACCAAGACGAAGTCCCCAAGAAGAAGAACCTAAGATAGAAGATGAACAGAAGAAGAAGTAAGAAGTAAGTAATGAGAAGGGTATACAACACATGTAGTATTTCTCTCCCATGTATGAGTGTGTATATGTGTGCGTTAAGAAAGCATTTATCTCCAATGTGTCTATATATGTGTGTGTTTAAGAGAAAATGTGTTGTCTAAATGTCTTTTCGTTATTCGTGGTATTTCTGGTTATTCGTCTTCTAGAAGATATTTATCTTTTGTGCACACTGATCATATTTCTTATATCAGAGTTTCAGTAATTCTATTGTAAAACGGGTTTACGTGCGTCTGATTCAAAAAACCTTTTAAGGTTTTCCATTGGTCAGATGCTCTCTGCTCTAAATTAATGATTTTAAGTCATTAGCCAACTGGTCTAAACAATAACACAAATACCAAACCTGAAAAAGAACTAATTATTTGAAACTAACCCAAAATGGTCTATGGCCTTTCGACCGAATATTTATCGTCGATTTAATAGAAAGAATTCTCATCTAATTACTAATAATTGCGAAGTTACATTCCACCAACAGAATTAGCGTTCAGCAAATTGCCAAACCAAATTGTAAGCATAAAACTACAAATTAAAAATACAATCCTGGATTTGTTTTGAAATAATGCTATTTACACTGCTGCTTAAAACTTCAAACTCCATTATGGTGACCGTGGAAGAACTCATCAAAAATATTGAAACAAAATAAAAGGAGGCTCGTGGTTTTTTGGTAGGCGTGGTCTAATGGTTAGTCATAGGAAATAGACTCGTCGACCGAGTTCAAATCCTGGACGAAGCTACAGTTCACAAAGCGTTAATACCCTTGGGAAAGGTATGAATCCAACCACTCTCCTTCCTGCTATGGGTAAATAGTAGGGCAAATTGGGCTCTTTAACCTTGGATAGGCAGCCAGTCTCGGAGAAGGAAAAACTCTGAATTCAAACCCGTTAAATCTGCTTGGGATGGTCGCTACAAGAAAAGGTTCTGTTTTAATTACAGATCTATTTCACGAACTAAACAATTGACCTGTTGGTTGGATTTTCCGGCATTTCAACTCATTCGGTTATTTTATGCCGAAGCCGTTTTTGATTTATTCTTTCTTGATAGTTACTTTTTTAACTCAATTTTAAACGCATTTTTTATATTTAACCCATAGATGGGACCCTAACAGGTACTACCACTCAATTTTTAATCATTTTTAAAACTCATTTTTCTATTTAACCCATAGATGAGACCCTAACAGGTACTACCACTCAATTTTTAATCATTTTTAAACTCATTTTTCTATTTAACCATAGATGGGACCCTAACAGGTACTACTACTCAATTTTTAATCATTTTTAAACTCATTTTATATTTAACCCATAGATGGGACACTAACAGGTACTACCACTCAATTTTTAGTTATTTTTAAACTCATTTTTCTATTTAACCCATAGATGGGGCCCTAACAGGTACTACTACTCTTGGCCAGAGTGGAACTGAGACTAATGGTGATGAAAGGGTACTTCACATTCCTCAAAGCTCCAGAAGTGGAGTTTCATCAGATAGTTTAATGTCACACCAAAGACACCAAGACCTTCAGCCACCGCTTTCTAGCACATATATGATAAAGATGTTGGGACTTGCCATAAGAACAATGGGGTTGGGACGATCATCTAGGTGCTAGGGCTTGTCTTAACTAGCTGATAGATCGGAGGGTTCCCCTTCGACCGCTCCTCTACCCCATGTAAGGCCAAAAGTGGAATGGCGTATTGGGGGTGTTCTTACCCCTCAGCCCTAACCGACAAGACTGTCATATGTTGCTGGGGCTGTTAAGTACTTCCTATTACATTATTTGCTGCTATTATCTTCTATCTTCTGTTCGGTTATCTTCTCTACTGGCCCTGTTGAGAACATCTCTGTCTCTTCGCGGGTGTATCGGGTGTCGTACCACTCTGTTTCCATCTTCGTCCTTTTATATACATCTTTATTACCTGATACCAAGTTAAACATGCGCGTGGAAGAAAAAAGCACCGTTTTTTTTAATTGCGGTGTCGGACTTATTCGATAATGACATGATATAAATCCTGAACATGGCTGTTTGAATTTCGCATAACCCTAATACCATTGGGAAATGTATGAATACACCTTTTCTCCCTTCACATGAGTAAGTAGTAGGGCATACTGTGCTCATTAACCTTGGTATAGTAACCCATCTGGGAGAAAGAAAGCTCAAAATTGACTACGAAGGAGTTCTCTCCTCCTTAATCAAAACTACTTTCAGACTCCCTCCTCCAGTGATCTTTGAAGTCGACTTGATGTTATTTTATCAATGGTTTGCATTAAATAACCCATAAGAGGTTGATATGCCTTTAAACAGTTGAACAAGTATAGTGACTTTCGTATTCGCACTACAATAGTCAGAAAGTAGAGGGATAAAACTAATAAACAGAGTAAAAATTTACAGTTACAGGTAAGTAAAAGTCGTCGGGTGGCCTAAAGTCGTTATCAGCCAGATAGCAAGGGAGTCTATCCCCTTTTCCCTAGCGCTAGACCAAGGATATTGTCTTGGCGTCTAAGATGGCGCGCCACATCCGCTCTCCACTCTACCGTAGATCATTGTGCTACTCATACGCTGAGTTGGCGAGGGCCAGTATCGAACCTGGAACCCTGTGGTTCCTAGTCGGATGCTCTACCGTCTGTTACGGGTAGAGACCTAAAAGATTAGGATTAACAACTGACCTAGAAAGAAAGCACGGTAATCGTATTGAAACTTTCCAAGTAATTAATGGAATTTCTAGAAATGTTTTTTTTAAATATTTCGAGATTAGCTTGCTAATCATTGAACTAATATGGGGCGTTCTCTTTAGTATAGTATTAGGCAAAATAACAGTGGGACAATTTTATATATATATATATATATATATATATATATATATATATATATATATATATATATATATACCAACTCTTCCGGGATGTGACATAAGGTCAATTTCTTAAGCGGAGTTTAACAGGTTTTAATTCAGAGTTTTCCTGTTTTCCTTCTCCGAGACTGGCTGCCTAACCAAGGTTAAAGAGCCCAATATGCCCTACTATTTACCCATAGCAGGAAGGAGATTGGTTGGATTCATACCTTTTCCAAGGGTATTAATTCAGAGTTTTCCTTCTCCTAGACTGATTGTCTAACCAAGGTTAAAAAAACCCAATCTGCCCTATTATTTACCCATCGCTGGAGGGAGAGTAGTATTCATACCCTTCCCAAGGTAATTAGCACTAAGTGAAATGCAATTACAACGTCCAGAAACTCGGGGTGACGAGTCCATTTCCTATGACTTTAACCATTACACTACGTGCTTTTAGTTTTATATATATTTACCAACTCCTCGCCATGAGCAGGATGCGACATTTGTCAATTTCTTAAGCGAAGTTTAACGGGTTTGAACCCGGAGTTTTCCTACTCCTAGACTGGTTACGTAGCCAATGTTAAAGAGTCCATTCTGCCCAACTATTTATACATAGCTGGGAGTAGTAGCTGGATACGTACCTTTCTCAAAGTTATTAGCGCTATGTTAATCTGCAAAGAGTCTCGCGCAGGGTTTGAACTCGGGTCGACGAGTTCATTTCCTACCTCTAAACATTACACAAAGCGTCTCCAAGGTTTGACCTTATTGCTTTCTCAATCAAGTAGACTAGTCTACCCTCCTCGTACACAGTATGTCTTGTAGTGACATACACTGCTAACGAGACCTAATAAAATCAAAACAGCTGTACAGTGTTTCCGCATGTGAAACGCGTTATTCGGAGAATTTGCTGGTTATAGTAATTTAAAAGAGTTTGCCAAAATCATTAAACAAACAAAAAATAATGGTAATCAAGTGACAAATTAGGAAAATAAAAGAACGTTGTTATTATGATTTTTGTTTTGTGGTTGGTTTTGAAGGTTATCCCAATGAAAGTGTAAAGAAAATGAGGTAACTATGAGGTTGTTTATTTACCTTTGATTTAGTTTTAGTATTTCGAGATAAAGATCTCTTCGTCAGAAGATTTCTGGAAGCTAAGTCTAGAGCTGTTAGCTTACTGTTTGGATCTGTCCATTCTCTGTGTGCATGCTTACCCTAAAACTAAAAGCTTTTAAATTTGTAGAAACGCTGAATATTGTAGGTTAGGCAAGAAACGTAAGATAGAAAAGATAGCACAGTATTTATTTTATTTATACATTTATTTTTGTTGCAAGACGAGACCGAACTTGGTTAATGACTTAAAATCAGTAATTTAGAGCCGAGAGCACCTGACCAATGGAAAACCTTAAAACGTTTTTTTTTTAAACGGAAGCTCATAAACCAGTTTCACAATAGAAGGAGTGAAACGCTGATGTAAAAATAGAATCAGTTTGCACAAAAGACAATTGTAAAATTTCTTCGAGGCGACGAATAACCGGAAAAGATCACGTATAACGAAAATACATTTAGACACCGCACAAGTACACGCATAAATACACAGATTGGAGAGAAATGTTATCTGAACACTTCCACGCGTACATTCACATGCATACACATGGGAGAGAAATACTATCTGAATACACGCACGCACTCACACAACCACACACACTCACATGTAGTTACGCCCATACATATACACACACGCATGATAAAGAAATGTTATATGACCAAATACACACGCACAGAAATACAGATGGGAGAGAAATACTATTTGAACTCACACGCACACATACATAGAGAGACATATACAGACACACGCAAGTACACACACCTATTTACACATTGGAGATAAATCATATCTGAACGCACGCATATACACATACATGGAATAGAAATACTATCTGAACACACGCACATGTATATTCACAGACGCACATACACATGTATATACACAGACACACATACATACGGGCGAGAAATGTTATCTGAACACATACACACACGGGAGATAAATTCTCTATAAAAACACACCAACATACGCACAAGTACACGCACCCATACACACTTTGGAGAGAAATTCTATCTGAACACACACAGATACACACACACACACATACACACACACACATACACACACGCACACACGCCCACACACACATGTATGGGAGAGAAATGTTATATGAACAAATACACCCACACGTACATACGCACACACAGATGGGAGAGAAATTATATTTGAACTCATACACGCACACAGACATACTGACAAACACATATACACACATGGGTGAGAAATGCTATCTGAAAACAAACATACGTGCTCACACAGACATATACAGACAGATATACACAGACACACACATGGGATTGAAATGTTATCTGCACACACACACACACACACACACACACACACACGAGATTGAAATGCTTTCTACACACACACACAAACACACACACACACACACACACATAGCATTTGTCTTTTGTCTGTTTGTGTCTGTCTTAACGCGAGTAAAAAAAGGGAATGCAAAAGAGTTAATTTCAAAATATCTTGTCTGACAAGTCAAAAATTGAAAAAAGTCGAGAGAAAGGAAACGGAAATAGAGTTAAGAAAACAGAGTGAACATTTGAAACAAATTCTAAAACAGACTGCACTTGAAATAGAGTTAGAGGCAGATTACTATCTGCTTCTGCAGAAGACGGCAATTACTCGAGATGCTAATCAAATAATGTTCTGCGACTCACCGGGGGGCTGTGAAACGTGCCATTTCCAAGCAGCCGGGTGTCTTCACCTTAGTTCTTCTGACATTGGCAAACAAAATACCGAAAATGAAACTAAACCGATAATAACAATCATTTATTTACAGAAACCTCTTCTCAGTTTACTATGGTAACCGTTATTTCTGTAAACTATAAAAATGCGTTTTCGTCTCTTGAATTTAATAGATAACTCGTGAGGAAGCTCTTTTCGTAGGTATTATCAGCTGATAACATAGACCTACACAATCATTATATAGCAGTCATTATATATATATATATATATATATATATATATATATATATATATATATATATATATATATATATGTGGTAAAATAAGGAATGAAAGAACAAAACTCAGACTAGTATATTTCGCTGGAGGAATGAATTCAGCTTCTTTTGCTTTATTGAATTATTAGGATCATACAAGTAATGTACTACACATTTTGGTCTGAGTTTTGTTCTTTCATTCCTTATGTTATCTCATTCTGTCGGATTTATTCCCACCCCCGTTTCCTCATATATATATATATATATAATATATATATATATATATATATATGTATCGAATTTTATGCGATACATGCGTTGTAAGTGCCTTCAAGCAAAAATTTAATATATACTTTATTCAGCAACGTTTCTAAAAATAAACAAACATCCAAAAATCTTATTCACTTCGCCAAAGGGCATACGGTCTGTTTGTTGTTATTATTCTCTCAAAAACGCCCCCTATTATGGTAGAGGCGTGTAGTACCATTTGACAAGCTTAATTTCGCTAGGATTGTTAGCTGTGTACTGTGGTCGAGGTGATATAGTGTTTCACTATGCTCGCTAAGGTCCCGGTTTCGATTTCTGTCGGAGGGAAATCGTTAGTATATGTCGCTGATGAGACTTAATAAAGTCGAAACAGTCTGTACGACATTCTACACACCGAGCGATCCCCTGCCGGGATTACACTTGTCAATTTCATTTTCTATAAGAAAAAGTATCGAATTTTATGCGATACATGCGTTGTAAGTGCCTTCAAGTAAAAATGTAATATATATATATATATATATATATATATATATATATATATATATATATTGGTTAGGAGGTTGATTTAGAAGGCTATCACAATGAAGTTTGGAATAAATAAAAAAAATAATAATACGGTAACAATGGTGTTGTGTGTTGACCTGTATTTTTTATTATTATTATTTATTATTAATAAAAATATATTAATAAAAAATACAGGTCAACACACAACACCATTGTTACCGTATTATTATTTTTTTATTTATTCCAAACTGCATTGTGACAGCCTTCTAAATCAACCTCCTAACCAATAAATACACAATGCTTCAAGCAAATTATGAAACTCTCTTATATATATATTATATATATATATATATATATATATATATATATATATATATATATATATAATATATATAATGCGTGTGTGTATATAACATAATCCAATTGTCTGGTACGTAAGGGATGATTCTATTTGGGATAATCGAAACCTCCCTGTACAACCATACAGTAGGCTCGTGTACGTGCAAGCACATACATTTATACAAAGTATTTTATAAATCCCTAACAGAGATCAATTTAACTAAATAAACTAATTATATACAGAGCATTATTTAAATTTAAAAGAAAGAAAACTTAACAAAAACTTGACTAAAATAATTTATTTCGACCAGAAACTCAAAATGAGTCCAGCCTCTTCAGATAGATTGTACAAATACAGCGAAAATCTGAGAGAAAAAAAAAATTCACCAGAATTAACCCTTCTCATACACCCACATAAGAAACAATTTCTATGGCAACAACAAACTTGAATTCCGGAGCAGGACATACCAAAGGGATACAGTGTAACCCTTCCTTCCTGTTTATCAGACTTTGTATCTATCGAATATATATATATATATATATATATATATATATATATATATATTATATATATATATATTTTTTTTTTTTCATTCACTTCCTGTTTCTATGGTTACACTCCCACACTGTTAAAAAATATATATAATTTTTTTATTATTTTTTTGTTTTTGGTTGAATTTACATATATTCAGCTCTTTGGGTTTTTTTGTGATATGCTTGTTCATAAGTGAATTGTTACCCATCTGATGAGGCAAAAACTTGGGGAGCCGGTTTAAATCAACTTAGATTTATATGGGCCCCAATTTTTGTCGAAATAAATTTATTATGGGATTACTGTATTGAGTTCTTCCTTTATTGATAAATATTGCTCTGTATATAATCTAAAAGGTTATTTTACATTGAGCTCTCTTTAGTGATTTATGATTCACTGTATTTATACATACTGGATCATCAATATTAGTACAGTGGATCTAGAAATCACATATAGAATCATCCCTTACTACCAAGTTTTGGATAAATCTCTTATATATATATATATATATATATATATATATATATATATATATATATATATATATATATATATATATATATATATATTCCGACATATATTGTTGAACTGAGCAGGCCTCTTTTGTTTGAAATTTTTATTCATACTTATACCTAGGTACCGAATAAATGATTGAATTTCAGGCAGGAATCGGCTGATGTATTTGCCATAACGTATTTGTTCCCAAGTACTTTCAGCCCCTTCACGGATACCAAAAAATATTACAACATTTTAATGTTCTATCTATTCGAAAAAAATGAAATTGGAGATCATACCAATAAGACCGGGTGTGAGGTCTTTGAATTAGTAAAAATTAGATTGAGAAGGCAAAGGAATGCCGAAATAAATTCATATCTGTACCAATGTATCCATTTATGAATTTATTTATTTATTTATAATACTTACTATGTGTAAAAATATATAAGCAAATCTTTATATATTTGTTTAAGTTCTCCATTTTGGTTGAATCCTCTCAAGGAAATAATTGATATCATCCCCCTATATATATATATATATATATATATATATATATATATATATATATATAGCAACCGCTTTGCCCGAGTAGGATGTGACACAACGTCAATTTCCTAAAGGGAGTTTAACTGGTTTGAATTCAGAGTTTTCCTTCTCCTCGACTGGTTGATTTACCAAAAGTCCTACTTATTAACTGGAGGGAGATTAATTAGAAGCATATCTTTCCCAAAAGTATTAGCCTTAAGTGAAATACAAATAGTCCCGTCCAGTGTTTTGAACTTGCCCATTTCCTCAACGATAACCGTTTCACATGCGGCTCTTTCGATACTAATTATATATTTTAAAATAAATTGCTATTTACTTAACTTTTCTAAGTCAGTAAAACTATTTATCTGGTTTTTTTTTTTTTGGTTTTTTCTGTTTTAGATAAGGCTGGATAATTTTTTTTTTTTTTATTATTCGGACTATTGTCCTCATCCTTACAATATGATTGCTCCCAAGTTCGACAAGAAGGTTCCCGGTTTCGAAAATGTTCCCACAAGAAATATCTGAAGAAGGCCGTAGGGCACATGGGCCGAAACGTTGTGTAGATAACAATAAAGATCAAGAAAACAAGTTTGGAATGATACAAAAATCCCTCCGGCCTCCCTATCGATTCGGCTATGGGTGAGAGTACGCTACCTATATCCTCTTCAGATCCTAATCTTGTGTCTGCAAACAGCTACTAGTCTCCGTCCGTCTCTTTCGAACACCTTCACCAGCTTCGTAACTTTGTCATTATCTCATTCACTCTGCACACTGTTGTCTCGGCTCGGCCAATCAGAAGCCAAGTTTGGTGACTTCAAAGACATCACTCACACCTTGAACTAATTCTCTATTTTTTTCATTACTACTAGCAAATATATGCACCCTCCGGGTGCAAGTATTTAAGTTTAATATAATAAAATATCATGTTAAATTAGAAAGGCTAATGAAACTGAATAAAAATTCAGATAAAAATATTTGGAACAGAGGGGGTATAATCGGAAAATAGAACAACTTTGAAACTAACTGTTCCACCATTTTCCCTTACTCCCGTCTTTCAGTGGTAAATTTCCCTAATTTAACTATTTAGTTAAAATAGGAAGAAAAGAATAAAATTACAGTTATTTCTTTATGTTAATAGATTTCTGTTAAGATTTATCCCCGAGATTTTTGCTCATATTTATTAAGATAAAACCAAACAATTAGAAATCAATAATACTAAGCATATATTTATTAAAATCAAACTTTTTAAGATGAATATGCAAATTAGCTTTCCCATTCACACTGTAAACCGCTATTTCGTTGAATATATAAATATAATTGCATGATATCAGTATGTAGATATTGTTAACAGTCTTAATGATGTAAAACAATTTTACTAATAATTGAGGTTTAGATAAAAATAAAATCATGGAGAATGTGATGTAAATAACAAAGGGAATTGTGGATTGAATAGTAATATAGTTTCGGTTGCAGACATACAAACCCACAATCTCCATTATAATAAGATATACACTTACATATCATTTTACGCAACACTATCTAAGTAATGAGAGGTTAATCACTGATTAACTTCCATAATCTTGCTGGAACCAATACTTCCAGGTTGATTTGACAATAGGTCATATCTTCTTATTATAATGGAGATTGTGTGTTTTTCTGTCTGTAACCGAAACTATATTACTACTCAAGTCACAATTCCCTTAGTTATTGACATCACATTCTCAATGATTTTAATTTTATTTAAACCTCAATTATTAATAAAATTGTGTTACATTATTAATACTGTTAACCATATCTACATACTAACAACATGCAATTATATTTATATATACAACAAAATAGCGGTTTACAGTGTGAACGGGAAGGCTAATTTGCATATTGATATTAAAAATCTGATTTTAATAAATATGTGCTTGGTATTATTGATTTCTAAATGTTTGGTTTTACTTCAATGAATATAAGCAAAAATCTCTTCAATGAATCTTAAATGAAATCCATTAACAAGAAAAAATAACTGTCATTTTATTCTTTACTTCCTATTTTAACTAAATACTTAAATTAGAAAAATAACAATGAAAGACGAGAGTGATGGAAGGGTAAGTTTCAGTTGTTCTATCTTTCGATTATACTCCTTCTGTTTCAAATCTTTTTATCTGCATTCTTATTCAGTTTCATCAGCCTTTCTAATTTAATACGATATTTTATTACATTAAAACTTAAATGCTTGCACCCAAAGGGTGCATATATTTGCTAGTAATTATAATGAAGACTATGTGTTTGTTTGTCTGTAACCGAAACTATATCACAACTCAAATCATAATTCCCTTAGTAATTTTCATCACATTCTCCATGATTTTATTTCTATTTAAACTTCAATTATTAATAAAATTGCGTAACATTATTAATACAGTTGACTTTATCTACATACTGACAACATGCAATAGTATTTGTATATACAACAAAATAGCGTTTTACAGTATGAACGAGAAACCTAATTTGCATATTGACATTAAAAATTTGATTTTAATAAATATGTGCTTGGTATTATTGATATCTAATTGTTTGGTTTTTATCAATGAAATCAAGGGGATAAATCTTAAAAGAAATCGTTTAACAAGAAGAAATAACAATATTTTTATTCTTCCTATTTTAACTAAATAGTTAAATTTGCAAAATTAAGCAATGAAGGACGCGAGTGATGGAAGAGTAAGTTTCAGTTGTTCTATTTTTCGATTATTCCCCTTCTGTTTCATATCTTTTTATTAGCATTCTTATTTAGTTTCATTAGCCATTCTAATTTAATATAATATTTTTTACGTTAAAACTTATATACTAAAACCGGGAGGTTGCATATATTTGCTAGTAGTTCTAAAGTCGCTGCAGTTCTACAATGATATCTAAAAGAATTCAAAGATTCGACATCAATGGTTCAAATTAGTTTTAAAAAGTCTAGTGCTTTTCCTTCTTACTAAAAAAAACCTTTATAAAACATTATATGTCAAAATTAACTTCGACAAATATCGATCTAAAAACAAATCTAATTTTATTTTTCACTATCGGCTGTATCTCCACGTTCCTCAGAGATGAAACTAAATATATACTAGTATAAAAGTCTGTATTTTTAGTTAAGATAACAAATAGGGAATAACTTTGAAAAAGAAGACGTCTCAAAGGAGCAGCGCGTATGTTGGGCTGTTGTGACCTACTGAGTTTCATAGTTGGATCATCGGTGGCTAAACCGTTAATCCGACAGATTTTGTCTGGTAAGTAGATGGTATAGGAAACACACAGAATAAAAACGAGCAAGTAAAAGGGCGGAGGGAGCTCTCAGCTCAACGGTTATCTAGCAACTTTTTTCTAAAGTCAAACCCCTCCTCATCGTGGCAGGGCCGTGTAAACTTGGCAGAGTCAGAGCCATGCTGTCGGGAACTTAAGTTCTTTGTAGGTCTACCCAAGATGGACAGGTCAGGCACTCAGTGGTATTAGGGTCCCAACCCGGCTTCTAGTGACTTTTATTACACGACGATATGATAAGTTGTAAACAAGGTTTGTTTAGAATGGCTTTTTGCCGATAATTTTTGGGAGAATAAGTGCTTAATTGGAGTCGTACCTAATTTTTGAAAATTAATTAATTAATAATGAATTAGGCGGGAATACCTATTAAATGTATGGCTAAACAAATCGAGAAAAATCAATCTCTGTATGTACATTTCGGCCTATTAGGCCTCATCAGCAGAGCTATAGATCGGAAGACCGCCCTGTGCGTGATTTGAAACCGGACTGCCAAGCTGACAGCTAATTCATTATTAATTAATTAATTTTCAAAAATTAGGTACGACTCCAATTAAGCACTTATTCTCCCAAAAATTATCGGCAAAAAGCCATTCTAAACAAACATTGTTTACAACTTATCATATCGTCGTGTAATAAAAGTCACTAGAAGAGGAATATTAACCTACTCTAAACAAATCATAAAATCTAAGAAGTTCGTTTAGTGTAGGGGTTATGAGATCGGCCTGTCAGCTTGGCAAAAAGCCATTCTAAACAAACCTTGTTTACAACTTATATATATATATATATATATATATATATATATATATATATATTGCTCAGAGCAAGAATCCAACGAGTAAGATCCAACATGCCAATCGACAATGTTGTCCTTCTGCGTTATAATGCTCGGTCACACACAAGCCAAGGAGAAAATCGCCTTATTCGGGTGGACAACTTTACTGCATCCTCTATACTCACCAGATTTACCATCTTCAGACAATCATACCCTCGGTCACATGAAAGAGGGTTTGAAAGGGAAACATTATTCCAGTGATGAGGAAATGAAATATGTAGTGAAGAAGTGGTTCAAAGAAGAGTCAACAGAATTGTACGTGGCAGGGATACATGCTCTCATTCGAAGGTGGAACATTGCATTGTGAGAAATGGTGACTATGTGAAGAAGTAGAGATGTAATCCACAGAGGACCAGCTTTATTTTGATGTATGATACATGTTCCTGTGTTGGTAATTATACCTCTCCTAAACAAAATGGCGTTACTCTGACTCACCCATATATATATATATATATATAATATATATATATATATATATATATATATATATATATATAATCAATAGTAATGGTATTATGGATGATTTAGACTCATAACTTAAAGTTTCATGGTTATGGAATCCTCAGATGAGTCAAATTTGACTCATCTGAGGATTACATATTCATTCTATATATTATATATATATATATATGATGAGTTAAGAGGATTCTCTATTCATTCTCTCTCTCTCTCTCTCTCTCTCTATATATATATATATATATATATATATATATATATGGGAATAAAAGGCCTTAAATACCATGGGTATCGTGGTTATGGACCATTTCCACTCGCGAGTATGCTCACGAGCTTCAGACCACTGATATATATATCAGTGGTCTGAAGAAGCTCGTGAGCATACTCGCGAGTGGAAATGGTCCATAACCACGATACCCATGGTATTTAAGGCCTTTTATTCCAAAATACTTTGCTCTGTTTACAATAATTAAACATTGAGCTCTCTCACGGAACCTGAACTCTACAACAAACTACTGGTTGAGAATTAGGACCCACCTAGAATCACCTTGTTCCAAGAAACTTGGTACCGCACCAAAGTATATATATATATATATATATATATATATATATATATATATATATGATGAGTTAGTGGTTTAAGGCTAAGCTGCAAGATTTCCAACTAAATTCTCATGAATTTCAACTCTTAGAATAATTACACTATAAACACGATTTTTTTTTTCATCCCTCAAAAAGGATAAATTAGGAATCAGTAGATGATGAGGAAATGAAAAAGTTAAGTAATTGTTCAGTCAGCAGCTTCTTTAATTACAAGGACGTATCACCTCTGGAGATCAACGTAAATCTATTAGCCTTGGTTAGAGGAATTATTCTATCTAAAACAAGATAAGAAAAAGTTGAGAGCTGAACTAATGATGGTAGATATTTGTCCATTTTCACGACAAGAATTGACTCTTCGTCTTCAATTTGCAGTCTTACACCGTTTGGTTATACATGCACTATCAAGTACCACCATTTCGTAAGAAACAGAAAACACCCAACAGGAACCTGCGATACATTTTAAGGTTGTTGAAAAACGGTAGTTGGTTGAATATCGTTTACTCGGAAAGCATCTTCATTATAATATAGATTCGGTGTATCTGTCTTATAAAGAAAACAACGTCACTTCTTATGTCACAATACCCTCAGGAATTGCGTATGTCAATCAATGACCATTTAATTTACAGTCAAAATCATTAATACATAGAATAGAATAAATCTTATTTTATTAAAGATGTATCTATGAAAATCTGAGTTAGATTTGCCTCAAAACAGCCCATATTATTAGCGCATTTAAAATCCTTTGTCTTATATATCACTAAGAAATAAAGGTTTACATAATATATGGCGTGATTAATTTGCATACTGGTTTCAACAAACTGGGTTTAATGAATAATTGCTTGGTGGTATTGATCTTTAATATCAATGATTTATTCTCCAACGTATGAAGATTAACATATGAATGATTTTATATTGAAAGCAATTAAAATATAATTAAAGTAAGAGTAATCTTTTTATATGCATTCTTATTAAATTTCGTTAGTCTTTCTAATTTAATATATTCTATTACATTAAAACTTAAATACTTTCAAAATAACAGATACCGAACCTCCATTATAATAAGATGTCAACACATATAGGTTTATTTTATGACTATAGAGTAGGGAATTGCGTACAATGTATTTTACATCTATTCTTTTTTTTAATTTAAAAAGAAATTGATTCGAAATCACATATTAAATTATCAAAGGGTAGAATATAAATTGTAATCAACATGGTTTTGTAAAGGGTAAATCAGCACTAGCTTAGTTTTTTTTTTAAACCCTGAGTTTGTAAATGAATATCTTTGCCTGATCAAACTTTATAGAAGAAATACGGAAATTGTAGAAATACAAAGACGCTTAAAGATAGTTGTATGAGAATAAATATCCTAATAGGCATCCGCCCTGTCTTCTGGGGCGTTAGAATGCACCGACTACACCTCTGCAGATGGGTAAGACCCCCAATGGTGGGACTACCTGTTGGCCGTGGATGGCGACCCGTGATGCTTAAGGATAGAGCCCAGGTGGATGAGCAGTTCTTGACTTGCAATACTCCACTTTGGCCCTATCTTGGGCTAGACGGGCGGTCGGAGAGGCCCCCTCCGATTAATCGGCTCGTCACGTCAAGTCCTAGCACCTATATGATTTTCCCAACCCTATTGCCCTTATGGCAAGCCCCAACCCCTTTTTATCATATGGGTTCTAGAAGGCGGTGGCTGCGGGTCTACATGTCCTGGGAATGACGTTAAACTTTATCTGATGGTGAGGTTCCAGTTTTGGAGGTTTGGGGAATGTGGAGCACCCCTTCATCACCATTGCTCCCTGGTTCACTCTGGCCCGGAGTGGCAGTACCTGTTAGGGTCCCATCTATGGGTTAAATAGAAAAATGTATTTATAAAAAAAATGTATTATCTATTAAGAATTGATTTATTTCAAAACTTTATCGGCATTAAATGACCCACTGAGGTTGATATGCCGTAAAACAAACCAAACCAAACCAAACCCAATTGGCAAATAGTGTTCTAAAGGTAATGTCTTGAGGTTGCTAAATGTTTTCTTTCGTATGTTCTTATGTGCCTTGTATACGAAATATTGATGACAGAGATGTAATTGGTGCGTGTTGCCACTGCAAAGGTTGGAGGGTGAAAGAGAAATTGATTCTGGTTTTATAAGGCTGCTTTCTACACAACCTAGCGTCTACTGGTAGCCACTGGAGGTAATTACCTCTTGTTTCCCCTAAGGTCGAATATAGGAACAAGTGGCAAGTCAGGAAAGTAATCCCTTCAAAGTAAAAGAAAAAATGGATACTTAGATACCATAAATCCCCCTAAAAACTGACTGTGTGTCACATCCTGTTTGTTGCAAATGGCTTGGATAATTTTATACATTCAGGAGCAAAGTAAACATATTGTCGGTACCAGCCAGACAGCGAGAAAGTCGTTGTATAGGATACCTGCCTCCCTCCTAGACCGTCATAGAATGGATACGTCTATCTTATAAAATAGCTGTCTGACAGACAAGCAGGGAGTTAGTATGTATATAAATCCCTGATAGAATAAATATACTATTACCAAGTATTTGACTTTCCCACTTATTCGCTATTATTACATATCTCTTACTTCTCTTTATGAGTGAGTAATTGGCCACCTTCACCCACGACACAATACTAGTATATCTCAATTTCGCTAGCACTAGACCAGGGAGATTGATTAGCTTAGGTGAAGCGTCTCACATACCGCCAGTTCCCCACTCAGATCAGTTTACCCAATCTCTGTTACTTATATGCTGAGTTGGCGGGGACCGGTATCGAACTCAGTACCGTGCAATTACAAGGCGTGTGCTCTACTGACTGAGCTAATCCGGTCCGCTAATTGTTTCACTTCTTTTTTCATGGTTATTTTCTTCTTTTTTTTTCTTTTTTTTTTTTTCTATACTTTTTGAGTTCTGTTTGTTTTGTTTTACGGCCTATTAACCTCAGTGGGTCATTTAATGCCGACAAAGTTTTGAAATAAATTCATCCTTAATGGATACTCAATTTTCTTTTATAAACACATGTTTCTATTTAACCAATAGATGGTACCCTAACTGGTACTACCACTCCAGGTCAGAGTGGACCAGGGAACAATTGTGATAAAGGGGCGCTCCACATTCCCAAGACCTCGAAAACTGGAACCTCACCATCAGATAGAGTTTAACATCATTCCCAGGACATGAATATCCTCAGCTACCGCCTTCTAGAACATATATGATAAAGTGTTGGGGGCTGCTATCAGGGCAATAGAGTCGGGACAATCATATAGGTACTAGGGCTTGACCAGCCGATTGATCGGAGGTGGCCTCTCCAATCGCCCATCTAGTCTAAGTAAGAGTCGAAGCGGAGTATTGAATGTTATGGTTTTCAGTTGTGGCATTGTTCTCATACAGGAGTACTTTGACTTAGGATATATTTTTTTCCACTCAAAATTCAATTTCCTCGTATATCAAATAAACTTTTCCCATTTAAATAATCTGAAATGCAATCAATCCGTTCCCAAAAGATCCTCTTTTTCTTACGTTTCTTTTTAAATAAGAAAAATTGCACTGTATTATATAAAAACACAAGAAGCAGATCAATTATTACTGAATCATGATTTAGATCTTCGCAGGATGCCCCATCAAAATCCCTATGTAAAAAAGACTTTGTGTTGATCCGGTTTGGTGGGGCATCAGAAAAAAGCGCACAGACAGTCTAAATAAGAAAAATTAATGTCGTCTATTTAAAATATTGAATGCAAAAAAAATCCATGCTTCTAGTATTTACATTTTATATTTCAGTTATTTTCACGTATATTAATCAAATATTCATTATATTTGCTCAAAAATCAAAATCTGGAGATAGTGAATGTGTATATATATTTAGTTTGTCGTTAATTGTTTTATTTTTGTAGTTTCCTCTGGAAATACACCCATACATACATACACACAAACTGCCCCATAAATATGTATAGATTAGAAAATAGAATGTAAGGAAATATGTGCTGTAAGGTGTTGTTAATGTTTATTTTATATAAATAATATTTTTCTTTGACGTAATAAATTTCTAACCTAAAAGGTTTTGTGTGAACTTATTTAACAAATATATCTGACGTCATTTGTACCACACATTTTAGATCTCAATGCAAACCAAAAACGAACCGAATAAAAGCTCTTAACTCGGAAAGGTAGTAAGCTGGGTACTCGTGAGTCAACATGCCATTGTACATTTCTTTAAAGTAAAAAAATTGGTAAACTTACTTTTTTGTGTATATAAGCGTATCTGAAGCCTCTGGGTACCTCAAATTTTAGCTCTCAACACAAAACAAAAGATCGACTTAGTGACAGTTCGTAACACGGAAAGCTAGTAAGCTGGGTACTCATGAGTCAAAGTACCTCTGTATATTTCTTTGGCGTAATAAATTTGTAGATTTAAATGCTTTCGTGAACTTATTAACATAAGCGTATCTGAAGCTCGTCCGTACATCAAATGTAGCTCTCAACACAAAACAAAAAATCGGCTGAGTAACAACTCGGAAAACTCGAAAGCTGGGTGGCGTAATAAATGTGGAAACTGAACCATAAGGTTCCAGGTTCGATACCGGTCCTCGCCAACTCAGCGTCTAAGAAGCACAGCTTGGATCTGTGCTGTAAAGTGGGTAGCTGATGGTAGGTGTGGTGCTCCACCTCAGGCGCAAAACAATCTCCCTGGTCTATTGCTAGTGAAAAGCGAATATAATTCGCTGTAGGGCTAATACTGACGAGAGGACATTCCACCGTTACTTTTTTTTAAAACTTGTTAACATAAGCGTATCTGAAGCTCATTAGTTCCTCATATTTTAACTGTGAACGCAAAGCAACAAATCGTCCGAACGACTCGTAAGTTGGGGCACTCATGTCAGATTGGTTGGTTGGTTGGTTGGTTGGTTGTGTTACGGCATGTCAAATCTTGTTGGGTTATTTTATGCAGAAGGCGTTTTGTTTTATTTATTATAGATGGCTATTCAATTCTTTTAACTCGTTTTTGTCTATTTAACCCATATATGGTTCATAGGTCAGGACACAATCGCATATTCTTTCTTTCTTTCTTTCTTTCTTTCTACCTATGATTTTATTTTTATTTTTTTTAATCAATCATACCTTCGATTGTAACTATTTCTTATTTTCTGATTCCGATTTCTTTTCCATTCTTTTTTTTTTTTCATTTTTTTTTTTTCATTCCTATCTTGTTAAAAGTCCAACAATCAGATGATTGCAAATCTAAAGAACTGTTACAAAAGAACGTTATTAAGAAAGAAAAAAAAAAGTTCGATTACTTAGAAAAAAAGAAAAAGAAAAGATCACGTGTATCGAGACAGGCCGACAGTATCAGTGCCAAAATTACAACATTTTGGCGAATGTGATCTTTCTAATTCAATAAAACAATTCTTTCGAAGCACATCCCTAAATGACTACCTATTAACAACAACAAAAAAAAATCTTAAGTTTTTTTTTTGTTAAATATCAGTAGTTAGCAGCCGAAGTTCAAGAAAAGAATTCGCTGATTATCTGACAATAAAAGCTCTAAAAAAAATTCTGTAATTCTGTGAGTTTTTCACACCAGCGTTAGCTGATGGTCTTTCACTGGGGTCTGAGTGACAACAAGTCTCCTCAGGTCTCCAGGACTATTCTGAGTATTCTAGCCGATTTGTTATTTGAAATACGCCAGACTTAGCGCAGGGTGGCGTCGTCAGTTATGTTATAGGCTGACCTCATAGGGGGGGGGGGTCTTCCAGCATAATACTCCCAAAGGCAGCCAGACCCCGTTGGAGACGATCAAACTCCGACAGCCCCCCCCCTTGTGCAACGCTAACAGAAAAATGAAATATACGTCGCGATCCTTGGACTATTTATATCCGATTGGCCACTTCCGCAGCCAATCATCAATAAGGGAAGTTGTTATAAACAGGATCGCGCGACTTTGTTATTATTATTATTATTATTATTATTATTATTATTTAGTTTTTCACACCTGCCGTAGCTGGTGGCTCACAGGAGGCTGAGTGACAGCAAGTCTCCTCAGGTCTCCAGTACTCTTCTGAGTATTCTAGCCGATCCCAACAATGCTGTATGTTGGATGGTCTCGGTTCCTTCTCTGATTTCTAGTTCACCCAAATTCATTTCCAGAGCTTTGGGGATTGTTCCAAGTGTACCAATTACAACTGGTATGACCTTCACCTTCATGTATTTATCTATCTTTTCGCTTTCTTTCATTTTACCGGTGGTCGGCTGGGACAGCAAAATCCACGAGATGACAGGTTCTCTTTTTCTTGTCAATCAATACCTGGTCAGGTCTCCTGGACAGGATTATGTGATCTGTCTGTACCTCGAAGTCCCAGAGAATGTATTATTATTATTATTATTATTATTATTATTATTATTATTATTATTATTATGTTCAATCCTTGTGAGTTTTTCACAACAGCGTTAGCTGATGGTCTTTCACTGAAGTCCGAGTGACAACAAGTCTCCTCATGTCTCCAGGACTTTCCTGAGTGTTTCAGCTGATTTCAACACTGCCGTTGTCTGGATGGCCTCAATTCTTCCTCAAATTTTTTTCTTTGCTTTTTGAGACCATTCCAAGTGCACCAACTACAATTGGTATCACTTTGACCCTCATATTCCTCAGCTTTTCTATTTTCCGGAAAGGTCCAGGTGTTTGTTTATCTTTTCATTTTCCTTCATCTTCACATTGTGGTCTGCTGGAACCGCATAGTCCACCAGCTGACAAGTTCTCTCTTTTTTGTTAATCAATACTAGGTCTAGTCACGTTTATTATTATTATTATTATTATTATTATTATTATTATTATTATTATTATTATTATGTGAGTTTATCACACCATTGTGGGCTGTTGGTCCTTCACTGGTGTCTGTGTGACAACAAATTTACTCAGGTCTCCAGGACTCTTCTGAATATTCTCGCCGATTATTATTGCTACTACTACTTAGTAATAATAATGTTGTTCCTTAATCTTCCGGCCGTTATTATCCTGCAACACGCTCTTCTTAAAAATAAGACCGTCCAAATCATCCAAGATTAAATGCAAAAATTTAAATACTGATTATCTGGTATCGTTTATTCACCAGATTCTTATTTCTCATGTCTTATATGTGCCCTCATCCCAGCTAAAAAAGAAATGGACCATTCCGTATTTATTATGAAGAAAGAAAGATTTTTTAAAAGATGGCATGCAACACAAAAACATATAAGAATGAAATAAAGAAAGGGGGTATGGTAAAGATAGAGAGAGGGCGTTAGCATGCGGAAGCGATTACGTTAATCTATCTTAAACGAACATAATAAAAGGAAGGAAAAAAAGAAAAAAGAGTGAGAGGGGGTTAAATAAAGATTATCATACTTTTGACATATTGAAGTATTTCGCAATAGCTCTTACGTAAACATATCAAACATTGTAATAATTGAATTATCATAATGCTGTATATCCACAGATCTAGGAATCGCGTGGAGTTATGGTTAAAGTCATAGAAAATGGGCTCGTCGCCCCGAGTTCAAATCTTGGACGTGGTAATTGTATTTCAATTAGCGATAATACTCTTGGGAAAGGTATGAATTCTATTCTCCCTCCAGCTATGGGTAAATAGTAGGGTGGACTGGGCTCCTTCACCTTTGTTAGGCAACCGGTCTAGGAGAAGGGAGAAGGAAAACTTCTGTAAACCTGTTAAACTCCGCTTAAGAAATTGACGTTGTGTCACATCCTGCTCGTGCGGATGTGTTAGTAAATATATATAAGAAAGAAAGAAAGGAGGTATGGGAAAGATAGTGAGAGGGTATTAGTAAACGGAAGCGATAACGTTAATCTGTTTTAAACGAACATAATGAAAAGATGAAAAGAAGGAAAGAAAGAAAGAAAGAAAAAAAGAGTGAAAGGGAATGAAATAAAGATTATTATACTTTTGACATATTGACGTATTTCGCAATAGCTCTTAAGTAAACTTATCGAACGTTGTAATAATTAGATTATCATAATGCCGTATACACACAGGTCTAGTACTGAATAACTGACCCCCCCCCAAAAAAAAAGACACGATCAGCAGTGTAAAAAAACTAGAATTACTAGTAAAAACTTTGTTTCAATTACAGCTGATTGGGTGGCAGAGAAATCAAGATGATTATGATTTTTACATATTGAAGTATTTCGGAATAGCTCTTAAGTAAAGATATCGAACGTTGAAATAATTGAATTACCATAATGCCGTATATCCATAGGTCTAGTACCGAATAATTGAATTGTCCCACCCCCCAAAATAAAAAAAAACAAAATAGACACGATAAACAGTGTAAAATATAGTATTACTTGTAAAAACATTGTTTCAATTACAGGTGATTGGGTGGCACAGGTGTTCATTTAGGACTAAAATGAATAATAAGATATTTTCGTTATTACACTTCATTTATCACCCGATATGCATATTATAAGTGATAGAACGAAATAATAGTTCAATATATCGCTAAGAGATATACGGATAACTGAGTAGGCGAGTCAGAAAATGTCGGAAAGTAATAAGCAAATAAGTATCTTATCTTTTTTCGCACAGATAAGCAGCTGCGACGTTTGGGGTTATGTATGTTTCTTTTTATTGTTTCTGTTTATTAACTCTTAACATCCTGTTGAGAATTTCAGAGCAACATTCATATGAGATTTTTTTTTTTTAAATGGCTAAAATTGGCCTTTTCATTTAAAGTTACCTGAGTTATTGCCCTTGAATTAAAGACTTCTAAATATATTCGATATTACATTTAAACAAAGACTATCATTTGGGGTGGATTACGAAAACGAATGTAACTTCCGGCCAGGTGGAATGAGGTTGTATAGGATATTAAGTATTGAATTAGGGGATCAAGAATATATAAAATTATATTAAATTATTTTACAGACATTTATTCAAGTCATCATCTTATGTACTGATTGAAATACAATATATAACGCTACTATGTTCATTTATAACCATTGGTCCCAGGTAGACTCTTACCTGGAATGATAGTACTTATTAGAGTCAAATTTATGGGTCTAATAGATTACAAAATGAGTAAATATATATATATATATATATATATATATATATATATATATATATATATATATTTTAATGTATAAGTAGTAGCTTACCGGTGGGTATGAGTACGATCGTTGGAAGCGCACAGTATCCAGGGGTTAAGACTGAGAAAAAACAAATACAAAGTGCTCAATACAATGTAGAGCAAAAATTTATATGTACAATGGATAGGAGTAACCTACTCGAGTTTCATCGATTGATTCTTCAGGGTTACATCCGTTGAATTAATCGAGTTTTCGATTAATTTCAGTTGGTGTAATACATGCCCGTTGGAATGGGATTTATCTTTTATTGGCGAACGATTATTTATATTTTCAAAGATTCATCGTGAGCCGTTTTTGTTTATTGGATTAATCCCCATAAATTAATTCAAATTTTTAATCCAATAAACAAAAACGGCTCACGATGAATCTTTGAAAATATAAATAAGTAAGTTTCCATTTCAAATTGATTTTTTTTTAAATCCTTTCATAAATAGGATGATTTTACTGACTTATGGTGCAAAATCTCTAACACTGAATTTTTAACACACATCCACTCAGGCAATATTTTTCAAAAATACATTTTTCACCAAGTTTTTTTTGCTAGTATATATAAAGAGTGTTTATGATTAAAATAAAGTGTACATAAAATGAAATATATTTTCAATAACAAGAGTTGTGAATAAAGCACGAGAAAATGTTGCTACTATATTTCGGGAATCCCATTCACTTCAACTGGTGATGATTACTTACGTTTTCTTTGTATTCTTCGTTAAACCCGACTTAACTGACCTAATAACTTAATAACTGAATTCCGACCCAAGTACCAGCCTTCAAGCCCAAAATTACAACTACCCCGACGCGTACAACTACTGACTTCCAACTGCTGTCTGTCTCTCAGGGCAGGTGTTTGAATGCTTTTTCGTTCGGAATATTCTAAATGATTCTCGAACATTCCGATACATGTGTTAAACATTGTTATAGGTGATATACCCTATTGACCAATGGAATGCGCCGACGGGTTACTATAAGTAACAGTGGTGATTATGGCTTGGGAGTAAGCCAATGAGAGTAAGCCAATGCGAGTAAGCCAATAACTCTATTTGTCGGACGTAATTTCCACTTATCTGTATTGTATTTGTCTATGTTAAGTATCTGGCAGCCATCCCTCGTTCCAGATGTAATGAATAAGTAAGCAAGCCAATAAGAATCCAGTGTTAACGTATTCCTTGTAAGTCCTTCGTTCAAGAGAATCCAAATGTCAATGAAATAACTCAGAACGGTGTGTCTATTAATACAGCAGAAACAGCAGCAGCAGTGCCAGTGATTGGACAATAGAAATCCACCCCAGGTCACGTGGTAGTCAATGAGTCTATATCTAGGAGTGACCATTTGCCCCATGCCTTATATCAAATATAATTCAACAGTCTACAGTTAATACATTTTCCTACATTTGTTACCCATCGTTTTGTTCTTATTTGACCCCTCAAAACCTCACAACAAATATCTTGGTCAATCCCAAACAACCTGGTTACGAAGGTCAAAGGAGACTAGCCCCTATTCAGTCACCATTAAGTCTGGCTTTTGTGAAATTGTTTATACAAGAAAACTTAGGATCTTATTTTTATTTATTTCTAGCTAGTAATGGGAATTTAATTATCTCTCTCAATCAAAATATTTTCTCATTATCATTTCTAAACTATCCTCGGATATCATTTTTTTTTTCAGGCTTTGAAACTTCTGCCTAGCCAATATCCAATTACATTACACTTTCTTAACTAATTTACTTTTCTTAAATTCTTGCCTATTCCTTACTTTAATTCTTATGTTCTTTCTTTGCTATTCTTATATTCTCTCCTATTCTTCACTTTCATTCTTATATTATTTCTTAACTAATTTACTATTCTTAAATTCTCGCCTGAATTCTGAAAATTTAACGTTACATTTATTATTCATTTCTATCTTGGTAAATACAGCTTTCAAATCTGTACTTTTTGACACACCTTGTATTCTGAAAAAAAATAATGTTACATTTATTGTTAATTTTTATCTTGGTAAATACAGCTTCAATATCGATACTTTTTTTACACACCTTGTATATCTAGTTTTACTAATGTTTCTCTTTAAAACCCCAGTCACTTTTTCCATGCGTTTTACTCTTCAGTCACCATCATAAGAGCAACGGACACTTTTCAGGAAAAATCATCACCAGTTAAAGTGAATGGGATTCCCGAAATATAGCAACAACATTTTCTCGTGCTTTATTCACAACTCTTTTTATTGGAAATATATTTCATTTTATGTACACTTTATTTTAACCATAAACACTCTTTATATATACTAGCTAAAAAACTCGGTGAAAAATTTATTTTTGAAAGATATTGCCTGAGTGGATGTGTATTAAAAATTCAGTGTTAGAGATTTTGCACCATAAGTAAGTAAAATCATCCTATTTATGAAAGGATTAAAAAGAAAAAAACAATTTGAAATGGAAACTTACTTCTGATAACTTTAGATATATATTAAAAGAAAACATATATATATATATATATATATATATATATATATATTATATATATATAAATACTGGGTATGCATTTATTAAAACTTGTTTTAAAAACTATGAGCAACGTCTGAGGTCACATTCTTAAATTTTGATTGTATTTATTCTATGTTATGACGATTTTGGATAGTATGACGTAAGCAATCACGTACTTTCGGTCACAGACAAATATACCTAAGCTCTATTATTAATGTTAGCGAGAAAACACCCCCCGGGTGCTGTAAAATTATTTTTTGAATGATATTTCCTGATGGGGGTGGGAAAAATAAATAAATAGAATACAACGTTTAATATTTTTTTTAAATTAATTATTTACTTAAAAAGCATCCTATTCACTCAACTCCACTGAGATATATGTTTTGTTTTACGACTGAAGGGACCTACAAAACGTTTCTAAAAAATTATGATGTAATTATGCAGAATGCGACACACATGAGGGTAGATTCGCCCTTTTCGCTTTTGTATGGCAACCGGTCTAGGAGAAGGAAAATCTGATTTCTAACCTAATTTCCAATACGTTAAAGTATGTTTATAATATTGACGTTGTAGCGTAGTCTGCTCGTGGGGAGAGTTTGGTATATCTATCTCTTTTTCTCCCTTATATATACTAGCAAATATATGCACCCTCTGGGTGCAAGTATTTAAGTTTTAATATAATAAAATATCATATTAAATTAGAAAGGCTAATGAAACTGAATAAGAATTTAGATAAAAAGATTTGGAACAGAGGGGGTATAATCGGAAAATAGAACAACTTTGAAACTAACTATTCCATCATTTTCCATTACTCCCGTCTTTCAGTGGTAAATTTTCCTAATTTAACTATTTAGTTAAAATAGGAAGTAAATGATAATATTACAGTTATTTCTTCT
>CM042159.1:24706668-24741668 GCA_023376005.1 Doryteuthis pealeii | reverse complement strand
TATCTACTATTTAAAAAGTGCTATTGACGTCATGCCGTTGCTAGCTTAACACACACACACACACACACACACACACACACACATACATATATATATGTATATATATATATGTATATATGTATATATGTATATAGATTTATCCAAAATTGGTAGTATATATTATATATATATATATATATATATATATGTATATATATATATATATAATATATATATATATATATATATATGTATATAAAAATATATAAGTATATATATAAAATATGTATATATGTATATATATATGTATATATGTTATATGTATATATATATGTGTATATATATGTGTATATATGTATATATATGTATATGTGTATATATATATGTGTGTGTATATATATATATATATATATATATATACATATATATATATATATATATATATATATATATATACATATATAAGGGTTGGGAATGTGTGGCTGTTGATATGTATGAATATTATGTTCGTCTATGTGTTCATGAATAAACCTAGAAATATTTTGGAAACGCTTGCTTTCTATTTAGATATTTAAGATATGAAACCATTTACATGAATATATATATATATATATATATATATATATATATATATATATATATATATATCTTTGCATTTAGACAGAGTATTGTTTGTTTCTCCTTGTATTTTACTGATTTTCACCTGTCTTCGCATAAGTCTAGGTATTTTTTTTTTACTGATGCTTATCCATATATTTTTCATCGTTCATCACGCTATTGTAAGGAAAATGTGCTTAGTTTTGTATGGTTTCACATTGGGTGAGCATACACGATTATTTATAGATAGTCTCTGAACTAACACGCTAGGCTAACCTGTTGAATACACCGACTGCACCTCTGCACAGGAGCAAAATCCAACCAATGGGTTCCCCTGTTAGCCATCGGCGGCGACCAGAAATGCTTAAGGACAGAATCCTGGTGACTGAGTTATCCATAACATTCAACACTCCAGTGTGGCTCTCACTTACGCAAGACGAAGTGGCCACGAATTAAGTCGGATTGTCAACTCAATCGCCTAGCTCCTACATGATTGTCCAGACCCTTTTCTGTTCTATATCGAAACTTTTCACCACTGACGACACGATTTCCTTAGTTATTTAACGTATATTCTCAACTATTATGAAACAGCCATTATTTAATCTTAATTATCATCTTATTTATAACGATGTCTATTAAAGTCTTGCTGAGTTACATTTGCTGCAAAAACTGCCCATAGTATTAATGCATTTAAATTCTGAAAAATGTGTTATATATCTCTAAGAAATAAAGAATTTACATAGAATATATATGGGAATAATTTGCATAACGATTTTAACAAAACTGGGTTTAATAATTATAATTATTTGCTACTACTGATTTCTAATACTATCATGCTATTCTCAAATGTATTAAAAGCAATCGTATATATAATTCTATATAGAAATCAATTTGAATAAACATTAAAATAAGTTTAATATTTTTATGTTCGTTCTTATATAGTTTTATATAGTACATTAAATCTAATCAACATTACTGCTACTACTTTCTGACTAGTATCATGAATGAATATAGGTTTACCTAATATATGGATTTGTTTTTTTTGCATCTAGTTTTATCAAATTATTTGGGATTATAATCTTTAATAGTATTGTTTTATTCCAACAACGTATTAAAATCAATCCTATGAATGTGTTTTTTTATATAGAAGCTAATTAGAAGATAAAATCTAACAATTTCCTTGGGCTTTTTAGTTTTATATACTGTTGTATTATCGTGCAACGGAAGAGGAAGCTTCCGGCAAAAAAAGACAAAGAGAAAGATAAAAATATATATTTAGAAAAAGGAGAAAGGAAGAGAGGTCTTTCCGGTCAAGAAGCAGGGAGAAGATGAAGAAATAGATAAAAGAAAAAAGAACAGAAGACACCTCTCCGGTAGAAGAGGCGGAGAGAAAGATAAATAAATATATATGTCCGTCATCAGATCAACAATAAAAATGCGGGGCATATTATGTATAAAAAGCCAGCGGATAAAGGGTTCAAGTTCAGTCCCCAGTGAGCAGCTGAGAAGGTAACCTTCGTCGTCTCCCGTATCAACCACCATCGCGAAGTTCATTGTGAACACGGCGCCTCTTCACCATCACCTCGGGTATTTTATTTGTGAAACACTCGTCGCCCCTCACCACCCACACACCGAAGAAAATAAAGACGGGTCACTATTTTATAATAGCGGTGTCTGCTGTTTTATTTTGAAGTTCCAGTCAAGCCTATACACAATACAAAGTGTGTCAAAAAAGTATTCGAGATTTTTTGTGCTTTTTGACACACCTTATTGGAAAAGAAAATACGTTCCATTTTATTTTCATTTTTTAACTTGATGAATAAGCCATAAACTTCTTCGGGTTACTTTTTGACACACCTTGTATTCTGAAAAAAAATACATGAATTGGAACGTATATTTTTTTTTTCAGAAAATACAAAAAAATCTCGATACTTTTTGACACACCTTGCTATTCATTACATTAAAACTTTAAATACTTACCCTGGTGGAGGCCGATATTGTTACTAGTTGTTAAACCAGACTTAACGGACCTAAATTCCGCCATCGTATGTCACCCGCCAAAAGGAAAAAAAAAGAAAAATTAATATTAATGTGATATATTAACGAATAAAAATATATAAGCACCAATTATTTTATCTAAAAAAACTTTTATTTTTTCCAGGTCAGTAACTTTGAACCAACGTATCTTTGAGGCGTAACAACGGGTTTTAAAGCATACGTGATTCAAAGTTAATGCTCAAACCGTCCTTCGGGGACGGGTCCGGTGTGCTCGGCCACTGGACCGGTGAGTTGTGTTAAAATTGATAGCTCGATCCCAGGGGCATCCCCCCAGGCATACCTGCCCCCTTGGGGACAGGACGGTTTATGCCCCAGGCGCCTGAGGCTGCCCCCTTGAGGAGGAAGCCCAAAGGTTGCGCAATTTTTATTCTCTGCCACCCATAAGCTTCAATTCAAAGTAACTGACCGAGAAATGTTAAAAGTTTATTAAATAAGATAAGTGCTAGCATTATATCCTTATTCATTAATATTATTCAAACGTGAAATTTCATATCAATCGATTAATTCCCTGATTTATTTTCTTTCGGCGGGGGGTCGGGGGGATACGCTGGTAGAAGTTTAAGAGTCCGTTAAGGTCACGGAGTTCAACCATTATGTTTTTCTTAATTTTATGATGCATTATGTAGCATTCATTTTTTTTATTGTGACAAGTCCAATATGTCACTGTATTAACCAGCATGTTTACTTTCCTGCTTAACATAGAAGGCGGTTAACCGCTCTCTCTCTCCAAATGAGATTACGTCATTACTAAAGCCTTGCCAGTTTTGCAAGCCAGTCGATTGGAGTAATTCCCGAAGGCTTTATAAAGGATGGCTCTGGCTAGGCACTGAAGGTACGACCCCCACCTCAGTCGATATCGAACCGGGGTGGACGAAGAAGAGGCTGCTGTCAGTCTGATTTGATTTAACCCCATGTCAAACAACAAGCTATCAGCAACTTCAACGTTCCATCCACCTTGTGGGCAGAGACACTCTGTACGAATTGTCACAGGGAACAGTGCGCACATAGACCGCCTTGTTGCAATCACCACGGCGTCCTTCATCAAGCCGACAGCGAAGAGATGTCTTGCAGGCATCTTCGGCCACAATCAGGGTCAACGCTCTTCTACGATCTAATGTTCGACTGCACTTGCACGTGGTACGACAGGAATGCAAGATTTATGGAAACACCGTACCATGTCTTCTGCGGTTTCTGAACTAAATGTTATTTTTCTTATTTCACAGTTTATCGAAAGAAAGCTGAGAAAAGGAAACTTGGTTTGTTTGGTCTGTTTTACGCATATTCAACCTCATTGGGTCATTTAATGACCATTCAAAGTTTTGAAAATAAATTCATTCTTAATAGATAATCAATTTTGTTATATAAACTCATGTGTTTTCCTTATTCAACCCCATAGATGGGCTCTAGCATTACTGACCACTACCGGGTTCATGTCGGGACCAACGGAGCCAATGGTGAATCGAAGGCTGCTCCAATTACCGAAAACTCAAACTGAACCTCACACATCAGTTAGAGCTTATAACGTCGCATCCAAGGCATCGTAGACGACCCAGCCTATCGCTTTCCTAGCACCCCATAATGATAAAAAGGATTGGGATATTGCTAAGAGTCAATAGGGTGCTGCGGGCAATTATATGGTGTGCTAGTGCTTGACTGACCAGCCGATTGATTGGAGGGGCCCCTTGCCGACCCCCGTCTAGCTCAAGAAAGGGCTTACAGTAGAATATGCAAGTCTATGGACAGCTCAACCACCTGGATTCTATCCTTAAGCATAAAGAGGTCGCCACCACCCGACCAACACAGGTGGCGGCCCTTTGCGGGAGTCTTACCCTTCTAAAGAGGGCAGTATTTGCATTCTAACGGCCGAGCCGACAGGCGGGGAACGATCTAAGTTTACTATGTTTTGTTATTATTCGTCTGATATGTATTCAACATGTATTTTCAACTCATTTTGTTCTTTTAAACTTTTCTTTAACTCATTTTTTCAATATATATTTTTAAATATTTTTTTATTTAACCCATAAATGGGACTATAAAAATTACTACCACTCCGTTTAGAAGTTGACCGGGAGTAATGGTGATGAGAGGAGTACTCCACATTCCACAGAGCTCCAGGATTAACTTCCCATCAATAGAGTTATTGTGACCAGCGGTTGATCAGAGCCGGGGTCCTTTCGAACACCCGATCCTAGTCTAAGTAAAAGGCCAAATTGGCAGGTCGTTGCATGCTATAGAGCTTCTCGACCACCCAGGTTTGTCTACTTAAGATATACTGTTCACCTACCTGACTGGCCAGCAGGTGGCTCCATTGGGGTCTGACAGCCTCTGAGGTTGTGCGTGTATTCTAATGCCCCCATCCGACAGGCTTCGTGTCTGACGATGCCCTGTTTAGCTTGTCTTTGTGAATTCCGTGTTTCTGTACCGTTAATTTAACATCCTATAGAAAAATTTAAATGGAAAAAAGAAAACAGTAATCAAATTTCTGCGTAAAGAGAAAAAGGAAAATTCAAGAAAATAATTTTTTATAGATTCTAAGCACTCAATGTAGGTCAGCCAGTAACCGGCCAATGACCCCTGAACTAGGTAGAAAAACGGAAGTCCCAAATTTTCTGCAGAAGAGTGGAAACGGATATGACCCTTTCCCCAACCGGGGACCACAAACGGAAGTAAAGAAAATTCTTTCTTTTTCGCTGGGGTCCCACGGGGAGACGGACGTTTCGTTGGGGTGTGTTTTGGCTGACCATGAGCAGCGTGCATAGTGGTAATGAATGTAATTCATGATCGAAAAGTTTGACCTTACCCTTCCTCTGTGAAAAAATAAAAAATTAAAACCATGAAGCGAACGAGAAATAAACGATCCTTTTTTACTCTGAGACCTTTATTCTTTCGTATGTTTTTTTTTAACCCACTGGCTACGTAAATGCTGGTGTTTGCGTGTGACAAACGAGCTAAAGCATCTTATTACTAGACGCCTTAAGCCTTTTATGGCGCTATGACCACGCTACATTTCGTTCTTTTCCGAGTCGCTCTAATCCAAGAAAGCAACAATCATGCTCTTAGCAAGTTGAGATATTTCCATCTAATTTGAAAGACAATGTAGATAAACAAACATAAATAACGGCAAAAAACAATGATTTATTATTACTGAAATGTTTTTGCTGTGATAAATGATTGTTAATATGAAATTTCTAAAATATTTTTGCTTTCTTTAACTCTTTATATCAGACTAGAAGCGGCTACCCAGCGTTGCCTATGAGGAGGATAATAAAAATTTAATTCATGCCTAAATTGTAAAACGAACCCCCACTTTAAAACTAACCATTCTCACAAAATAAAAACTTTTAGTATATACGCATTAAAGTGAATATTAAAATAAATAAAGAAAATATATTTAGTATTGTAAAATAACGGGTGCAAAAATAAAAGATTTATTGCAAAAACACGGACATAAAATGAGGGTCCAGTTTATTTATAGTAGGAATTTACGAGGAAAAAGTTAAAGATTACCTCAAAATGTTTGAGCAAAAAACAACTTTTTAATTATTTCGTTAAAAATAAGCTTATTATCTTGTATGCGTATTTTCAAGGACTCCTAAGCAACTACAGTAGAACTCTTCAATACAAAAGGCATAAGAGGAAGAACCCCAACATAATGCCATCAAACACTGCTTCGACTTCAGCTGCAGCCACTTTGTGACCGTTTCTGCCTATCCCACCTAAAGCTTTTCAGCCACAAACACTCCTGCAGTCAATCTTGACCACCCCTTAATCTTCGTTCGGTGAAACCAAGCGAGAGAAGGGGGTAGAGAGAGTTAAATCATTATTATACTTTTTACATATTGAACATTTTTTATTGAACATATTGAATATTTTACAAATTGAACTATTCGCAATAGCTCTTAAGTAAACATATCAAATTTTGTAATAATTACGATGATATTTATTGGAGACTGCTAATCTAATTTATACGTCCCTCATTATTAGTAAAAATACTTTCATTTTTAAAGTATTTACTGGATTTTAAACCACCCATATAATGTAAGTGTTTTTCTTCTTCTCAAATAACTTTAGTATGTTTTGCTATTAGCAAAATATTCTATATATAAATACTCGTGTTCCGTAATTGTACAACCCTTATCTTGCAACACCCTCTGAAGCCGTCAAAATCGTCCAAGATGATGTTCAAAAATGTAAATCCTGATTATCTGGTGCTGCTTATCCACCGAATTATTATTTCTAATCAATGTCGTAACCTCAGCTAAAAAATGGCCCATTCCGTTTTTATCATAAAGAAAAAAGTACATGCTACACCGAAAAACCATAAGAAGGAAAGAAAGGGAGTCGGGGAAGAGGGAGAGAATATCTGTGTGAGCTGGTGGAAACGATCTATTTCAATTGAATATAATGAAATGAGGAAAAGAATGAAAGAAAGAAAAATAGTCAGAGAGAGAGAGAGAGAGAGAGAGAGAGAGAGAAGGGGGCGTATAAAGAGTTAAATCAAGATTAATATACGTTTTACATATTGAATATTTTTTATTGAACATTTTACAAATTGAACTAATAGCAATAGCTCTTAAGTAAACATATCAAATGTTATAATAGTTAAATTATCATACAGTGATATACCCACAGGTCCTGCTAGTAATTATTCTATTTTTTATTAAATCTATTTAATTCTATTTTCTAATTCTATTTTTTATTTTATTTGTTTATCTATTCTTATTTTATTTTGTTTTATTTTACGAATAAACTTTGGTTTTAATTCTATTTTTTATTTTACAAATTGAACTATTGCAGTAGCTCTTAAGTAAAACTTTCAAAGGTTGACATAGTTAAATTATCATACAGTGGTATATCCATGGGTTCTGCTAGTAATTATTCATTTAAACAAGGTTGTCACACGATAATGTAAGTTTTATTAAAAATGGTTACAATAGTCTGAATAATTTCGGAACTCAAGTTGCGATTCATTATTCCATTCATTATTATAGATCGTAAAAGCAAAATCTATTTCAGGTAAAAGGTGACATAGAAAATTCAATAAATCGATACTCAATTATAAAAATCGTCGCCTTCATATATCATAGCCAGTATTAAGCATTGGTCCCTTGTCTAACCCTCTGACAATGTTTTTCATCCATTTATCTTTACGAAAGCAACATCTGTGTGACGAGAAGCGGTAAGTGTATGTCACTACAACGACGGTGGCATTGAAATGACGATAATTGGTTGAATAATTCATAAGCGCCTTCTGTGCCTCATCGTGAACTTATCAAACTGGAACACAATGAAAAAGAAAAAAAAAGGAAAAGTGGGGTCTGCTCTATGTCGGAGACATCATATCAATTGTCACTAACTTTTGCTGTGACTTTTCTAATAACTGTCAGTTCAAGATGAGACGCCTTTGGCTTTTTTGCCGATAGTAGATTTATATCAATCGGTAGACTAGTTCGCCTTTTACTGTTATAAAAAATGGTTCTTTCTTTTTTTGTCGATAGTAGATTATATCAATTGGTAGACTAGTTCGCTTTTTACTGTTATAAAAATGGTTCTTCTTTTTTGTCGATAGTAGATTTATATCAATTGGTAGACTAGTTCGCTTTTTACTGTTATAAAAATGGTTCTTTCTTTTTTGTCGATAGTAGATTTATATCAATTGGTAGACTAGTTCGCTCTTTTACTGTTATAAAAAATGGTTCTTTCTTTTTTGTCGATAGTAGATTTATATCAATCGGTAGACTAGTTCGCTTTTACTGTTATAAAAATGTTCTTTCTTTTTTTGTCGATAGTAGATTTATAATCAATGGTAGACTAGTTCGCTTTTTTACTGTTATAAAAATGGTTCTTTCTTTTTGTCGATAGTAGATTTATATCAATCGGTAGACTAGTTCGCTTTTTACTGTTATAAAAAAAATGGTTCTTTCTTTTTTGTCGATAGTAGATTTATATCAATCGTAGTAGACTAGTTCGCTTTTTACTGTTATAAAAATGGTTCTTTCTTTTTGTCGATAGTAGATTTATATCAATCGGTAGACTAGTTCGCTTTTTACTGTTATAAAAATGGTTCTTTCTTTTTGTCGATAGTAGATTTATATCAATCGGTAGACTAGTTCGCTTTTTACTGTTATAAAAAATGGTTCTTCTTTTTTGTCGGATAGTGATTTATATCAATCGGTAGACTAGTTCACCTACTGTTATAAAAAGAAAGAACCATTTTTATAATAATAAAAGGCCAACTAGTCTACCGATTGATATAAATCTACTATCGTCGAAAAAAGAAAGAACCATTTTTATAACAGTAAAAGAGGAACTTTGTTTTTGTTTTGTTGTTTGTTTGTTGTTTGTTGTTTTTTTTTTTTGTTTGTTTGTTTTTGTTTTTTTTTTGTTTTTGTTTTTTGGGGGGGTGCTGGTAGGATTGTTATCAAAAGGGTTCTGTCTGTTTTGTCGATAGTAGAATTATTTCTGTCGCTAGTCTAGTTCGTTTTTACTGTTATAAAAATTATTCTGCTTTTGTTGCCGTTCGAACTGTAATGAAAAATTGTTCTTTTTTTTTTGTGGATTGTAGATTTACATCACAGTTATCAAAATGATTCTCTTTTTTGCCAATAGTGCATTTATATCAGTCACTTTTATCGAAATGGTTCTGTCTTTTTAGCCGATAGTTGGTTTATATCAGTTGATAGGGTAGACAGTCGTTTATTGATATCAAAATAAGTGTTTGTTTTTTTCATAAGTTTAGATCGTAGGTTTATATGAGTAGGTAGACTTGTTCGTCTTTTACTGTTAACAAAATTGTTGTCATTTTAGGCCATTTATAGATTTTTATTAGTCACTAGACTAGTTTATCTTTTTCTATTATCAAAATAGTTCTGTACATTTTGCTGATAGATATTTATCAATCTGTAGACTAGTTCATCTGTTTTAGCCGATAGTAGATTTATATCCTTCGCTAGACTAATTCGCCCCTTTTCTGTTATAATAAATGGTTCTATGTTTTTTGCCGATAGTAGATTTAAATCAGTGGGTGGACTAGTTCGTCTTTTACTATTAAAAAAATGGTTCTGTTCTTTCTCTCTCTTTCTTCTTTTTGTCAATAGTAGATTTATATAAGTCCGTACACTAGTTCGTCTTTTACTGTTATCAAAATGGTTTTGTCTTCACAAAATAGACTTAGTAATCTTTAGATTTTTTTCTCGCTTGTGTTCTGGTTTAAAGTTTGATTTGTAAAAGAATAGTCGTTAAAACTCAATGTCGTGAATCATTAAGGATATAATAAAATGTTCTTTTTAAATAGTTGTCTTAGACGAATATAGTACAAGAAAATTGCTGTGGTATGATAGTCATTTTAGGACGATAATGGATCAGACCACATCGCAAAGAGATTAAAGCTTTTTATTTATTCTTGAAAGGCATATAAAATAACCATGGTCAGCAAACAATACGTATCTAAAAGCGATGGGTATTTTTATCATGGTTTTAAAAAATATCCAGGAAACGGTCTATTAAGTGACATTTAGAAAATTCAAATTTATGTCTGAAAAAACATTAAAGCTGTAATAAATGTTTGGGGAGGGGAAACTATTAAAAATAATCAATACCATTTTATTCTATAAATTCCATAATATTTTCGTCAATAAAATATGTTCTATTATAAGTTTTGGTGCATGGCTTGGTGAAAAGATGTCGTTAATTTAAATGAGTTAATCTACTTTGCTTAATGTTCACTTCATGATAATCAGTTTAAATACTACTACATGATAAAAAAAACATGTTGAACATCGTTTATTTGTTCTTAGTAAACATCAGATATAAAATATGTATTGATTAGAATATACATAAATTTAAGCAAATAGATATATAAATAGAAAGCAAGAGAAACTTTATATATATATATATTTATATATATATATTATATGTGTGTGTGTGTGTAGAATTGAACAAAACATATGTCTTGTTTAACAATTTTATTAATTGTCCTTCCGAGCTTTCTGGCCAACTGTTTATATTTAGATGTAATCCGTGGCCGGAAAGCTCGGAAAGACAGTTAATAAAAAGAGACATCTGTTTACTTCAAATCTACATGTATAAATGAAAGAATGCTGCCTAAATATACATATATTTATATATACACACATACACACACACATATATATATATATATATATATATATATATATATATATATATATATATATATATGTTGAAAGGATAAATAAATAATGGATAAAATATCCATTCCACATTTTATTTATCCTTTCAACATATTGTCGGATTCATTTCTATTTTTCAACTCACACACACACACACACACACACACACATATATATATATATATATATATATATATATATATATATATATAATATATATATATATATATATATATATATATATATATATATATATTAAAAATTATAAATTCACGCTTTAATGACCTTTTTTTTAATTACTAAGAATATTACTTAGTATATCTAACTTTTGTCCAATATTTCAAGTAACATAATTGATTATTTTACTGCGTGGTCATCGATTTAAAGCTCCGAAACCACGCTTGACGGTGAGGTATCTATCTGATGAGACTGATTGGAAATCAGCACTTAACGTATCATATTCATAAAATTCCAAATTAAGAAAAATCCTAGGTGGATAAAATTTGGAAAAATAATATAAGAATTTTTACGTTTCCTGTGAAATTTTCCCAATCAAAAATTAAACCTATTAACAATTAACTATTTGCATATTTTTACTTTGTTCCCTCAAGAAATAAGTTCAAGGTGGACGCTTGAGATAACGGATTTAAATTATGTAATACATCAATGATAAATATATATTAGTATATACAATCGATTCTTAAAATTTCATGCCCTCAAAAAATTACGGTGAATTTAATATTACTGACAAATGAAAACAACTTATTACATTCTATAATTTTAAATAATTTATTTTATTACATAATATCTGGTTGAATTTAAGATATCACAAACAAACGCTTTCACTAGTTAACTATGTTCATATTTCAAGGTGTTTTTACATTTTATGGTAACAATTTTAAATAATATAATATACCTATAATAATTATATTTATCTTTATATAAAGTTAATTCTTTAAAACGGAGTACCCTCACAAAATTATGGTCAGTCTAAAGCTGTTAATATAAGGAAAAAAAACAGTTTGTCATTTATAATTTAAATATTTAATCTATTATATTTAATCTATTTGAAATTTAAAAATACACATAAAATATAGTTTTCTAAAATCATTCATCAATCTTTCTAATATATAATTAAAGATAATATTTTTATTTATTTACTGATCTATCTAATTAATTTAATATATTTTATTTCATTTTACAACTGAAAAAAAAGCTAAGTAAATGAATTCTTCTATTTTACCGTTTTTATTTTGAATTCAAGAAATGAAATCAGTGGTAGGAAAAGTACCTCTAGATCAAAGCTAAAGGCAACCAGCCAAAAAGATAGACTCCAGAAATGGAAAGATCACTTCCAGAAACTATTGGGGAACCCACCTAAAATCATAGAAAATAATACACAAAAGATTGTAGATAGAAAATTAGATATCAAACTTGGATATTTCACAATAGAAGAACTAACTGAAGTCTTAAAGAAGCTAAAAGGTAGAAAAGTGGCAGGGCTTGATAAAATACCACCTGAGGTATGGAAAATAGGAAAGTTCAATGATATACTGCTTAGGCTATGCAATGCAGTATATAGGCAAAATGACAAATGGACGAAAGGATGCGTTCTCCCATTCCCCAAAAAGGGAGACCTCGGAATCGCTAAAAACTACAAAGGCATAACTCTTACTGCTATTGCAGCTAAAATATATAATGACCTTCTTCTTAACCGCATCCGACCCGAAATAGAAAAAATCCTTCGGAAAAACCAAAACAGATTCCGAAGAAATCAATCCACAACCCCCCAGATCCTAACCATTCGGAGGATCATAGAAAGGGTTCGAGCAAAGAATCTAAAGGCAACGCTGCTATTCGTAGACTTCTCCAAGGCATCTGATTCCATACACAGAGGGAAAATGGAACAAATACTCCTAGCGTACGGTCTCCCCAAAGAAACGGTTGCTGCTATAATGATGCTCTACAAAGACACTAAAGCAATAGTACGCTCAGCTGATGGCGACACAGATTTCTTTGATATAGCAGCTGGAGTCCTAAAAGGAGATACATTAGCACCATATATATTTATAATATGCCTAGACCATGCACTTCGATCATCATTAGATACCATAAAAGAAAAAAGGCTTTACACTAAGAAAGGCAAGAAGCATGGCGATGTCCTGCACAAACAGTCACAGATGCAGACTACGCTGATGACCTTCCCTTCTTGCAGATACACCGGCACAGGCTGAGTCCCTACTGCATAGCCAGGAGAAAGCAGCAAAGAATATCGACCCCTATGTGAACTCCGATAAAACCGAGTTCACGTGCTTCAAAAGAAAGGAGACATCTCCACACTTTGACGTTAAGCCTCTTAAGCCAGTGGAACAGTTCACATACCTAGGTATGAATATCTCATCCACAGAAAGCGATGTTAATACACGAATAGGAAAGGCATGTGCGGCCACAAAGATTATCACTAATTTGGAGATCCGATCTCATTGACAAGCTAAAGTGACAATTCTTCCAGGCTGTGGTTATATCAGTACTACTGTATGGCTGCACCACCTGGACCCTAACAAAGCGCCTCGAGAATAAGCTAAATGGGACCTGCACAATAATTTTGCGAGCAGTCCTGAAAGAGTCCTGAAAGCAGCACCCCACAAAGAAGCAATTATATGGTCACCTGCCCCCCATCTCACAAACCATCCGGGTGAGACGGACTAGGCATGCAGGACACTTCTGCAGAAGTGGGGACGAGCTCATAAGCGACGTTCTCCTGTGGAAGGCAACACGTGGACATGCTAACGTAGGACGCCCCCTAAGGACCTACATTGACCAACTATACGAAGACTCAGGATGCTATATGGAGGACCTCCCAGGGGCCATTAGTAATAGGGAAGGTTGGCGAGAGATAGTCATGGATATCCGTGCTGCTTGCGCGACATGATGATGATAACAATGTAGCAATATTCACCGGAAGTTAACCAGACAAGATATATATATATATATATATATATATATATATATATATATATATATAATGAATTCAAAACCCATTCTTAACAGATATTACACAAACAAGAGACGGATTTTATCTTCTCTAAAAACTTATAGAATAATTATATTAACTTGATGCTTCAAAGGAGTCTAATAATAGATGAGAAAAACTTTCTATCAGGGACTCCACTCTCAAAAAGTGTTTTAATACTTTTGAGAAGGGTTCCATTCAAAGGGTTTTTCATATATCCCCCTCATTTCATTCATTTTTATTTCATTCATTTTACCATTAATTTTTAACTATATATACATATATAGACAGATAGATAGATAGATAAAAATAGATAGAAAGTTATTTTGCATCCTCTGAAAAAAAACTTTTAATATTATGCTTTAGGATTGATTATTAAAGTATATATAATGTCTAAAAAGTCTAGAACTTAAATTTCCATGACTTATTTGAAAACTATTTTCCATTCACTTCATTACAATGTATTCCTTTTTAAAACAGCGTTATTCCCAGAGGCTCAGAACGCCGACTTCCGACCTCAACAACGTTACTGTGTATATTTCTATTATCTAACTTTATTTGCCCCTATAAAATTTGTACAGACTGGCGTTTTTTACTGCCATTATAGTCACAACTAGAAATATCAATTATTGATATTTTGTGTATTTCCTACGGATTCTCAAGATGCCGGCATATTGTTATTTTTTTGAATCGATATTATTATTTTATACAGATTTTCGATTTGATTTTATAAAAAGTACATATCATTTAGTATTATTTGGATTATTCGGACTATATAATAAACGATGTTATTCGGACTATTTTCCTCATCTTCATTGTTACCCGTACAACGTTTCGGTCGATATACCATCCGGCCTTCTTCAGGTATGTGTACAATTGAACACATAGCATAGTGGGTAAAGGCGTTGGTTTAAGACAGTTCTAAGTGATAGTTATCTCAGGGGCAGCAGTAACATAGAATGATAATTAACACAGCTTAACAACGATACCCCAGCTATGGTTAGCGGAATGAGAACACTCTTTTCTACCAAGGAACAATACGAACTAGTATTGCAAGGATTATCTAATGATAATGCACTATTTTCTACCATTGAACACTATAGACTAGGATTACAAGGAGTATCTACTAATATTACACTCTTTTTACCAAGGAATACTATGGATTAGGATTACAAGGAGATCTACCGATACTACACTCTATTCTACCTAGGACTTCAAGGAATACTACAAGAATAGGATTACAGGTATTAACTAGCTGAACCCAAACTCAACGCCGCAGTGGATTTACCAACAGAAGAACTAAACGCCTAAAATGGGGACCAGAATTTTAATAAGTTGTCAATGAGTCCTTCGTTGACTTTCCTGAGACAGTTCGGTTCCCTGGAGTAACTCATATTTAAACCAAGTCTCTTCTGAGACACATATTACAACAACAAGGAATAATTTCTTATTGATCTATTACTAGAAATTGTATACAATGGGAATATATTATTACTGGTTTGAAATTTAAAGAGGTGTGTCGTTTCCAATTTCTCTTTTGTCCACACAGACTCTGATAGTAAGAATATTTGTACCATATCAAGTGACTAAAAATATATCACAAGTAGAACTCCGATTTTTATATAATGGCGTACTTAATTAAAAAATTCAATTGTTGAATTTAGGGTTAAATAGCATCACTAATATTGTTATACAAAGATACCTTTGTCATTAAATAACCCATAAATGTTGATATGTCATCAAACAAAGTGTTGTAGAGAAGAATTGATACCCCTCTAGAATAGAATGGATTGTTCTATTCTCAGTTAAGACGATTGACGATTTATCCCCGGGTCTGTCTTTCCTAGCTATTCGACTGTTCAATCATTATTTTACGTTACCAAATAAATCCTTTTCATTGTAAGTTACGATCCGAGTTAGTATTTAACATAACCATTCTCTGAAGCATTACAATACAAAGAAACCAAACCAAACCAAAATTAAATTGATAATTATATTGTGCTAATTACTGATAATGAATTGAAACATTCACATTCATTTGCTTTCTAAATAATGTTTGAAGATCCAATCTTATCATTTGAATGATAATATATATTAGGATATAAGGACCTTGAGCCGTCAACCTTAGAACTACTCCGAATTCTAGGCCAGCAGAATCGGATAACAGATGACTCAAAGAGCTAAGTCTTCACGCAGGCATATATTTTCTGTAACCACCCTTCTTTTACTTACTTACCCCTACTGATCTAAATCTTACCTAACTAAACTAAATATTGGACATTGAACTCTAAACTCTGTGAATACTATCATTCACTTTTATACATTTGATTAGTATACATTCATTTTTATACTTGTCTACCAATGTTGATACATGTTTGTATTTTGTCATTTGTTTTTGTCGAGAAAATTGAGTGATAAGTAACAAACATTGAATCAACAATGAATGTAAAAAAATGTTGGCTAAACATTTACTGGCAGGATGCGAGCTAAAATGACACAACGACCGGAGACTGGTGTCAGTAGAGATTTAGCGGGCGGGAGTAAAAATCGATTTAAAGCGAAAAGAAACACAAAATATACAAAATATCGCTGTGCTAGACATATATAAAATATATTTAAGATAAACAAAAATAAAAAAATTGATTCTTCAAACAAAGATCACTGGTAAAATAAGCACGAAACAGAATTATAAAATATTCTAAATACATTCATATTTTTTATTTTTTTATCTTTGGCCTTTTTAAAAAAACTTTGTTCTTGGCCATTTTTTAATTACAAGTCGGGGATAATGATTTTTTTAAATAAAATAATATAAGAGAAGTTAGGGAATCACATTCAATAGTAATATTATATTAGAGATTTAGGGAATCACATTCAATAGTAGCTTATATATTAATAGAATAATATAAAGAAAGTTAGGGAATATATTTATATTAATAGAATAATATAAAGAGAAGTTAGGGAATCGCATTCAATAGTAGCTTATATTTATATAATAGAATAATATAAAGAGAAGTTAGGGAATCGCATTCAATAGTAGCTTATATTTATATTAATAGAAATAATATAAAGAGAAGTTAGGGAATCGCATTCAATAGTAGCTTATATTTATATTAATAGAATAATATAAAGAGAAGTTAGGGAATCCCATTCAATAGTAGCTTATATTTATATTAATAGAATAATATAAAGAGAAGTTAGGGAATCACATTCAATAGTAGCTTATATTTATATTAATAGAATAATATAAAGAGAAGTCAGGGAATATCATTCAATAGTAGCTTATATTTATATTTCTAGTATAGTTGCAACAAGATGGAGGCGCGTGGTGTAATGGTTGCAGTAGTAGGAAATAGACTCGTCGACCCGAGTTCAAATTCTAGACAAAGCTACATTTCATTTTTCGCAGCAACCATCCCATGAGCTTCAGTTGATGGGTGGTCCCGCATTAAAGAGTCCTTGTCTCATACCCTCATACGTGGAATGCGTGGAAAATTGTGGGTACTAGCAAATATATGCACCCTCCGGGTGCAAGTATTTCAGTTTTAATGTAATAAAATATTGTATTGAATTAGAAAGGCTAGAAAACTAAATAAGAATGCAGATAAAAAGATTTGAAACAGAGGAGGGTATAATCAAAAAATAGAACAACTGAAACTTACTCTTCCATCACTCTCGTCTTTCATTGTTATTTTTTCTAATTTAAGTATTTAATGTGGCCTGTAACCAGGGAATGACACTTATTTTTTCTTGTTAATGGATTTCATTTAAGATTCATTGAAGAGACTTTTGCTTATATTCATTAAAATAAAACCAAACAGTTAGAAATCAATAATACTAAGCACATATTTATTAAATTCGATTTTTTAATATTAATATGCAAATTAGCCTTCTCGTTCACACTGTAAGCTGCTATTTTGTTGTATATATAAATATAATTGCATGTTGGTAGTATGTAGATATGGTTAACAGTATTAATAATGTAAAACAATTTTATTAATAATTGAGTTTAAAATTAAAATACAATCATGGAGAATGTGATATCAATAACTAAAGGGAACTGAGACTTGAGCAGTAATATAGTTTCGGTTACAGACAGAAAAACACACAATCTCCATTATAATAAGATTTGAATAAAATTTGGTTCTTCTAGCCAGGGAGGAATCCCTTCGCTACAGTCCACTACTACCTCGTTAAAATAATTCCTGATTAATAAAGCCACCACTGCCTTCTTACATACACAACCCTACAGAGGTATAATTGGTTCTTTTAGCCAGAAAAAAATTCCCTGGTTACAGGCCACTATAACCTCGTTCAAGCCTGAATAATAAAGCTATCTTTGCCTTACACACACTCGAGAACCTGGTTATTACCTGGCCTCGAACTCGAGAAAATACACAACTATCTCATCCAACAAGCAGCGCATTGATAAATGGTTAACTTTCTAATCTTGAAAGAATCTAAACCACCCAACATATTCAGAAAGGGACATCATACTTATCTTCGTACCTTATGAATGCCTTTGATCTTGCCGCCGAGTCTTCTGATTTAAGGTGGAATGTTTAGAGAACTAAACGTTTATTATTTGATTTTGACGTCGGATTTTAATAAAAAGGGTAACAAAGAACTCAAAGAAGGGTCGAAAAATAGGTTAGAAGGCAAAGAAAGAAGAAAGAGGACGAGAAAGTAGTTGGATTGTCAAGGTTGACAATCAGTATAACAGCTTCTTGCTGTTATTGCGCGATTGCCTGCCTCTGTTGGGATGAATATTTATACAAAAGGGTTATCTTCCCTTGCCGCCAGGGTTTCTCCAATAGGTGACACTACTAGTTGGGTATTTAAACAGCAGCGCGGTAATTTCTCTCTCTTTTTTCTCGGTCTAGCATCCACAAAAGATGGAATAGACGCGTGGTGTCTCTGTCCATTAAATGGGTGTGACCCTCATATTCTTTATGGACCCTTTCGTACTTCCAAAGGACTTTAGTCCTATCTGTTTGTATAATGTCATGTATATCAATGTCCACGTGCTCAGAATGAATAAAATCTCCATCTATACGGCTAACCAGTTGTGTTTGTTATTCTCTCTTCATTTCATTTCATACCATAATACACAAATCCTATAAAATACTCTAGTGTCACATCCTACTCATTTGGATGGGTTTGTAAATAACTACATGAAATCTTACTGGAAACTATATTTGATATTTACAATGAATAACATACTGAAGACAATGGCGCCTTAGTCCCCTTCAAAGTAGAACGCTTAGGGCGTCACACACTTATCTGTGTCCTTTAACTTTTCTAAAGGTATGTAAAATCCTCTTTCTAAATCGTCACAAGAGATACATGAATATTTAATGAGATGCTTGTTAGCCAATCACAGCACGACATGACGCCACATTCCCCCCTATCTCTCCCCCTCCCTCCCTCTCGAGAACAATGCTTGAGAATTTCCTATGTCCAGAAATTGTTGTCAATTTTCTTAAATACCCAGCACGTCGCCTCATTCTTCTATTCAACTAAGAGATCTCAAGGAAAGCAACGAACTTACGAAGTAAGGGAATTCTTGGTTCATCAGCAGCTGGAGAAATTTTTAGAAATCCTTGGAATCGTCTCGCTGGGCTAATGGCTGGGGAGATAGAAAGGAAGAAAGAGGGAGGGAAATATAAAACGAGAGGGGTGGATAGAGGAAGGAGAGAGTAGGAATTAGAGTGGGAGATATCGAGAAGAATATATATATATATATATATATATATTATTATTTATATTTCTGCTTGAAGGCAATTATAAATGCATGTATCGAATAAGATTCGATAATTATAGAAAATAATCTTGACAAGTAAATATATATATATATATGTGTGTGTGTGTGTGTGTGTGTGTGTGTGTGTGTGTGTGTTTGGTATTCTTTCATTTATACACGTAGAATTAAACAAAAGACAAATCTCCTGTTTAACAATTTTATTTTTGATCTTTTTGAGTTTTCTGGCCAACTACTCCGAACTCAAAAATATCAAACAGACGCTAGTTAATAACGCATTTCCTAATCAAACAGATCCTCCAAAAAATAGACGCTAGTCACAAAGAAAAACATACTACAGCAAATACTTCTTCAAATAACATTTACTATCGCAGCCAGATGCACAGGAATTACAAACTTGATGAAATAGCACTTGAACAAATAATTCGGAATAATGTTACTGCAACCACGCCTGATAATAAGGTAAAATTCATTATTTATTATACAAAATTCAAAACAACCAATCTCGTCGTTCGCAACAATTTCTCTCCCCAGATAAGTCGGCTTAATGAGACCAATGTAGTATACAGATTGAAATGTCCCCTAGGAGATTGCAGTCTCTCAGAAAATGAAAATACATACATTGGATTCACCTCAACCACATTGTCACGTCGTCTAACCCTCAGCTAACAGATAATAGCTCTATTTCACAACACCTAAAATTACATTCATGCCCCCACTCTAATTACTGAAATATTCTAACGGAAAATGCACACATTCTGCACAAAGAAAAAAAAATAAAACAAACACTCCAAATACTAGAAGCTTTATACATAAAACAATACAAACCATCCTTAAACAAAATTGATTTCCAATGCAGAACACACATTTTAAAATGCCTATAAGACCTTTCTCATCAATTCTTCTCCTTCCAGTCTCCACATTAATTTAATTTTTTAAAAAAACTGGAACACTAATGATGGCACTTTGAAGTGCCGAAAGTACTTGGGACCTGAACTTTGGTGGACTTATCCACGAATTCCAACCAAACATTAAAAAGTTGGCCAAAAAACTCGAAATGATCAAAAATAGAATTGTTAAATAGGAGATGTGTCTTTTGTTTAATTCTACACACACACACACACATTATATATATATATATATATATATATATATATATATATATATATAAGTGAGAGAGAGAGAGAGAGAGAAATAATGATAGCAGACTGAGATTCATACATACAGTATAGTCCACAAAGAGAGAGAGAGAGAGAGAGAGAGAGAGAGAGAGAGAGAGAGAGAGAGAGAGAGAGAGAGAGAGAGAGAGAGTAGGACAAATTGAGAGAAGGATGGGTAAACATGGACAGAGAAGGGAAAATATTGAAAGATAAAGACGGAAAGATAGACAAAGAGAAGGAGCGATATAGACGATAAGGGGCAGATAGAGAGGGAGTGGATATTGAAGGAGGGGGTGGTGGAAATATAGAGGCCGGAGAGAAATAGTGAAGTAGAAATAGAAATAAGGGACGGGGAAACACAGAGGGAAGGATGAAGGGAAGCGAAGAGGAGAGAGCGGGCTAGCAAAAGAGAGGGTGAATATGAAGAGAAAGGATGGAGAGAGACAGAGAGGAAGGGAAGAGCTAGAGATTATGTATATCATCTCTGATTGTATATATAAACAAAAGCCTTTTTTCACTGCATAGAGAAAGTCTTCATGCAGCGGGATTCTAGTCTAGTGATTCATTGTAATGAGTTTTAGTTACCCGAATCGAAAGTTTTTGTTCGTATGTCATTAATATTTTTTCAACATGGTTTTCAATTTACAAACTGAGTTTCCTTATTCGCCGATTTGTTGTATATTAGTAGATCCAGTTTGTGCCAGACATAGAGTAACTAGCAACAGGGTGCTAAAACATTGAGGTAGACTGTTCGCGTAATGGTTCCGTAATCTTTGCAGTCTCAGTAATTACCCCGATGTTTTAAAACAGCAGTGTACAAATTGTCCTGAACCAGCTCATTAACTCTCTACAAAAGGTAAACTAGGCTAGTCCATATCACAATTATAGAAGTAATCAAAATTACACTAGTTAATTATCAATCAATTGCCATTACTCCCAGGTCCACGCTGACCCGGAGTGGTAGTACCTGTTAGGATTCCATCTATGGATTAAATAGATTAAAAACTCAATATTAAAATGTGCTTAAAAATAACTTTGAAAAAAATTAAATCCCCAACAAGAATTATTAAAACAAAATGTCTTCGTCATAAAATATCCCAACTAGGGTTGACATGCCGTAAAATCCAACAAACTAAAGTAAAGCACCTTTTTCAATGTTCCTTTCATATTTTAAAACAGTAACAAATCCCACATTTATGATCTCCCCCTCTATCTCTCCTTAATTACACCCACATCTCTCTTTCTTGGAAGCCAAATATGGACTGTAGAAGGTCTCAAGATCCTGGTAATACAATGTTTTGTTCAGAAAACAGTGCACGAGGGACGGAAAATTGGCAGTGAATTTATTCGAAATAGCTTGATATTTTTCGAAGTGTCCGTGAATTTCTAAGGTAATCTAATTCGCGCTCAGGCAATAGCCAATTTGTTTTGATTGGAGCGCGCACGTGATCAACATTTCGGGTGTTCTGCTTTTTGGAGCAGATCCAGGTGGAATATTGTCACTGAATTCTGGAAACCACACACCCACACACACACATTATATATATTTAAATCAATTATCATATTAAAGCTGAGTGAATCAACTTTTGTTTCCTAAAGGCTTTTTTACTATTTAGTTTAGTGACACGAAAATTATACTATTTTATTCCTTACTTTTAGGATTGAATTATGTTTGAAAGAAAATCCGTTTTAATTGGTGCTAATTTGTCGTAATTTGAAATTATGTAAAAAAACTGACCAATCTTTTACACTACTTTCAGTCCATTACTTTCTTTTCCCTCTATGTATCTATTGATTACCTTCTCGTTGTTAGTTTCTCTGAGAGAGAGAGAGAGAGAGAGAGAGAGAGAGAGAGAGAGAGAGAGAGAGAGAGAGAGAGAGAGAGAGAGAGAGAGAGAATTTGAAATGTATTTATATGTTAAATTTCTCAAGCAGCAACCCATACCTTAAATTAGGTCAAACATTCTCTTTCTTAGAAAGCTTACAAAATGATTTTAATGTTTTGTCCGGCCGTATCTATTTTTAAAAAATTATTTGACAAGTCACAGAGTACCAGATTCATTTTGAAAAATGGTAATAAATGTGACAGATATGTTAAAAAGATGATTGGAATAAGAATTATTCATTTTTAAAAAAATCAAAATGATTCTGAAGAAGATTACAAGTTGTGCACCACCTTAAAATAAAAGAGTTAGATAGATACGTATTCTTACATAAAAGAAACAAAATGTCACTGGTATATATATATATTACCAACCCCTCGACACGATCAGTATGCAACCCAAGAACAATTTGTTAAGTGGAGTTTAACAAGTTTGAATTCAGAGTTTTGATTCTCTTAGACTGGTTACCTGGCCAAGTTTAAAGAACCCAGTCTACCCTACTATTTATATTTGAAGATATATGCCCGCCTAAATTCATTAATTATTAACTAATTAATTTTCAAAATTAGGTATGACTTCAATTAAGCACATATCTTCAAAAAATTGTCGGCTAAAAGCCATATCAAATAAACACATTGTTTATTTACTCATATATATATATATATATATATATATATATATATATATATATATATATATATGTATATATATATGTATATATATATATATATATATATATATATATATATATATGTATATATATATATATGTATATATATGTATATATATATATATATATATATATATATATATGTATTATATATATATGTATATGTATGTATATGTATATATATATATATATATATATATATATATATGTATATATATTATATATATATATATATGTATATATATATATATATATATCTATATGTTATGTATATATATATATATATATATATATATATGTATATATATATATATATATTATTATATATATATGTAATATATATTATATATGTATATATATGTATATATGTATATATATATATATATATAATAATATATATATATATAATATATATATATATATATATATATATATATATATATTATATATATACAGACAGACAGACACATTATCTAAATGAGGAAGAGAGAAGAATAAGGAAATGATTTATTGCCTTCTGGTTCAATGCATTTGATTTAGTGGCAAATATTCACGAAGGTAGAATATTATTTAGTTAATCTCTTTCTGTATTTAATAAGGAGAGAGAGAGAGAGAGAGAGAGAGAGAGAGAGAGAGAGAGAGAGAGAGAGAGAGAGAGAGAGAGTGTGTGTGTGTGTGTGTGTGTGTTGGAAGCGAAAGAAGCGTCATCATCTCCAAGACGTAAATGACGTCATAGTGTTGGTAGGCCGACACCTACACAATCTTTTCCGTGATATAACCCTACATTGATCGCATATATCTAATATAAATTTTCCAGAGACAGAAATTAAGTTCTTATGTCAAGTATGTTCTTATTTCATTCAATACCAAGACGACCGAATATTTTCTTTTTAAGTAAAAATTTAAAAATACCAATAGAATAAACCATTAAATATATTGCCCTTAATTTTACAAAATATACTCAGATGTGTCGTATATATCACTAAGAAATAAAGATATAAATAATATAGGGTGTGGTTAATCTGCATACTGGGTTTAAACAAAACCAAGTTTAATAAATAATTACTTGTTATTTATCTCAAATATTTTTTTTATTCTCCAACGTATTAGAATCAATCCAATAAATGTATTTTTTAAAAATAGAAACCAAGTAAAATATAATTTAGATAATTGTAATCATTTTATAGGCGTTCTTATTTAATTTGTTTTTTTAGCCACTTCTTCACTACAGATTTCACTTCCTCGTCCCTGGAATGATTTTTGCCTCTCAAACCCTCTTTCATGGGGCCGAAGAGATGATATTCTGAAGGCGCTAAATCTGGTGAGTATGGAGGATGCGGTAAAGATTTCCACCTGAATGAGGTGATTTTCTCCCTTGCCCTGATGTTTGTGTGTGGTCGAGCAATGTCACGAAGAAGGGGGACATTGTCAATTGGAAATTTGGGTATTACTCCTCAGATTCTTGCTCTGGGCTTCGTTAGGGTCTCAATGAGGGCCTTAGTTGTTTTTGTGGGGTTTTTTTTTCAATTCACATGAAATAAAGAAAATGGCATTACTTTTTGACTCTCCTTCGTATAGATATTTACCAACCGCTCCGCACGAGCAGGATGCGACACAAGGTCAATTTATTAAGCGGAGTTTAACAGGTTTGAATTCAGAGTTTTCCTTCTCCTAGACCGGTTGCCTAACCAAGGTTAAAGAGCCCAGTCTGCCCTACTATTTTACCCATAGCTGGATGGAGAGTAGGATTCATATCTTTCCCAAGGGTATTAGCGCTAAGTGAAATGCAATTACCCCGTCCAGGATTTGAACTCGGGGCGACAAGTCCATTTCCCATGACTTTAACCATTACACCACGCTTCCCTCTCACCTTCGTATAAGAGTGCGATTCTATTTTTATTTTGATGAATATTTCGAGAAATATTTCCAGTTTTTAAATCTGTTCCAATCACCGAGCAGAAAAAGAATGACACATTGTCATAGTCGAAGTGTGACACTTCAGGCCTATATATGTCACATGCATTAGAGATTCCCATCCCAGATCTAAGTTTGTTTGCGACAAATTTTATTTACTGGCTAAAAAGGATTGGTCATTTCCATTGTATAATTCAAATAAGTTAACTTATTTCTCTTTTCATTTTCTGCATGTTTCCGTTTTCTCTGTATTACATATTCCTTTAAACCAATCACGAATTTATAAGAATGCAAGTTCTTGTAACACTTCTGGTCGCCTTTTAATAAGTTTAGGTCTCCTATTGGCAAATCTAATTATTAAAAAGGGTGTAGTATCAGTAGTAGAACATCCGGAGTATTCCGTGAAATCCTGTGTATCAGAGAATCCAGTCGTACTCGTTGAAATCCTAGGTAGAACAAGAGTGTATTTGTAGCAGAGAATCCAGTCGTTGTCCTTGAAATCCTAGGTAGAACAATAGTGTACTTGCAGCAGAGAATCCAGTCGTAGTCCTTGAAATCCTAGGTAGAACAAGAGTGTACTTGTAGCAGAGAATCCAGTCGTAGTCCTTGAAATCCTAGTTAGAACAAGAGTGTATTTGTAGCAGAGAATCCAGTCGTTGTCCTTGAAATCCTAGGTAGAACAAGAGTGTATTTGTAGCATAGAATCCAGTCATAGTCCTTGAAATTCTTGGTAGAACAAGAGTGTACTTGTAGCAGAGAATCTAGTCATAGTCCTTGAAATCCTAGGTAGAACAAGAGTGTATTTGTAGCAGAGAATCCAGTCGTAGTCGTTGAAATCCTAGGTGGAACAAGAGTGTACTTGTAGCAGAGAATCCAGTCGTTGTCCTTGAAATCCTAGGTAGAACAAGAGTGTATTTGTAGCAGAGAATCCAGTCGTTGTCCTTGAAATCCTAGGTAGAACAATAGTGTACTTGCAGCAGAGAATCCAGTCGTAGTCGTTGAAATCCTAGGTGGAACAAGAGTGTACTTGTAGCAGAGAATCCAGTCGTTGTCCTTGAAATCCTAGGTAGAACAAGAGTGTATTTGTAGCAGAGAATCCAGTCGTAGTCATTGAAATCCTAGGTAGAACAAGAGTGTACTTGTAGCAGAGAATCCAGTCGTAGTCGTTGAAATCCTAGGTAGAACAAGAGTGTACTTGTAGCAGAGAATCCAGTCGTAGTCGTTGAAATCCTAGGTAGAACAAGAGTATATTTGCAGCATAGAATCCGATCGATTCAGCAGCAGCCGGACAGTTTAACCGTTCAGTCATCGTCACCCACAAAATGCAAAGGGGGTTCTAACTGTTTTAATACACACATCTCTATGTATATAAAGGCCGCCATAGAATACCCCATCCCTTTTATAGGAGAGCGTTGCGTTTACGCTTATAAATAAATATATATATATATATATATATATATATATATATATATATATATAGATAGATAGATAGATATGAGGGAGAGAGAGAGAAAGAGAGAGAGAGAGGGGGGATATATATAGAGAGAGTTATTAGTAGCAGCAGTAACAGAAGTAGTGGGAGGAAGGTCAGAACGAGAAATAGAAGTAGTATATGAAGAGTTGGTATCAACATCAGCCAAAATGCTAATTGTGCCCAAGAAAATATTGTTACAGTCACTTTTCAATGTATTCTTAAAGGTCAAACTCCAAGAATTTGTTCATGCATTTAATAAAAATAAAACAAGAGATTTGTTCGCAAAATGGTAACAAAAAGACAATAAACAAAAAGAAAAAGTCAGAAAAAACGAATTAATAAATATAAACAAAATGAATAAATTCTACGATGTCATTTGGGAAAATGAAGAAGTAATTCAATAATCTTATAAAAATGATTTAACGTTGAGAAACTAATTATTTACAAACTTTCTACGGGGGGAATAAATTGTATAAACCTTTAAAAGGTCATGACATTCCTACTAAAGAAATCGATGAGAAATACATAGATGTGGAATTAACCGGATTTTCATTCCACATGGAAGAACCTTTTTGTCCCCCTCCCTCCTCCGAGACAAAACCTTAATTGCTAACATTTAAAATAATTCTTCGTAGATTCTTATTCTGCTCAAGATCTTCCAGGAATTGGCTAGGTTTTCATTGTTACTTCATAAAGCCTCCCTACTCTAATCTTTAATATAAAGAACAGAATCACTAAAAGTCAGCATTACTTAGATTGCTCGGACTATTGGCCTCATCTTTATAGTTATCTGTACAACGTTTCGGCTGATGTGCCCTCCGGCATTTTCAGGTATTCCTTGTCAGATTCGGGAGTCTTCTCTACTTCGGGAACCTTCTTTTCGGACCCTGGAGCCTTCTTTTATGTCTCATGAGCCTTCCTTTAGGACACAGGAGCCTTCCTTTTGGACTCGTGAGCCTTCTCGAACTAGGGAACCTTCTTTTCGAACTCGGGAATCTTCTTGTCGTAATCGGGAGCCATCACGGAAATTTAGACCCAACCCTTTATTCAATCCATGGGGGTATCCTGTTCTCTAACCATAGCTGGGGTACAGGTGTTAAATTGTGTTAATTACTATTCTATGTTACTGTCGCCCTTGACCAGGATTGAACCTGCAGCCTAGAGATAACTGTCACATAGAATTGTCTTAACACAACACCTTTATTCACTATGCTATGTCTCCAATTGAATGTCCTTTAAGCGATTCCATAATAAGGAGGCTTCAATTTATACGACTTAAAGACATAAGAAACAGGAGCCATAAATAATTTCCTTGGGTTAATTGATAAAGTTAAGGGTAAAAACAAAGGATCAATGATCCATTTATACTATTCGATAGCAATGTACAATGGAAAGTATACACAATAAACTAAACTAGCATAACCTGTGCATATACCACAGTATGATAATCTAATTATTATAACATGTGATAAGTGGTTGAAAATAGAGGAAAATGCGGATAAAACAACACAGCAATTAAATCAAATGATATTTCACCTCAGTAGGTTACGAAGCTTTGTCAAACCAACTAATTATTCATTTTGGAATGTAGTCTAAAAGATTTGAATTTAGTGGTTAGCATTAAACTATAGAAATATCATACGTTAGTATTATTTGTATTATTTGGACTATTGTCCTCATCTTCATTGTTATCTGTACAACGTTTCGGCCGATGTGCCCTCCGAATAATACAATTGGGTTTTCGGGAAAAACGCACTAAGTTGTTGTTTTTGGGGGTTTTTTTTTGCAAGTGACACCGCTTCGTCTACGGACTTCAATCGTAGCTGCGTTTTTTTCAGCAGCCATTGGCTAGCGTTTTTGAGGCAGGAGGCGGGACGGTTCTCTGCGAAGAGTACCGTTTTTTTTGGGTTTTTTTAAGAATCTGTTCGAGTAGTACCGAAAATCGAAAAATAAAATGAAAATAAAAACTAAAAAACTGGAATCCTGCCTCAAAAAATCGTAGCCAGTGACTGCTGAAAAAAAACCAAACACCAGCTACGATTAAAATCCGTAGCCGAAGCGGTGGAAAAAATAGAGTTAGGGTTTAAGGCTAGGGTTTCGGTTGGGGTTAGGGTTAGTTTAATGGAAAATAAATAAATAAATTGGGTGACCCAGGAAAAACAGAACCACAAATTTTGTAATAAAGCTTAATTTTAACTAGAGGGGGTTGTGGTTGGGTTTTCAGGAAAAACGCCCTAAGTTGTTTTTTTTTTCTTTTTTTCAAGTGATACCGCTTCGGCTACGGACTTCAATCATAGCTGGTATTGTTTTTTCAACAGTCTGCGGCTAGCAGTTTTTGAGGCAGGAGGCTAGGACGGAACTCTGCAAAGATTACCATTATTTGTATTATTCAGTCTATTGTCCTCATCTTCATTGTTATCTGTACAGTGTTTCGGCCGATGTGCTTCAGGTATTTCTTGTCGGACACAGGAACCTTCTTGTAATCGGGAGCCATCACAGAACTTTGAACCTAACTCTTTATTCAGCCCACAGGGGTATCATGTTCTCATTCCACTAACAATAACTGAGGTACAGGTGTTAAGCTATGTTAATTATTATTCTATGTTACTGCTGCCCCTGACCAGGATTGAACCTGCAGTCTAGAGATAACTGTCATTTAGAACTGTCTTAACCTAACTCCTTAATCTACTAGGTTATGTGTCTAATTGGACAATCCAGTGTGAATTTTTTTCAAGCGCAAAGATTAGAATTTATTTTGTAAAAACGAATTTTAAGTAGCGTCATAGCAGATCAAGATGATCGAAATTGACCGAAAACATCATTTTAAATGTATCAAAAATAAATTAAATGTGTAATATTATTTTGCTTTTTTGCTTATGCTCATTATGTTACTTTTTCGACTTAAAACTTGACCTTAAATCGTTTTAATGAATTTTAATTCATTTTTAAAATGAAAAGCAGATGATATTTTGGCAGATCCTACTCTTTTTCCTAATCCCAATCATCTAGCGAGAGCTTAACGGGTGACACAACAGGTCACTTTTTGTCTAGTATATATATATATATATATATATAGAGAGAGAGAGAGAGAGAGAGAGAGAGATAGAGAGAGAGAGAGAGAGAGAGAGGGGGGGGTGAGAGCGTGGAAGCAGTTATGTTTATATGTTTGAATGGAATGTAATGAAATGATGAAAAGAAGAAAGATATATGTTTGTGTGTGTGAGAGTTAAATCAAATTATGATACGTTTTATATATTGCACATTTTACAATAGCTATTTAAATATTCATATCAAACGTTGTAATAGTTTAATTATCATACGTTAGTATATCCACAAGTCCCGTTAATAATAATAATCTGTTTTTAACCGACACTATATCACTACTCAAGTCACAATTCCCTTAGTTATTAATGTCACATTCTCCATTTTATTTCAATTTAAATTCATTTCAATTATTTTATTTCAACTTCTTATATTATTTATACTGTACCCATATTTACATACTAATAACATGCAATTGTATTTATATATACCATAAACTAGCGGTTTACAGTATGAACAGGAAGGCTAATTTACATATTGATATTAAAAATCTTTAATAAATATGTGCTTAGAATTATTGGTTTCTAATTGTTTAGTTTTTATTTTAAGGAATATGAGCAAAAATCTCGGGGATAAATCTTAAAAGAAATCAATTAACAAGAAGAAATTACTGTCATTTTATTATTTACTTCCGATTTTAACTAAATAGTTAAATTGAAAAAAATTAGCAATGAAAGACGGTTGTGATGGAAGAGTAAGTTTCGGTTGTTCTATTTCTTTTATTATACCACCTCTGCTTCGAATCTTTTTTTATCTGCATTCGTATTTAGTATCATTAGCCTTTCTAATTTAACATAATAGTTTTATTACATGAAAACTTAAATACATGCACCTGGAGGGTGCATATATTTGATAATAATAATAATAATAATAATAATAATAATAATAATAGTAACATTATTCAACAGAACTAAAACACTAAAACTAGAAGCAGATTTTTAAATGGGTCCAGTATAGTATCGATTTGGCTGCCCATAAGGGCATAATGTGATCAAGATCTGTTTCGTGCGGGGAATACTCCATAGGAATCGAGTCTCTACGGAATGAGGACAAAAATTGCCTAATACCTTCAGAATTCCCCTTCGGGGGCACCTCAGACTCAGTGTAATAAACCCAACTATTACCTCTTATATACGAGGGGCAGGTGCTGCCAGGGGAAGCTTCCGGGAACACAGCTAATGACTTTACCCTACCCGGTAAGAAACGTACTGAGTACAATGCACGCATGTCAATGGACGGTAGATATCTATATATTAATATTGGTGTACCTTAATTGTATGACTATTGCCATCATGTTAAAAATGAGACCGTCCAAATCGCCCTATATGAAGTGTAAAGCTCTGGTTCTTCTTTATTATAAGTGAAAACTGCATACATGTATTACACAACTCAGCTTTGAAAATCTTAAATCTCACCTAGACTTGAGGTCAAGCTGTCGACTCCAGTGCAAAACTCAGCAGTGTACTATTTACAAGGGAGACCCTTAAAAGTTACATCCTTCCGTCTATTAAAGACTATGGTGTGTGTCCACTTTTTTTATCTGCAACTGCGTGAGTGGCTGAGCAGACCAATTTTTGAATGGCAATCTCTGGTGCAGTGATTGCAAACAAACAATGATGCTTGCTGGAGGTGCTATTGTTTCTCTTTCCTTATGACTCTCTTTTCTGCTTGTCTCCTCTCTTTTTTCACTCCTTTTCGTTCCTTGTTTGACGAGGAGGCGCCATATATATATATATATATATATATATATATATATATATATATATATATATATATTTGGTTAGTGAACACATTAATCAGTGTTGCTTGGAAACTCATTTCCTTGCCTATGTGATTTTTCAGTTAAGTTGGTTTAAAAATTGCATTGGTGAAAAACTGTCTTCGCTAACCTAACTTATATATACATGCTCTATCAATGATATTCGGCATTCTTATAAACATACCAAACTATATATATATATATATATATATATATATATATATATATATATATATACTAGACATCCAGAGACACGTGTTTCGAAATGCGGCTCGACTTTTTAATAGCTACCTCTAGCCGGGTGCGAAACCAGACAGAATTTTCGTCCGTCAAGTTCCTTACCCTCTCGACTACGGAAACTGTCAGCCAGAGGTCAACAATTAATTGATAAATTTACAGGATGTATGTTTTTAAAATCACCTGAGAACTCAAGTATGTAAACAGGCGAGTATTTGCTTTTATGCTAAACGGTGAAACGTCAACTAATGTCTCCCCTACAGTGCTCAACCATGAAATTTGGGAGCATATATACTAGTCATCCAAAGACACGTCTTTCGAAGTTTACTTCTCATATGGGTGTGTTTAGTATATCAGTGACAAGTCCAACTCTTAGGCTACATAACATTTAAACAAAACTAACTGGACCTGTGGATATACCACAGTATGATAATTTAATTATTACCACGTTTGATATGTTTACTTACGAGTAATTACAAAATAGTTCAATTTGTAAAAAGTATAATGATCTCTCTCTCTCTCTCTCTCTCTCTCTCTCTCTCTCTCTCTCTCTCTCTCTCACACACACACACACACACACACACACACTATTTTTATTTCCTTCTTTTCATCTTTCATTATGTTCGATTGAAAACAGTTTAGCGTTATCGTTTCCGTGCGCTCAACACCTCTCTCTATCTTTCCCCTACCCTCTTTCTTCTCTTTCTTTCTTATTATATTTTTCTGTGTAGTATGTCTTTTTCTTTCTTTAAAATAAAAACGGAATAGTCCATTATTTGTGACGACACTCATAAGAAATAAGAATTTGCTGGGTAAGCAATATCAGATAATCAGGATTTACATTTTGGCATTTCATCTCGAACGATTTGGACGGTCTCATTTTTAACCAGAGGGTGTTGCAATATGATAGCAGTCGTACAATTGAGGAACACGTGTATTAATAGCTAGAGAAGTCTTATTTTAAAACAACTCAGTCTTTTGTCCATACACAGAAAGTTGTGATTTTCATTCGTTTACATTTTTAGCTACGACCACATTGTAAGTTTTGCTTCGGGGTTCTTTATTCCCGTGAGAGTCTCTTTTTATCGTCGTATGTCCACTGAGTATAGTTTAAACCAATCGGTTATCCACAATTGTCCGTTTTAAGGTCTTAAATATATTTCAGATTGATATTTCTGAAATTAAAATCTATAAAACAATATACAAAACAATAACATCCTTAAAAAGAATATACAATATAAAAACAATAACATTGTAAAAAGAAAAGTTTTCTTTTTTCAAATTACTTGTTTGGTAGTATTTTGTTCATACTAGATCAAAGTCTACATACTCGAGCAGTATATGTTTCACTGTAAATCACTCTTGGAATTGTGGTGCCAATATATAATACAGATAGAGTCAAATTGTGCTAATATACAAAACAAGAACACAATAAAAAAGACTATTAGTATTATCTGCGTTATTCGGACTATTGTCCCCATCTTCATTGTTATTTGTACAACGTTTCGGCCGATATGCCCTCCGGCCTTCTTCGGGTATTTCTTGTCGGACTCGGGAACCTTCTCGGACTCGGAAACCTTTTTTTCGAACTCGGGAACTTTCTTGTCGTAATCGGGAGCCATCACGGAACTTTGAACCTGATAGCTCCCGATTACGACAAGAAAGTTCCCGAGTTCGAAAAGAAGGTTCCCGAGTCCGAGAAGGTTCCCGAGTCCGACAAGAAGTCACTGTTTCAGTTTTTACTGGAAAAGTGTGCCAAAATGCAGGTTTTACATATCTATTTATTTGATGACAAAGGAACAGTCACAACCATTTGGTTTCATGCATGCGTATATGGAGTATATATAGTGTATGCGTGTGTAAATAGGTATGTATGAGTGTATGATTACTGTTATGTACGAGTGTTTACGTACGCATGGGTGTATGGACATGCGCGTGCACGTCCTTCTATGTATGTGTGTGTGTGTGTGTGTGTGTGTGTGTGCACGTGTACGGATGGATGAGTGAAACTACGAGTGTGCGTGCGTATTTGCGTACATACTTGGAACAATTAACCAACCTCGAACATCTGATCAACTTCTCCTATCTAACGACAACCTCAAACACCAGCCCACCCGCAGTATACACAATATTTGAAATCTTAAAATTAAAATCACTTAACATCCTTCATTGAATCGCCCCACACCCATACACCCCCTCTACCCAAACTGGTGACAGTATCCATTTCCCCCACCAACCCCCTACAGACCTCATGCCAACATCCGTTCATAGCAAAAAAATACACACACCCACGCACATATATGCACGCGAATACAAACGCTCACACGCCAGCATTGATCAGATTCATTGCACTGCAATGTGTGCGAGACCTGCTGTCCCGTATACATAACCTTTGTACTGTCCATAAACACACATACACATTCATAACAACACTACATACATACGCATAACATTTCATACAATCATACACATCCTATGTCTGTTAAACTTTTTGTAATCTTCGATTTTCTTTGCATTTGGAACAGCGTCACCTGAAGATTGTTTGTAATTACGCATGCATGAAACCAAAACTGTTGTGACTGTTCCTTTGTCATCAAATAAATAGATATGTAAAACCTTTATATATTCATTTTATTATCTTATGTAAAGGCTCTATTTTTTGTATGTATGTATGTATGTATAAACAACAGTATATATATGTATAAAAAACAATATATATATATGTATAGACAACAAGGTATATATATGTATATATATATATATATATATGTATTGACAACAAGGTATATATATATATATGTATATATATGTATGGACAACAAGGTATATATATATATATATATATGCATAGACAACAAGGTATATATATGTATATATATATGTATAGACAACAAGGTATATATATATATATGTATGTATATGTATATATATATATGTATAGACAACAAGGTTATATATATATATATATGTATGTATATATGTATATATATATGTATAGACAACAAGGTATATATATATATATATATATATATATATATATATATGTATAGACAACAAGGTATATATATATGTGTATATATATATATATATAGACAACAAGGTATATATATATGTATATATATGTGTATATATATGTATAGAGAACAATATATATATATATATATATATATATATATATATATGTATAGACAACAAGGTATATATATATATATATGTATATATATATATGTATAGACAACAAGG
>CM042159.1:24674168-24701668 GCA_023376005.1 Doryteuthis pealeii | reverse complement strand
GAAAAGGGGATAGACTCCCTCGCTGATTGGCTGATACCGACTTTAGGCCACCTCGACGACTTTACTTTTTTTTAATAATAATCATATCTGGTGCGGATTTATACAAAAAAATACCGAGTACAGTGTTACCTTGACTTACGAGTTTAATTCGTTCCACTCGTAATTCAAATCAATTTTATTCACTGAGATGAACTAAAACCCAATTAATCCGTTTCAGTCCCCCTAATACCTTAATTTTTGTTGAGGTTTTTAAATAAGAAAAATAGCGGTATATTTTTGTAATAGGAGCCGATTTAGCTCAGTCGGTAGAGAAACCGCCTTGGAATCGCAAGATTCTGAGTTCGATATCGGTCCCCGCCAAATCAGCGTATGAGTAGCACAGATTGGGTAATCTGATATGTGCGATAAAGTTGGGAGCTGACAGTAGGTGTGGCGCTCCCACCTCAGCAAAATAATCCCCCTGGTCTAGCGCTAGAAAAAAGGGGATAGACTCCTTCGCTGTACGGTTGATACCGACAATAGGCTACTAATAGTTTACTTACTTTTATTTATGGGTACTTAGGTTTCAGCGACTTCGCACAGGGTGAGTGAGGATTGAGAAGCGCCTGTCTTTTGTTTGGTCATAACTATTACATAATTATTTACATAAAATGTCACGTGTCACGCATTGCCTTATGATATAAGAATCTTGGTTTTATTGCCACCCTACCCACAACACGTCGATCCTGCTTATAGAACTACAGTGATCCTAGACTAGTAGACCGTGATATAAAATTCCGAAACTAGGTCGCAACACCGGCAATCTGTAGCAAAACTTATTCTTCTTACTTCAGATACGAGCTAGGGTGTCCCTAAGGGAAACCTTAAATTTTTGAATTAATTTGAATTTAACTGTTAGAAATTTAATTTTATTAGAAAGAAAACATATTTATTTAGATTTTGACAACAAAACTATTGTTGCATACATCTTTCTTTAATTCTATTTCTTGGCCGTCTTTAGTATTCTGATCGTCTTTGGTATTTCTTCTATCATCTTGACTTGGTCTGGCATCTTCTAAGATCTTGGATATCTTCTAAGGTCTAGCGTCTGGAGTTGACTTGGGGACTTCGATCTGGTTTTCTGTTAGGGATTTCTCTCTATCAGAAGCCCTGTGTCATTGTTAGTTTTTAGATAATAAACACAAGACTTCGATTTATTTTGATGTTACTTTATTTTCAATCCCCAACCCAGACATCTGCTAACTAACATAGCACGCGTGAGTTCCAGTTTAGACAGAGCATAAAATGGCCGACCGCTCTGCCTGACGTTCAACTGCAACTGGGGACTCTGAAAAAGGTCCCACGGAACTTCACATATTTGGCGGGCTTCTGTAATTTTCCATGGAAAGACCCGGCCATGATATGAAAAGGGTCATCCCCTCAGAATTACAGGGGATTGACAATAATCTTATGCAACCGCATAGATTATGTAACACTATTTTATGCCTATTATTTTTAAAAATATAAGATTTCAAACCTCTGTTTACATTTTTTACGAAAGAACGTGGCAAGAATTAATTTTTACACCGCCCATACGGTTTTCTTCTTTTTCTTGCTAATAAAAGTAAGAAATAGTAAAACTTATTTCCTAATCAAATGAATTTCTCAGATTTGCTTTTAAATTGTTCAGTCTTATAGATTTTTCGATGGGTTCAAACACTTATTTATACAACCCAAAATAGCTGACTGGTAATTAATGAATATTTGATGAACCTACGTTCATTTTATTGATGTTTTTCTCTGCATATCTTTTACTTATATTGTTTCATCTTTACTTAAATATAAGCGTGGCTTTTCACCTATTTATGTAAGTAAATATATAAATAAAGTCAAAATGAGCAGCAATAAAAATGCAAGTAAATAAAGTCTAGAAAAAACTTCTAATTTTAATTTTTTATTTGTTTAAATAATAATACCCAAGAAAGAAAAGCTGCAACGCCCGAGGATATTCGAATAAATATTGATCATTTACCCGATTTTTATCTTTTGAGGAAATCTTGCATTTGCGCTTGCAGTAAGTCTATCAGAGAAGAACAAGTACTCGCGAACTAAACATTGGTAATCACATCTCGAAAGCGGTTATACGTTAAGGGGTCATATCTATACTAAATGGAAGCCGGGGAAATTTGACATCAGATATAGAAAATGCGAAGAGGAAAGAGAACGAGAAAATGTGAAGAAGAAAAAGGAAATGCGAAGAGGAAAGAGAACGAGAATATTTCAAGAAGAAAAAGGAAATGCGAAGAGGAAAGAGAATGAGAATATTTCAAGAAGAAAAAGGAAATGCGAAGAGGAGAGTAAACGAGAAAATTTGAAGAAGAAAAAGGAAATGTGAAGAGGAGAGTGAACGAGAAAATGTGAAGAAGAAAAAGGAAATGTGAAGAGGAGAGTGAAATATTCTCTTTCTCTTTCTTATTTACATTTTCTTCTTCTTTTTTCTTTCCTTTTCTTCATTTTTCACATTTTCTCCTTCTTGGTCTTCTTCCATGTGTTCCTCCTTCACATTTCCTCTTTCCTCTTCACATTTCCTTTTTCTTCTTCACATTTTCTCGTTCACTCTCCTGTTCGCATTTCCTTTTTCTTCTTCACATTTTCTCGTTCACTTTCCTATTCGCATTTCCTTTTTCTTCTTCACATTTTCTCGTTCACTCCTTTCTTCGCGATGTGAAGAAGAAAACGGAATTGTGAAGAGGAGAGTGAACGAGAAAATGTGAAGAAGAAAAAGAAAATGCGAAGAAGGGAGTGAACGAGAAAATGTGAAGAAGAAAAAGGAAATGCGAATAGGAAAGAGAACGAGAAAATGTGAAGAAGAAAAGGAAATGTGAAGAGGAGAGTGAACGAGAAAATGTGAAGAAGAAAAAGGGAATGCGAATAGGAAAGAGAACGAGAAAATGTGAAGAAGAAAAAGGAAATGCGAAGAAGGAAGTGAACGAGAAAATGTGACGAAAGAAAAGGAAATGCGAAGAGGAAGGAGAACGAGAAGATGTGATGAAGAAAAAGGAAATGTGAAGAGGAGAGTGAACGAGAGAATGTGAAGAAAAAAAGGAAATGCGAAGAGGAAAGAGGAAATGTGAAGGAGGAAAACATGGAAGAAGACCAATAAAGAGAAAATGTGAAAAATGAAGAAAGGGAAAGAGAAAAGAAGAAAATATAAACAAGAGAAAGAGAATATATGAATATATAGAATATAGTGTGAATAATTCGCATACCGGTTTAAACAAACCGTGTTTAATAATTGGTGTTATTGATTTATTATATAATTGTTTTATCCTCAAACGTATTAAAAGTTATTATATGATTAATTTTATATTAAAACCAATCAGAATAGAGTAAAATTAAGTGTAATTTCTTGTGTTCTTATATAATTTCATTAGTCTTTCTAATTTATGAAATATTTAGTTATATGAAAAATTAAATACTAGTGCCCAGGGGACATATATTTTTGCTAGTTTCTGTTGGCGTTTTGTGAGATATAAGGCGTGTGGTAAATGGCCACTTCTACTTATAGACTCGCCGATAAGCACCTGACCACTATTGTCCAATCACTGGCAGTACTCTACTGCTGTTGTTGTTATTTATTCTGGCTGATTCTAATCTTAGCTCACTACTACTTGGATCTTCTTGGACGTCGGACCTAAAGGATTTTATATCGCACGACTTATTCACTTACCAAAGGATTCTATAACTCGGGACTTACTTATTTACTTTGAGTTCTTTCCAGCTGGCCAAGGATGGCGGCCAGATACTTAACAGTTTGTTTAATGGCTGTAAGTGATTGCCTCAACCCTATTGGCCTCATGGCAAGCCCCAAGCTTTTTTATCATATGAGTGGTAGAAGGCGGTGGCTGAGTGTCTTCATGACCTGAGAATGACGTTAAACTCTTTCTGGTGGTGAGGTTCCGTTTTGAAGGTCTGGGGAATGTGGAGCGCCCCTTTATCATCATTGCTCCCTGGTCCACTCTGGTCCGGAGTGGTAGTACCTGTTCGGGTCCCATCTATTGGTTTACAAAAAGATAGTTAAAAAAAATTTCCCAAACTATCGCTACGACTCTTTCAAAACTTTGCCGGCATTAAATGACCCACCGTGGTTGATGTGCCGTAAATCAAAACAAGCAAAAAACTAATGGAGCTAGCTTTGTCGTAAAATGTTCAAAATAACAGATAAAAATACTTCAAGTTTCTTAACAAGATAATTTACGGCTACAGACCGTGTAGCAGCTTCTTCTCTTACACATGATGTTTTTTCCAGGAAATATCTAACCAAGGTTTGCATAATTTACCTCATTCAACAAACGCTTGTTTGTGTAACGTGCTACGGTGCCCAGACTGAATCATTGCAACCCTTTAGTTAACAAATCTGAATCGTTGTGCAAGACTTTCTGGACATTAATTGGCCTAAGCGCTGTATGCTGATGACGACCGCGCCTAGACAGAGACACTTTAGGACACCTTCGAGATTTTCTATCTATTGTCAAATAACTACTTAAATATAAACATGTGTACTTCATACAATGTGTGTAGGATTGTGTCTGTTGGAGGTGCGTGGTGTAATGGCTACAATAGTAGGAAATGGACACGTCGACCCGAGATCAAATCCTGGACGAAGCTACATTTCACATAGCGCTAATACCCTTGGGAAAGGTATGAATCCAACTACTCTCCCTCCGGCTATGGGTAAATAGCAGGACAGATGGGCTCTTTAACCTTGGTTAGACAACCAGTCTAGGAGAAGGAAAACTCTGAATTCGAACCTGTTAAATCCGGTTAGGGTGGTCACTACTAGAATAGGCTCAATCCTAATTCACTAATTTAATAATTTAATTCAATTTATAATTGTAATTAGAGCTACATACAACGTAGAAGACTATGGATGATAAAGGTTATTTAACGGCATGTCAAACCGTCTAGGGTTATTTTATGACTAGAGGTTAGGAAAATGCATCCATTGTACATTTATTTGTGTTGTTATCCAGAAAGAGGCCGGGAATTAGTTAGATATGTAAAAAGTATGATAATCTTGATTAAATTCTCTCTTTCTCTTTTATTTATTTATCGCCTTCTTTTCATCTTTTCATTATGTTCAACTGAAACAGATTATCATTTTCGCTTTCATGAGCTCACCACCACTCTCTATCTTTCCCTTACTCTCTTTCTTCCTTTCTTTCTGTTATAGGTGATATACCCTATAGACTAATGGAATGCGCCGACGGTTACTATAAGTAACAGGGACAATTATGGCTTGGAGAGTAAGTCAATGCGAGTCAGTTCATAACTATATTTTCGGACGTATTTCCCACTTTTCTGTACTGTAATTGTCTACTTTTTGTTAATACATTTTCCTACATTTGTTACCCGTCGTTTTGTTCTTATTTGACCCCTTAAAACCCCACAACAACTGGCGACCGCGGATTCGAAGTAACTTACGCAGGTTTATCGTTTACAACAACACCAGCGAAACAGGATTCAAAAGACTTCACGCACAACTATCGTTTTTTTAACGACACAGAACTTGGAAGAGGCGAGTAAAGATCTTCCAAAAGACTCTAAAAAGAACTTCGTGAAATAATCGAACCTAAAAAAGAAAAAAAAAGTGAACCAAGCTACACTGAAATTCGAAACCACAACACTTTCTTTCTTTCTTTCTTTCTTAATATTTTTTTGTATCGCATATCTATTTTATTCTCTTTCTTTCCTTATAATAAAAACGGAATGGTCCATTATTTAGCTAAGGTGAGCTCAATCAGAATAAAGTAAAAATACATGTAATTCTTTGTAGTCTTCTATAATTTCATTAGTCTTTCTTATTTGATAAAATATTTAGTTATATTAAAACTTAAATACTAGTGCCCAGAGTACATATATTTTTGCTAGTTTGCTTAATGGCGGTAAGTGATTAATTCTTGGTCCGGCCTTATTTAGATATTAATTAGCTTTGCATATACTCTCACTTATGGAGCCCCTTACTTTGACTAGACGGGCGGTTGGAGAGGTCCCCTCGGATCAATCGGTGGATCACGTCAAGCCCTAGCACCTATATGATTGCCCCAACCCTATTGGCCTCATGGCAAGCCCCAAGCCTTTTTATCATATGAGTATTAGAAGGCAGTGACTGAGGGTCTTCACGTCCTGGGAATGACGTTAAACTCTATCTGATGGTGAGGTTCCGTTTTGGAAGTCCGGGGAATGTGGAGCGCCCCTTTATCACCTTTGCTCCCTGGTCCTCTCTAACAATGGTTAAATTACAAAAGGATTGAAGCTTCCTCTTTTAGAGGTAGCAGATATTTTTATAATACAATTCATGCGGAGACTCCCTTTTCGGCATATGTGACCAATACCTAAACTTTGAAAACCCTGACTGACCAAGCTGTATACAAATGAGAAAAAGATAATTAAGTTCGAAACTGCATGAAACAAATGGGAGCAAGATAGATGACGATATGTGGGGGAGAAGGGATTCATATTAGCTTGATTAGCTCGATTCAGGAATGAAGCCGCCTCCTTTAGAGGTACCAGATACTTTTTACAATATCACAATCCATAAGCCCCACGCTCTTTTCGGCATACATGTGTTATATAGCGGCTTCAAATTCACGGCCCTACCTCGTGTATCTGTATACGTAGCGGGTATCGTCACTAACCACTAGACGATATATGTAGTAGCCGCTTAATGAAATCACAACACATGGGTATTGTACAAACCTTGACTTTATTTCTTTAATCTCTGCCGTGGTGTGGGTGGCGAGCGTTGAAAATGACTACTAATATTGAGATGACTGGCGATGGTGAGGTGGTAGGTGGCTACGTGAAGGCTCATAGCCGTCAGCTGTGACCGTGAGTGGTTGACACTTGTTCTCTGTCCCGAGGGTTCTGTCTGACTGACCTCTGGCTGACTTCCTTTATATATATCAAACGCCTACGCGTTTTCTTTTGTTATGCTTATCAGCAGACAAATCTATTTCCGAACTTATTGTTACCCATCCTTCTTTGTTCGCTTTATCCGGAAAAAGTCCTTTGTCATTTTTTTTGTCGTTTTTTCTTTGTTTCGATCCAAACGGAAAAATCCTACTTCCGCTCGTACAACATACAACACATGGAGTACATAAACTTTGCCCCCCTGACTGACCCAGCCGTATACAAATAGAAAAAATAATTTTTCCTTAAAGTTCCAAACAGCATAAAAACAAAAGGGAGCAATTTGGATGACGATACGTCGGGGAGAGGAGATTCATTTGGCAATATCATGACCTCCGCTCACAGTTCATTGTGCGTGACATAAAATTGCTGCCTGTTGAGTGCCCAGGAATTGACTCGCTGAAATAGCAATTTCAGTTTAGGAATATCCGTGGCCCAAAAGGCCGCTTGAGAGAATGAAAATAATGCCTGTGACATTTCAATATTACGAATAACACATGGCATGCTGAATCCCATTTTGCTCTCGATCTAATGTGATGGCAAGAAAATGGAAATGTGTCATATCCCTTCCCTCTCACCCCCACCCTCAAACAAGCTCATGTACTGCGAGTTTAGCCTACATGCTTATGGTCCACATACACTGATAATATAACATAACATTATCTATCTTTTCAGGTATGAGAATATATACAGTGTGCAGCAATAATATCACCCACATAATATATCTATGTATATATCTTATTATATTGGAGATTCACCGTCGTTCTGTCTCTAATACACTGATAATATAAGATAACATTATCTATCTTTTCAGGTATGAGAATATATACAATGTACAGCAATATTATCACCCACATAATATATCTATGTATATATCTTATTATAGTGGAGATTCGCTGTCTCTCTGTCTCTAATACACTGATAATATAACATAACATTATCTATCTTTTCAGGTATGAGAATATATACAGTGTGCAGCAATAATATCACCCACATAATATATCTATGTATATATCTTATTATAGTGGAGATTCGGCGTCTTTCTGTCTCTAATACACTGATATATTAACATAACATTATCTATCTTTTCAGGTATGAGAATATATACAGTGTACAGCAATAATATCACCCACATAATATATCTATGTATATATCTTATTATAGAGGAGATTCGCTGTCTCTCTGTCTCTAATACACTGATAATATATACAGTGTACAGCAATAATATCACCCACATAATATATCTATGTATATATCTTATTATAGAGGAGATTCGCTGTCTCTCTGTCTCTAATATACTGATAATATAAGATAACATTATCTATCTTTTCAGGTATGAGAATATATACAGTGTACAGCAATAATATCACCCACATAATATATCTATGTATATATCTTATTATAGTGGAGATTCGCTGTCTCTCTGTCTCTAATACAATGATAATATAACATAACATTATCTATTTTTTCAGGTATGAGAATATATACAGTGTACAGCAATTATATCACCCACATAATATATCTATGTATATATCTTATTATAGAGGAGATTCGCTGTCTCTCTGTCTCTAATACACTGATAATATATACAGTGTGTAGCAATAATATCACCCACATAATATATCTATGTATATATCTTATTATAGTGGAGATTCGGCGTTTTTCTGTCTCTAATACACTGATAATATAACATAACATTATCTATCTTTTCAGGTATGAGAATATATACAGTGTGCAGCAATAATATCACCCACATAATATATTTATGTATATATCTTATTATAGTGGAGATTCGGCGTCTTTCTGTCTCTAATACACTGATAATATAACATAACATTATCTATCTTTTCAGGTATGAGAATATATACAGTGTGCAGCAATAATATCACTCACATAATATATCTATGTATATATCTTATTTATAGTGGAGATTCGCTGTCTCTCTGTCTCTAATACACTGATAATATAATATAACATTATCTATTTTTTTCAGGTATGAGAATATATAAAGTGTGCAGCAATGATATCACCAAACATAATATATCTATGTATATATCTTATTATAGTGGAGATTCGGCGTCTTTCTGTCTCTAATACACTGATAATATAACATAACATTATCTATCTTTTCAGGTATGAGAATATATACAGTGTGCAGTAATAATATCACCCACATAATATATCTATGTATATATCTTATTATAGAGGAGATTCGCTGTCTCTCTGTCTCTAATACACTGATAATATAAGATAACATTATCTATCTTTTCAGGTATGAGAATATATACAGTGTACAGCAATAATATCACCCACATAATATATCTATGTATATATCTTATTATAGTGGAGATTCGCCGTCTCTCTGTCTCTAACCGAAACAACGTCACTGTTAACATGTCAATACCTTCATGCATTGTGTTAGTTTATCAATGAGTATTTAACCTTTACTCAAAATCCTTAAATGTTAAATCTTATTTGTTAACGATGTCTCAATGAAAATCTGAGTTAGATTTGCCCCAAGACAGCCCCTGTTATTAAACCGTTTAAAATTGTGCAATGTGTTTTATATATCACCGAGAAATAAAGGTTAACATAATATACGGTGTGATTAATTTGCATACTGGTTTTAACAAAACCTGGTTTAATGAATAATTTCTTGAGTTATTGATGTCGAATATTATTTATTCTCCTACGTATCAAAATTAATCCTATGAATTATTTTTTATATAAAAAACAATAAAATATAATCAAAATAAGTGTAATATTTTTGCATGCATGTCTACTTAAATTTGTTAGTCTTTCAAAGTTAATATAATTCATTAAAGTAAAAGTTAAATACATGCGCCCGGAGTTAGCATACTCTTGCGAGTATTGGTAATATAACGTATTATTATCTATCTATTCAGATATGAGAATACATACAGTGCGCAGTAGAAAGATTTCTCACAGAATATCGAAGAGCATAAGGCCCCGGATTTGTTTGTTATTGTTCACTCAGCGTCCCCTTGCTTCATATGGTAGAGACATCTCAGTATCATTGACAGGTTAATTTCGCAGGAGTTTTTCCGTGCTGTATCGGGGCCGAAGCAGTATGGTTTCTGACTATCCTGCTGAGGTCCCGGTTTCGATTTCTGTCGGAGGGAAATCGTTAGTATACATCGCTGATGAGACTTAATAAAGTTGAAACAGTCTGTACGATGTTCTACACACCGAATAATTCTTTGCAAAATTCACTTGTCATTATTATCTTCTATAATTATCGAATTTTATGCGATATGCGCAATGTAATTGCCTCAAGGCAAAAAATATAAATATTAATATACAATATATACATATGTATACATATATAAATTCATTGTAAGATATTTTAATAGATGAAGAGATAAATTTTGCGCTATTAAATATATTTTTTTAAATACATAATAGCCATTTTATATCTATTAAGGTATACGCTTTTATGATTTAAAATACAATAATTCATAGGTGTTTATACACAGAGGTGTTAAATTAATCTCTTTATCCAATGAGATATTTTATCATGAATTGAATTAATAATGAATTTACAAACTATTTATTAGATGAAAAAATTAGACTAATGATTAACAATATATATATATATATATATATATATATATGTGTGTGTGTGTGTGTGTGTGTGTGTGTGTGTGTGTGTGTGTATACTGTAAATGTATAAGAAAGCACATACTTGTCAATATATCAACAAATAAAGAGCTATAATAATAGTAGGCACACAATATTCCACTATTATATATATATATATATATATATATATATATATATATATATATATATATTTTTAATATTATTATTATTATTTTAATTAATTTATCCTATTATTATTACTATTATTATTATTTTTATTATTATTATTATCTTTACATTATCTTAATATTATTATTATTATTTTAATTTATTTTATTATTATTATGATTATTTGTAATTTAATGATAAAATAAATTAAAAAATAATAATAATAATAATAATAATAATAATAATAATAATAATAATAATAATAATAATAATATATAATATTAAGATAAAGTAAAGATGATAATAATAAAATAATAATAATAGTAATAATAATAGGATAAATTAATTAAAATAATAATATAATAATTTGAAAAAATATATAAATTACAAATAATCCTAATAATAATAAAATAAATTAAAATTAATAATAATAATAATAATAATAATAATAATAATAATAATAATAATAATAATAATAATAATATTAAGATAAAGTAAAGATAATAATAATAATAAAAATAATAATAATAGTAATAATAATAGGATAAATTAATTAAAATAATAATAATATTATTAAAAATATTGCAGGATGCACTAAATCAAAAAACTATTAGCATCACCGTGTATAGATTTTAACTATTGTTCAATTACTTATATTTTCCATCCCACTTCTTTTAGGAAATGTAAAATCCTAGATGGTCTTATTTGAGGGCAAATGAACTTTGAATATCATATCAGAAATAACATTAAGGACCTATTTTTTAATTTTCTAACTAAAAAAAATCTTCACGAAATGTTTGGATTCATTTGCGTTAACAATTCATTGGAAAGAAAATATGAATTTGCATGAATATTTTAATTAAAAAAGTAATGTTCCAAATTGATACTATCGAGGTCAGTCGGCCAGGACAAAACCAAATAATTCCCTTTTGAAACAACTTACTGAGTTAATATAATGTTAGCCAACAAACATGATGTCAAATTAACTATTTTTTTCTTTTTAGTAATGTATCTTAAGTATTTTCTTTCATTCATTTATTTTTACAAGTCAAGCGATACAAAAACATTCAACCAGTTTCATTGACTGTTTTTTTCATACCATAAAACGTATACAGAGCGTTATGATTTTGTTTTCAATTTTGTTTTCCATAAAAACATTTCCTTTTTTTTTATTATTTGATTTTTCTTGCATTTAATTTATTTTCAAATTTTGTTTCAATTGGCAATAATTGTTGTGAATTCGTATTTATTGTTCGCACGTGATTGCATTTCGGTTTTTTGAAAATAAAATATAATTTCAATCATTATAACTCTTTTTTTTTTCATTCTAACAATTTAGCTCTGGCGTAATTTCTCACTTTTTATTTTCTTTAATCTTTATCCACGATAAATAAAACGTATAATCCAAAAACAAATGATTTATTAGTATTAATGAGACGAGCTCGTTAGCCATTACGCCACTCAGGAGGGACACAATATTGCAAATATCGAACTTGCTATGAACTGAAATGTATCGGCGATTCAAGCTTGCTAACCCTTATACTAAGGTGGGATGCCCTTTTAATTAATAGTTTAATTAATTAGAATTTAATTAATTCCTTTAATTTAATTTTAATTTCCATTTTTAAATTTTCTTTAACTTTTTTAAATTTTCTTTAATTCATTTCTTTTAAATTTTCTTTAATCTAATTTTAATTTCCATTTAATTAATAAAAATGGATCTGCGAGACCAGCTTGCTAATCACTATACCAAAATGGGATGCCCTTTTATCCTACCCGTCCACCACAAATAGGATGTGACACCGGATCAGAAGTATGTAGCATTCAGCGAGGATCGAACTCGCTATTAGTATTAATGGATCTATGGCCCAAGCTAGTTAACCTTTACACCCTTATGGTGTGACATAAGTTCGCAAATACTGGGTTTCGAGCAAGTATCCAACTTGCTATTAGTAGAAATAAATCTGCGAGACTAGCTTGCTAACTACTATACCACAACGGGACACCCTTTTACACAATCCGTTCACCACGAGTTGGATGTGACACAAGGTCGTATGGGGAATCCAGCAAGGATCGAACTCGTTATCAGTAGTAATTTATCCGTGACACGAGGGATGTGATACAAGGTCGCAAGTATCGGGCTTCTAGCAAGGATCGAACTCGCTATAACCAGTAATGGATCTGCAAGACGAGCTTGCTAACCATTATATCACGGTGTGGTGCCATTTTACCCAACCTGTATGCAATGGATAGGATGTGGCACAAGGTCACAAATATGGAACATCTAGTGATGATCGAACTCGCTATTTGTAGAAATGGATCTGCGAGACTAGTTTGCTAACCATTATATCACGATGGGATGAGCTTTTACACAATCCGTTCACCATGGATAGGATGGGACACAAGGTCTCAAATATATAGCATCCAGCGATGACCGAACTACCTATTAGTGGAAATGGATCTGCGAGACGAGCTTGCTAACCATTATATCACGATGAGATACTCAATTACACAACCCGTTCGCCATGGATAGGATGGGCACAAGGTTAAAAATATGGGGCATCCAGCGATGATCGTACTCTCTATTAGTAGTAATGGATTTGCGAGACGAGCTTGCTAACCATTATATCACGATGTGATACTCTTTTACACAACCCCTTCGCCACGGATAGGATGAGACACAAGGTTAAAAATATGGGGCATCCAGCGATGATCGAACTTGCTATTAGTAGTAATGGATTTGCGAGACGAGTTTGCTAACCATTATATCACGATGTGATACTCTTTTACACAACCCCTTCGCCACGGATAGGATGAGACACAAGGTTAAAAATATGGGGCATCCAGCGATGACCGAACTCGCAATTAGTAGTAATGGATTTGCGAGACGAGCTTGCTAACCATTATATCACGATGTGATACTCTTTTACACAACCCCTTCGCCACGGATAGGATGAGACACAAGGTTAAAAATATGGGGCATCCAGCGATGATCGAACTTGCTATTAGTAGTAATGGATTTGCGAGACGAGCTTGCTAACCATTATATCACGATGTGATACTCTTTTACACAACCCCTTCGCCACGGATAGGATGAGACACAAGGTTAAAAATATGGGGCATCCAGCGATGACCGAACTCGCAATTAGTAGTAATGGATTTGCGAGACGAGCTTGCTAACCATTATATCACGATGTGATACTCTTTTACACAACCCCTTCGCCACGGATAGGATGAGACACAAGGTTAAAAATATGGGGCATCCAGCGATGACCGAACTCGCTATTAATAGTAATGGATTTGCGAGACAAGCTTACATGCCATTACAGCACGATGTGACGCCTTCTGACAAGGCAAAGGGATTTACAATGAGTTAACGGGTGATCATGAAACATTGATAGTTCTGAAAAACACTCCGCATTTGGCGACAAATTCCAATTCTGTCTCTGCCTATTTCTGCATCGCTGTTGCTACTGAAGTCATGTAACAGAATTACCGTGCGTATTCCTTGCACGGAATAAGGATTTTAGATTTCGCTGTGTCCCATTAGATCAGGTGAATTATTCACTGTCGATTTGAGCCGAAACAGTTGGTCCAGGTTTTAGCAATGCATAGTAAAATGTCTTTATGATGAGACAAATCAGATGGGTAAAATGTATTTCTTCCCTAGATATCTTTTATCTGCAAGTTATGAATAGATGATTTTCAGTTTAGTATCGACTTCCGTTTATCTTCAGTTTAGATTCTGGGAATAAATCCCATTTTTCAGCGCTAGAGGTTAATTGTTAAAATTACTATTACTAGCAAATATATACACCCTCTTGGTGCAAGTATTTAAGTTTTAATGTAATAAAATATTACATTTATTGGAATATTATTATATATATATATATATGGAGAAAAGTAGACAAACACGGGATGTTGTGGAAACTTGATGTTTATTGTCGACGATGCAACGTTTCGGTCTCTTATTAGACCATCTTCAGGACTTGAATATAGTTCTTACTCCAATGATGGAAATTCTCAAAATGCTGAAAGCGGAAGGTCGTCAGGTAACACCTGTGGTACCACCTGTGGTACCACCATTGACCATTTCGGCACTCCCCATTCCAGAGAGAAGAAGAATCCACTAACCACCCCCAACTACACTTCCCCCTACTGACGACCTTCCGCTTTCAGCATTTTGAGAATTTCCATCATTGGAGCAAGAACTATATTCAAGTCCTGAAGATGGTCTAATAAGAGACCGAAACGTTGCATCGTCGACAATAAACATCAAGTTTCCACAACATCCCGTGTTTGTCTACTTTTCTCCACATACTGTCGGATTAACCTCCTCACATTTCTACCATATATATATATATATATATATATATATATATATATATACCAACCCCTCCGCACGAGCAGGATGCGACACAAGGTCAATTTCTTAAGCGGAGTTTAACAGGTTTGAATTCAGAGTTTTCCTTTTACTAGACTGGTTACCTAACCATAGTTAAAGAGTCCAGTCTGCCCTGCTATTTACCCATAGCTGGAGGGAGAATTGGATTCACACCTTTCCCAAGGGTATTAGCGCTAAGTGAAATGCCAACAGCGTCGTCCAGGAATTGAACTCGCGTTAACGAGTCCATTTCCTACGACTCTAACCATTAGGCCACGCGCCTATTATTTTATATAAGGTGTGCTCTATTTACCCACCTGGATTTATAGACAGCCTACGTTACGTGGTTTATTACTTCGCCAGTCTGATACACTACTTAAACCCCCAAAATTCTAATTGCACATATTGAGGAGGGACTTACAATACCGGATGATTACCAATACTCAGGACTCTTTACCAAGGATCCAATTCCACTGGACAAGCACGCTTGCTTGAAAGCCAAATGATGTCCCATAAAAACTTAACAACATTAAATTAGAAAGGCTAATGAAACTAAATAAGAATACAAATAAAAAAGGTTTGAAACAGAGGGTGGTATAATAAAAAAGTAGAAAACCTGAAACTTACTTTCCATCATTCCTGTCTTTCATTGCTAAATTTTTATAATTTAACTATTTAGTAAAAATAGAAAGTAAACTCATAGTCACCGTTTCTCTCAATAGCAATGTTCCACCTTCGAATGAGATCATGCATCCCTTCCCGTAAAATGTTTTTATGCTTTAACGATCAAATAAACGACTGATGAAGCCGAGCTCAATGCATGGGGAAATATATCTCCTACATATACTTGTGTGAGTTTTGTTCCTTTGTCCACATTTCTCCCTCTAATCTTTACTTCATATATATATATATATATATATGTGTGTGTGTGTGTGTGTGTGTGTTGTGTACTTAATAGACTCATGAAATGTATGTATATATATATATATATATATATATATATATATTAAATACGACCCTTGCCAACTTTAAAGCGTCTAGGGTTTTCTTAAATTACTTTGGAGCTGCCATAAGTTTTGCACTAATTGTGCAATGTGGCTCGGGAAGGAACTTTCAGTAAATAACGATTCACCAATCTTGAAAGCATTTATCAAAACTGCTGGCCTTTTCCCAACAAAAAAGTTTTCGTCTTGTTTCACTTTGGCCAATGAAAATCAAATATTTTCGCCTCTAACTTCCTTAACTTCTCTCCTCGTGGCTAACACGATCCTAAAGGAAGTAGAAATATTTCACCCTTTTCATCTCCAGGGATTCTAGCTTTTATCTTATTTTCCTTCTCTTTATTTATCTTCATTTTTCTTGCTTGTTAACAACTTTCCTTGATGATTACTGGCAAAGTCTGTGGTTCCATATAGACTCGGCTACAAGTCGATTTCGTCTAGAGTCTGGCTCTTTATTTCTCTCTAGTCAACAATTTCAAAGAATGTCACTGAGGAAAGGTTAAACTATTTAACAAATAAAAACTCTTTTTAGGAAACTCCATGTAGGTTAGTGTAGGTCGATTTTTCACTTTATTTATTTTTTCAAATAAATTAGCCGAGAGACTAATGTTTTAAAAATATTTTCTTCTATACAGCATTTTTTCAACATAACTTCCTTCTCTGGCAATGAAATGCCAACCAGCAAAAACTTACATTGATCAGTTCTGAGCGGACACTGGATGCTACGGGAACGATGACCAATAGGGACGGATGTGGCGAGAGTAATGGGAATACGTGCAGTCAGTGCAACATGATACATATATATATATATATATATATATATATATATATATATATATATATATATACTAGCAAATATATGCACCCTCTGGGTGCAAGTATTTAAGTTTTGATATAATAAAATATTATATTAAATTAGAAAGGCTAATGAAACTGACTAAGAATGCAGATAAAAAGATCTGCAACAGAGGGGGTATAATCGAAAAATAGAACAACTTTGAAACTAACTATTCCATCATTTTCCATTACTCCCCTCTTTCATTGGTAAATTTTCCTAATTTAACTATTTAGTTAAAATACGAAGTAAAGCATAATATTACAGTTATTTCTTCTTGTAAATAAATTTCTTTTAAAATTTATCCACGAGATTTTTGTTTATATTTCTTAAGATAAAACCAAACAATTAGAAACCAATAATACCAAGCACATATTTATTAAAATAAAATTTTAAATATCAATATGCAAATTAGGCTTCTCGTTCAAACTGTAAACCGCTATTTTGTTGTATATATAAATACAATTGCATGTTATTAGTACGTAGATATGGTCAACAGTATTAATAATGTAAAACAATTTTTATTAATAACTGAAGGCTTAAAAGAATGAAATTATGGAGAATTTGACGTAAATAATTAAGGGAATTGTGACTTGCGTAGTAATATAGTTTCGGTTACAGACAGAAAAACACACAATCTCCATTATGATAAGATGTGTGTGTGTGTGTGTGTGAATATTTGTGTGTGTTAGGATAGCGTATACATGAAGTTGGTCTGAGAATTGCATAAGCAAGAAACTGTCAGTAACCAAGAGCCGTTGACTTCATGTCGACGCTACCATAACTTAGATATACATGATCTATCCACGATATAGATTTCGACTAGAGTCTGGCTCTTTATTTCTCTCTAGTCAACAGTTTCAAAGAACGTCACTGAGGAAAGGTTAAACTATTTAACAAATTGAAACTCCATGTAGGTTAGTGTAGGTCGATTTTTCACTTTTTAAAAATATCAACCTGTCCATCTATGCAAAAGTTGTGTTTATACTGAAACCATGTACTATGCAAATGTAGCAAACTAGCACAACGATAATACAAAACTAGGCCCGACTGGGTGGGGAAGGTTATAACACTATTAAAGTGTTATGGGTTGATTGGCGATCTTTTAATTAATTACTAATTAATTAAAACTACCTTAATTATTAATTAGGGCAGTTTGTTAAAAGTTAAAAGTTACGTTAAGAAAAGAAAATGTAAAAATAAGAAACAACAACAACAACAACAACAACAATAATAATAATAATAATAATAATAATAATAATAATAATAATGATTATATTAAAAATATAAATTTATCCAAACAAAGAGTTGTCACGTAGGCCAAAAAATTCCTTAAATTATGGAATTTGACCGATATCATCGGAATGTTAAATTTTGACAAAATGTGGCAGTTGGAAAAAAAACAATGGAAAACTACCACTAAGGATGACACAAGGCCATTTAGACACGTAGGCAATGTTATTGAGTAGCTGGCCAATCAGAGACGTGTGTTTGGAGGGGGTCTAGACGCCATAAATAACAGAAGTTCAACCGAGAGAAGATAGAAGAGAGACTAAGGCGGAGAACTTCCACCGGAGTAAGGCACATCGAAACCAGAGAGCTCACTATAGCTCGGAGCCCTTGCGACAACTTTACCGATACACTCTGACATCTTACCACTCGGTACCAAATTAACCAAAAACAACTAGCTGTAGATTGCCAGTGAACTTACAGAGAAATTACCTCGCTCTTCTTACATTATGCAAAATTACTAAACATTATATTACAATAAATGTATTTATCTTGTACATAATCATCAGAAGGCGTTTCTGTTTGTTTTGTTTGATTGACCCCGTTGACAGCTTTTGGTAATTTGACCATATTTCAGCCGAGTTGATGAGAAATCATAGAACCAGCTATCCTTCAGGACACTATAGTACTATAATCTGTGCTACGACCAGCATAGAATAATCCTCATACACTATGGTATTATATTTGGTATCATTCCAATAGAACGACTGTAATGCTGAGCCGCAGTATCGTTCCATAAATTGAAACCATGCACCAGCGAAGTATTATAAGGTGATCCACTGGGAATTATGCAAAAAATTTATTTTGACCATACAACAAAATGGTATATGCATAAACCAGAATCTGTTCTTGAGAACGAAACGCATAAAAATCTCTGGGACTTTGAGATAAAAACAGATCACCTTATCCCAGACTTAGTATTGATTAACAAAAAAGAAAGAACTTGTCAACTGGTGGATTTTGCAGTTTCAGCAGATCACAGGTTGAAGATGAAGGAAAACGAAAAAATGGACAAATACCTGGACCTTGCCAGAGAACTGAAAAAGTTATGGAATAGTGATACCAATTGTAGTTGGTGCATTTGGAACGGTCCCAAAAATCTGGAAATCAGAGGGAGAATCAAGACCATCCAGAATACTGCACTGCTGCAATCTGCCAGAATACTCAGAAAAGTACTGGAGACCTGAGGAGACTTGTTGCCACTCAGACTCCAGTGAAAGGCCATCAGCTAATGCTGATGTGAAAAACTCAAAATAAGCGAACAATAATAACAATAATAATAATAACGAAGGCTGAAGACTATAGCAGCTAATATGATGTATACATACTAAGTTCGTGATGATATCTACCTATATTAGAGTAGGTCAATTTTTCACATTTTAAAAATATCAAATTGTCAATCCATGCGAAAGTTTTGGGTTTGTATACTGAATACTGATACCAAAAATTAGATCTTTTACTTGTACCATTGTTTGAGAAAATAGCATCAAAGATCGTCTACTAAAATGCACTAAAATACTTGTTTTTACATTTGGCCAAGAAATTGGTTATGACATTTACCGTTTTCAATATTTAAATCAGAAATGTTATTTTATTTTATTAAAATGAAACGAATAAAATATTATAAATAGAATTCAAATTGAAAACATGCCCCCCCCCCCATCACTACCGACACCTCTGATATTCTGCTTTTTACCACATTAATTATACTGTAACAGACGATTTTTGATGCAGCAATGCAGTAGTCTGGATGGTTTCTTTTGTTCCTTTGATTTCCAATTCCTCCAATTATAATACCTTGTTATCAACTACCATATGCCAATCCGCCATTTCATAAATGTCGGAAGCTAGCTTAATTCACACATGAACCGAGCCTCTACTGTAGCCAACTCCTCCTAGATTAGTTTCATATGCATCGTTCGGCTTACAGACATTAATTTAGATATGTATTTCTTTTAGACAGTGAGTATTTTTATAGAACATAAAGATGTTATATCCATGAAGATTTAGTAATTACTTTTTGCAATATAGATTACAGAAAATGTCTGTTGTCATGTTGATGTCTTCTGTAAAATAAATAAAAAATCTATACATATATTTGTGCGACACTTACGATGGAAGAAAAACAATTTGAAAAGATTGGAAAATAAAACAATATGAAAACAAAATCTCGATACAATACACCGACACAAGTCTATTAAAACTATCACGGATAATATTTTCTATGATCTTAGTTGCACATATATTAATGAGAAATCAAAGTGAATTTTTAACTTCCATGATCAATCCGCCTGTTGTTAATTACTGGGATATGAATTGAATGTGTAGTTCTTATAATACGTTAGAAGGCTCACAGTAACCTTCCAATGTAGGTGAATATATCTATTATTATACTAAAGCTGAGATTATCAACTTTCTTTTCCTAAATGATTTTTTTCTATTTATGTTATGGACACAATATTTATACTTAGATATTCCTTGGTTTTAGGACTACTCATTGTTTAAAAAAATCAGTTTAATTGGTTTTAATTATCCGTAATTAGCAATTAAGTCAACAACAGACAAATCCCTTTTCTTATATTATATATGATTCTCTTCTTTCCCTGTATAGAGAGTTAACGTGAGTGGGAGAGTTAACGTGAGTAGTCTAGTACATAAATAAATCCGAACAAAAAAGTACAACATAATAACGATACAGACTTTATTGCCTGAGCACGTGTAGTTGACATACAAGATACAAAACAGATAGGTCGATAAGTCCTTTGAAAGTACGAAAGAGTTCATAAAGAACCCGAGAGTCACTTTCTGATTGTTATGGGCAAAGCCCCCACTTAATGGACATAGACACCACGCGTCTAGTTCATCTTTTGTGGATGCTAGACCAAGAGAAAGAGAGAATGAGAATTTCCTGGGCTGCTGTTTAAATACCTAGCTAATAGTCACCTAGTGGCGAAAAACTTGCTGTAAGGTAAGATAAACCTTTTGGAACCAAGTCCATCCCAGCAGGGGCAGACAATCGCTACACTGGCTTATCTGCTGTTCCCACTGGAAATTTACGAAAGCCCTTTTGATAAAGTCTAATTAGGGGAAGAAATCAGTTGACTTCTTAAATATTAGATAGGAATAAGTTTTAAAAAAAACGTCGTTGGGGTCGCCTAAAATCGGTAACAGCCAGAAAGCGAGGGAGCCTCCCATTTTCATTAGCGCTTGACCAAGGAGATTGTTTTTGGCGTCTGAGGTGAAGTGCCACACCTACCATTAACTCATCACTTTACCGCACAGAATCTCTGTGCTACTCATATGCTGAGTTGGCGAGGGTCGGTATCGAACCCGGAAGCTTGTGGTTCCTAGGCGGACGCTCTTCCGACTGAACTAAACCGACCCTTAAAAAGAGATACTTAAGCAATAAAACTGACCTAAGCAATAAAAATGAGTAACAAATTATTGAATAAAGTCAGGGAGGTTTATTTACTTCTTGTTATTAAGATTTATTTTTCTGATTTCCATGTTATTGTTGTTGATCGTGGTTGCTCTATGTTTTTCGATTTTAATTACAAATTTCGGCAGCTGCCAGAGTCAGCGATGAGTTTGAAAAAGTTAGTAAGCAGTGAAAGGCGGTTTAGTAGCAAGAAACGGTTCGTAACAATATTATTAGTGATCTTTTTGATTTAGCTTATAAAAGAGATATAAATATAAAGAGTAGAATGTATAGTCATATGAATTAAAGTTGAACTGTTGAAAAAATAGACTGTATTGCCTTTGTGTAAGAATTGTGTGTATTGGTTTACTTGTTGTTAATGATAGTACGGAGAATATTGAAAAATAATATATATGAAATCCGTAAATACCCGATTACCTGCCTCTCCATATATATATATATATATATATATATATATATGGATCAGGGGAAATGGAAATGGTATAGTTGTTCACATGGCTCGTACAATTAGATATCATCAATCTGAACAACTCGTTTTTTCATTTTTTTATATACTCAAAGTTAGAGAGAGAGAGAGAGAGAGAGAGAGAGAGAGAGAGAGAGAGAGAGAGAGAGAGAGAGAACGCACATATATATATGATGGGGATTCGTTATCTGTCAGTAACCGAAACTATTATTATTATTATTATTATTATTATTATTATTATTATTATTATGTGAGTTTTTCCACCAGCGTTAGCTGATGGTATTTCACTGGAGTCTTAGTGACAACGAGTCTCCCCAGGTCTACAGGACTATTCTGGTTATTCTAGCCGTTTGCTGCAATGCAGTAGTCTGCATGGTCTCAATTCTTCTTCTGGTTTCCAGATCCTCCAGTCTTTTTTCCAAGCCTTTTGGACCATTCCAAGTGCAGCAACTACAATTGGTTTCACTTTGACCCTCCTATTCCACAGGTTTTTCAATTCTCTGGCTAGGTCCAGGTATTTGTTCATCTTTTCGTTTTCCTTCATCTTCACCCCGTGGTCTGCTGGAAGCGAAGAGTCCACCAGTTGACAAGTTCTCTTTTCTTTTCTTTTTTGTTAATCGACACTAGGTTTGGTTTCCTGGTTGGGATGGGGTGATCCGTCTTTATTCACTCCTTGTGAGTTTGACACACCAGTGTAAGCTATTGGTATTTTACTGGAGTCTGAGTGACAACAAGTCTCCTCAGGTTTCCAAGACTCTTCTGAGTATTCTAGCTGATTTCAACAATGCCGATATTTAATGATGTCAATTCTTCCTCATATACCATAGGTTTTTTTTTCAATTCTCTAGCAGGGTCTAGGTATTTGTATACATTTGCATTTTCTTTCATCTCCCCCCCCCTAAGATCTGCTGGAAATGCAATTATTATTATCATCATTATTTCACTCAATGAGAGTTTTCCCACCTGCCTTAGCCGGTTGTTCAATGTAGGCTGAATCACAACAGGTATCCTCAGGTATCAAGGATTCTTCTAGCCTATATTATCAATGTTGCTCTTTGGATGGGCTCGATTCTTCCTCTGATTTCCAATTCACCCAGATTCTTTTCCTAAACATTTGGTGACCATTCCAAGGGTCCCAATTACAATAGGTAGTACATTTACCTTGATACCTGTTGTAGGCGGGGATCAGAGTGTAGTAGCTGTTCCAGTTATAATGCTTTGAAACTTGCCTAGTCCCTTCAGGGGGTCCAGTGTGCTTCGGCCACTGGACCGGGTTAAAGTACAATTATTAGCGTCTATCCCAGAGGGCCACCCCTCCAGGCAATACCTGGTCTTTATGGGTAGAGCTGGGTTTATTGCCCAGCGTCTGAGGCGCCCCTTAAGGGGGAATGCCGAAGGTATCGACGCAATTTTTGTTCTTTCTCACCCATGAGCTTCGGCTTGTGGGTGGGCCCACGTTAAAACGAGGCCTTGTGCCCAGTCTATACAAGTGGGGTATGAGACAAATATCTTTACCTTGATGTTCCACAGTTTTGTCAATTCCTTGGCCAGGTCCAAGTATGTGTCTGTCTTTTCGCGTTATTTCATTTACACTCTCTGATCCACCGCAATGGCAAAATCCACGATATGACAAGATTTCCTCTTGTTGTTAAGTAACACTAGGTCTCCTCTCCTAACCGGCATTATGTAATCCGTCTCTATCTCAAAGTCCCATAGGATGTTATGCATCTCATTTTCCAGGAGAGACTCGGGTTTGTTCATACATTATTTGAAACATGGTGAAAATTGATTTTCTTGCACATTTTTCAGTGGATTACCTTTCCCACCCAGACGTGCATAATCTTGTATTTCCTTTGTGGTTAATTCCATGTCAAATCATCCAGGATATGTCACCCATCTCTTCAATTTTTCCAAAATTTTGTCTAAGTGCGGATTACGTTAAAGTTAGACAATCCCAAAATTTAAAATTCCAATTCCAAAAATTGGCGAAGTTACTTCCGAATTTTTAAGGGGGTTCACGAAAAATAGCGACTTTTTGTAACCTATTTTTGTCTGTAAAATGAATTCTAGAGTTTCCCTACTCCTGGAAATTGATTCATAAAAGCATTTTGCTTAAGGAATCTAAAAATTTTATTAAAAATTCTTAGAGAGAACTAATTTTAAGTTATTGATGATTTCTGATTTTTTCATAGCAACATCAATATCCCGATGTGGCACTGCATCTATGACATTTTTTTCTATTAGTATTTCACCTATATTGAACATTATTTGTATCAAAAAGATAGTTTGATTTTTGCTCAAAACTCATTTTACTGACAAAAATAGATTTTTGGAATTGGAAGCTCAAATTTTGTGGATTGTCTAATGTTAGAATAGTCCACACCTGGAAAAAAATTCAGAAAATTGAAAGAGTGGTGACACTTTTACTTTTTTTCTGGATGATTTGACATGGAATTACCCTTGTGCTAGTTTATTGAACCTTGTCGTTTTTGTTTAAACACATTCTACACTTGCTATTCAGTTGAGTCTTATCTTTTATTACTTTTACTAGCAAATATATGCACCCTCCGGGTGCAAGTATTTAAGTTTTACTGTAATGAAATATCGTATTAAATTAGAAAGTCTAATAAGAATGCAGATAAAAAGATTTGAAACAGAGTGGGGGTATAATAGAAAAATAGAAATGAAACTTACTCTTCCATCACTCCCGTCTTTCATTGCTGAAATTTACTTATTCAACTATTTAGTTGAATTAGAAAATAAAGAATAAAATTACACTTATTTTTTCTTGTTAATGGATTTCATTTAAGATTCATTGGAGAGATTTTTGCTTATATTCATTAAAATAAAATCAAACAGTTAGAAATCAATAATAATAAGCACATATTTAATAAAATCACATTTTTAATATCAATATGCAAATTAGCCTTCCCGTTCACACTGCAAACCGCTATTTTTTGTATATATAAATACAATAGCATGTTATTAGTATGTAGATATGGACAACACTAATAAAAAGGTGAAGCAATTTTATTAATAATTGAGATTTAAATTTAAATATAAATAAAATCATGCAGAATTTGATGTAAATAACTATGTTAATTGTGACTCGATTAGTAATATAGTTTCGGTTACAGACAGAAAAACACACAATCTCCATTATAATAAGATATAGTTTGTTCTGATGGCATCGATTTGCAATTCGATTATAAGAGATTCAATTTCTCTATCGAGTCTTCGCTTCCTTACTAATATCTATGTTTCACTACGGATAAAATATGCGAATTGTAATTGACAGAACTTCCAATTCAGTAGCAGTGGATCTGCGAGACTAGCTTGCTAACCACAGAGCAACGACGGAAATATCTTTATGCTTAATGTGTTTTCTACGGGCAAAGTTGGGGACCGTTCACGTTTACTAACTACATTTGTAATCATTTTATCCTCATATTCCACAGTTTTGTTTTCAATTCTCTAACAAGGTCTAGGTATTTGTAAATATGAGGCAAGAGTTGTGGGAAATGGACACGTCGACCCGAGTTCAATTCCTGGACGAACTGTTTGCATTTCACATGGGAAAGGTATGAATCCAATTATCTCTCCGGTTATGGGTAAATAGCAGGGCAGACTGGGCTCTTTACCCATGGCTAGGTAACTAGTTTAAGAGAAGGAAAACTTTGAATTCAAACCTGTTAAACTCTGCTTAAGAAATTGACCTTGTGTCACATCCTGCTCGTGCGGAGGGGTTGGTTATATATATATATATATATATATATATATATATATATATGTTGTGTGTGTGTGTGTGTGTGTGTGTAAAATAAAAGGATATTTAATCCGACAATGTGAATTTGATATATTGAAAAAACAAATGATGTTTACAAATGCATGGGATCATCAGGAGAGAATGTGCACCGTTTCGGGGCCTTCCTCTCAACGGTTTTAACTGCACATGGCCCGCCTCACTGTTGTGAGGTCCCTCGGAATATCTGTATCGACCGTATGTAATATATCGGTCTTCAACTAGAGCAAATACGGGATGAAATGAATGCTAGAAGAAGAATGCGCAAACAGAACGCTGTTAGTTAATGTTGGAATTTTTCAAAATATGCGTTATCTGTATTAAGAATAAAATGAAATCTTATTTTTAATTTTTTTAAATCAGAAGCATTACAGTATATAATAAGACTCCAAAGAGCCTGATGTAAAATTGTATAAAAAGTGTATAATTGTATGAAAAGTGTATATTAAGTATCAAAATTGTTCATAATACACCCCAACTATTAAATAAGTAACCAATAAGTCCACAGCACAACTGAAAAAGACAATTATCCTCAAACACTACGGATTTACCAACACCACAAACTTTCTGGAACCTTACATCTTTTACATTTCCTGTCTGACAAGTCTTTCGCCGATCCGTTCTAATCTTCGGGCCATCCTTCTGGTGTCAGGGTGGAACTGCTATACCAGTCCACCGAATGTTTCGTCACTAGCGCTTTCGGCAATGCACTTTGCCATCCTCAGGTGGAAACGATGGAATAGTTTTTAACGAGAACGAGTAGAAGCAAGGAATTAGTGGGAGGTAATATCAATAGGTAGTGGGAGGTTTTTGGAATGGTAGTAGTTTGATTTATAAAAGCATTTTGCTTGAGAAATCTAAAAATGCTATCAAAAAGCGACTTTAAAACTTGCTATTCAGTAGTAATGGATCAACGAAACTATCTTGCTAACCATCAGATATTTGTCAGGCCTGGTATACCATATTCCTATCAAATAAGAATTTTCTACCCATCAAGTAATGTTCGATTGGAATGGGATTGTATAACGACACGCTGATGTAGAATTACTGCACCACGTTCTGATTTGATTGCCTTAGTGATGTAACCCTACGCGTGCAGAATTCGCAAACAAGATATACATAGGAAAGAATATTAAAGGATGACTGAAGCAATATTCGGTGTGCTTAAAGAAATATCCACACGCGAATAAACAAGAGGAAATTTATACAGGGTGTTGCAGAAATTCACCTTACATATCAACCTGTCACCTGTGTGTTTCAAGAAAACGTAGGCAAGTGGCAATGGTAGCTCCATCTACTTAATCTCTGACCGTTTCTCAGTTTTGATCCGTTATCATCATGTCTTGGACCGGTGCATGCCGTTCGTTTTTTTATAGTAAATTATTTCACAGAAAGCCGTATAGTAGAGTAAATAAGTAAGTAAAGTTGATGGATTGGCCTATTATCTGTGTTGTAAAGTAGTTATCACCCCTTCAGCATTTTTATAGTACAAATCTATTCTAATGCATTTTTATAGTAAAAATCTATTCCAATGCATTTTTATAGTAAAATCTATTCCAAT
>CM042159.1:24666668-24669168 GCA_023376005.1 Doryteuthis pealeii | reverse complement strand
TTTTTTAAAGAAAGAAATAAACTATTCATAGAATAAACGAATTTTTAAAAAATTAAATTGATACCTAAATTTTTCTACCTATGAATAAAGACACATTTTTTATTCCGAGTTGCTTTGTATTATTACATCTGAGGATTAAAAGAAAATGAATTTAACAAATGCATGTTTTATCCCTTTAATACAACAAGCAAATAAGGAACTGAACATGAATTGTTGTCATACGCACCCAAAGATTATGTTTTAAATAGTCAAAAGTTTAGAATAACATTAAATAGATAAATAAGTATTGAAAATGATAAAAAAAACTCTAGAATAACGAACAATGTAATACAGGAATTCTAAGCGATTTTTAATAGATATGGAATTTTGGCAAATTATTTACCTCCTACCCTTCTTTTCTCTCTATTTTACTTCGTAGTCTTCCTAAAATCGTTTCATACCAGTCATGGACAGGGTACTTCTGCTAGTAATTCATGTCTTTTTTTAATATTCTGGTATCATTAAAATTTTATTACGTTTCAATTCTCTCATTTAATGCACAACGTCAATTGAAAAAGAGTATCCTTGAATTCTGTCTTTTTAGAAGAAACGTTATTTCCAAATTATGTTCATATTTTTACAATCTTTAATTTTGTCGGAGGAGAGAATATTTCTCATAGAAATGAATTTATTTTTAGAATATTCGAAGTTGGGTAATAAGGAAGTCAATGCAGACTACAATTCCACCTTCGTTTCGAGTCCGCTGGAAAAAAAATGAAAATGAAAAGAAAAAAAATTGAGCATTAGCCGAAAAAAGAAACAAACAAAGGTGACCATAAATCGTCCAGTATGTATCTGGGTATCTTCTGTGCTTTATTATATTTTTTGAATGGGTATAATATATATATATATATATATATATATATATATATATATAATATACCCAATATACCCACTTACATAAATCCACCAAGCAAATAAGTATAAAATCTTATTTACTTCCGGATTTTTTTCCTGAAACTGATTAAAATTGCTCAATATAAAGAGCTAAATAGACGATTAAAATCGAAGGTTTTAAAACTACCGACTTAAGTTCTCGCAGTAGCGCGAATCTTTAGGTATTTCTCTGAAGTTTCGCGCTACTGCGAGAATCTTAAGTCGGTAGTTTTTAAACCATTCGATTGTAATCGTGTTTATATTATATATATATATATATATATATATATATATATATATTATATATATGTGTGTGTGTGTGTGTGTGTGTGTGTGTAAAACTTGTCAGGGTAATGTCGGTATCAGCCATGCAGCGAGGGAGTCTATCCCTTTTTCACTATAGACCAAGGAGATTATTTTAGCGTCTGAGGCGGAGCACCACACCTACCATCAGCTCCTACTTTACACCACAAATCCCTGTGCTACTCACATGCTGAGTTAGCGATGGCAGGTATCGAACTAGGAACCTTGTGGTTTCTAACCGAACACTCTACCGACTGACCTAACCCAGACCCATATATATAAACCAAATTTCAAACAAATTTCAATCAATAAAACAGAATCCTTGCTATTTTCAAGTTGTATTCCTTTTTACGCTTCCTAACAATTTCTTTGATGTTAAAATCTTGAAAGGCATTAATGATTTATCCGAAAGAGCCATCATTGGCAGACCAAGTACTTTCGGGTCTTTCAAAACCATTATCTTTGTAGGGTATATCTGTTTATCATTATAATGAAACTGTTTAGTTTTTAAATAAACTGTTGTGTTGCATTTGTTATCAAGGTGACACTATGCAACAGTGGCAGTTTATATTTTGAATATTTCTATTAATAATACTAGCAAATATATGCACCCTCCGGGTGCAAGTTATAATGTCATAAAATATCATATTAAATTAGAAAGTCTAAAGAAACTAAAAAAAATGCAGATAAAAGGATTTGAAACATAGAGGGGTATAATCGAAAAAATAACAGCTGTAGCTTCCTCTTCCATCACCTCCGTCTTTCCTTGCTAAATTTTTCTAATTTAACTATTTAGTTAAAATAGGAAGTAAAGAATAAAATTACAGTTATTCTTTTTGTTAATTGATTTCTTTTAAGATTTATCTCCGAGATTTTTGCTCATATTCATTAAGATAAAATCAAATAATTAGAAATCAATAATACTAAGCACATATTATAAAATCAAATTTTAAATATCAATGCAAATTAGCCTTCCCATTCACACGGTAAACCGCTATTTGTTGTACATATAAATACAATTGCATTTATTAGTACGTAGATATGGCCAGCAGTATAATAATGAAAAACAATTTTATTAATAATTGAGGCTTGAATAAAAATGATTCATGGAGAATGTGATGTATAATAACAAAATGGATAGTGACGTGAGCAGTCATATAGTTTCGGTTACAGACAAACAAACACATAATCTCCATTATAATAAGATTACAAACATAATTTAGAATAAACATTTTTCTATCTATCTACTTTAAGCATTTTGGCATATAAAGTTTTCTAACAA
>CM042159.1:24659168-24661668 GCA_023376005.1 Doryteuthis pealeii | reverse complement strand
TTAGGCAAGAATGTAAATAGGTGATTTTTTTACTAATTACTGGGTGTGCTGACTTCAAATTTATAAACAGTTTTGTTCCATCACCTCTAGTTTTCTGTCTATCAAATAGTCTCATTTTAGTATATACAGACTATATACGTGCTTATTTCAACATTTACAACAGCTTATTACAGATAAAACAGGATAGATAAAGAACATTGACGGAATAAATATACTTGGATGACGCAATGTACACAATTCATAGTATCACAGACAGTTAGAATTGTGTTTTATTAGATGATCTGCTGTATTTTGCCTCTGCAAGAGCATCCAGCAGAAGTCTCCCATCATGCCGGGGTTCCAGTTGCCTTGCTAGTTGCTCTCTATCTTTGTAATGTCTTGGTGGAATTTTTTTCCGTGCTCATCACTCACTGCTCCAAGGTTTGGAGGGAAGAAGTTGAGGTGGGAATGGAGAAAATGAATTTTGAGTGACATTCGGTATCCCATTTCCTCATAAGTCTTTTGCAACTTCACAATACAGGCTTGGTAATTTGGTACGCGTGTGTTACCAAGGAAGCCACTACAGACTGACTTTAATGCTTCCCATGCTCTCAGTTTTTTTGTATAATAACTAGAAAAGAAGACATAAGTCACACAATATTAGAAATTAACCCTGAATGCATATACGCCTTTATGTACAGTATTTGTACAAAATGTACAGTATGCATATCTAAAAAAAACTAGAGGTGATGAGTAAAAACGGATTTCAAATCTGAATTCAGCACCCCCAAATTAGGTTAAAACAGCTATTTTTGTGCTTGCCTCAATTTCTTTGTAAACCAGTGTTATCTAATAAGGAATTGAATAATAAACGTATTGTTTTTTTTTTGTTTTATTATTTTCGCTTCCCGTTGGAAGCTCTCGGTATTATCTGTATAGTTTTTTAATATTTTCCCTGTTGTATCTTTTTTTATTTTAATGAATTTTCAAATTAGTGATATTTCTTTGTTTGTTTGGTTTAGCTTTCAATTTCCGGTTGCTTCATTTCACAAGCAAAACATCTCTGGCTTCCGCCAATAAAACTGTTTTCTCTCCAACATATCTTGGCAATATTTCTTCAAGTCAATATACGTTCGAGCTCCATTCTCGGGATTACGTTTGATTGATACATGCACACACACACACACACACACACACACACACACACACACACACTTACACATGCACATATATATACAAAGTGTCAAAAAAGTATCGAGATTTTTCGTACTTTTTGACACACGTTGTATTCTGAAGAAAAAAGATAACGTTTTATTCATTTTTTTTCAGAACACAAGGTGTGTCAAAAACGTTTAAAGCTGTATTTACCAAGATAGAAATGAAGAATGAATGGAACGTTATTTCTTTCAGAGCACGAGGTGTGACAAAAAGTACAAAAAATCTCGATTCTTTTTTGACACACCTTGTATACTAGAAACCAGCTTTCTAATATGCATACAAGGTGTGTCATAAAAGTGCTGAGTTTGAAGCTGTATTTACCAAGATAGAAATGAACAATAAATGGAACGTTAATTTTTTTCCGAATACAAGGTGTGTCATAAAAGTATCAACATTGAAGCAGTCTTTACCAAGATAGAAATGAACAATTAATGAAACGTTAATTTCTTTCAGAATACAAGGTCTGTCATAAAAGTATCAAGATTGAATTTGTCTTTACCAAGATAGAAATGAACAATGAATGGAACGTTATTTTTTCTGAATACAAGGTGTGTCAGAAAAATACCGACATTGAAGCAGTATTTACCAAGATAGAAATGAACAATGAATAGAACGTTAATTTTTTTCAGAATACAAGGTGTGTCATAAAAGTATCAAGATTGATGCTGTATTTACCAAGATAGAAATTAACAATAAATGGAACGTTAATTTTTTTCCAGAATACAAGGTGTGTCATAAAAGTGCAGAATATTCAAACGTCTTCGGCAGAAAAAAAACAGCTATCAAGGGTTGAGATGCCGTAAAATCCAACAAATTAGAAACCATCTTTCTAATATGCACACAAGGTGTATCATAAAAGTGCCGAGTTTGAAGCTGTATTTACCAAGATAGAAATGATCAATGAATGAAACGTTAATTTTTTCCGAATACAAGGTAGGTCAAAATGTATACAAAATCTCAATATTTTTGACACACCTTGTATATCAATAGAAAATAATTATACGAGTAATAAGAAATTGAACCCTAAACCTCTTGTTTTCTTGTTTTCTTATTTCCGTGCTAATTATTCCCCCAATTGAAGATTTGAGCATGTTTTTTTTTTGTTTGTTTATGTTTTTTTCTATTGTATTTTTTAAAATGAATTTTAAATTAGCGTTATTAGTTTGTTTGGTTGGCTTTGCTTTCAATTTCCGGTTGCTTCATTTCACAAGCAAAACATCTCTGGCTTCCGCCAATAAAACTGTTTTCTCTCAAAATTTCAAAATTTATGTTATCAATATTTGTTTAAGATAGAAAGCCCGGC
>CM042159.1:24629168-24654168 GCA_023376005.1 Doryteuthis pealeii | reverse complement strand
CACACACACACACACACACACACACACACATATATATATAATATATATATATATATATATATATATATATGATGTGGGTAAAAGGATAGTGAACAAAAAATAATAACTCAAAACAAATCTAAGAGTTGAAATATTTCGTCCTATTTATAAGAACCTCCTCCTTCGTCCTACCCCTTAAACTTTCCCTACACTTCATTCATGTTATCCTCATCCCTTATTCCGCCCCTAACCTCCCTACCCTTCATTTCCGCTACCAACTTACTCCCTCATCAAATCACATGTACGTCATTTTTGCTTTGAATAAAAATCATTTGACTGAAGATGTCCATATGAAAAGGACGAAATATTTCGAATCCTAGATTTGTTTTGAGTTATCATTTTTTGTTCACTATCCTTTTACCTAACTCATACTATGGGATTTTACTCCAACGATCGTATCTTCATATATATATATATATATATATATATATATAATATATATGAGTATGCAAAGGTGGAATGAAAACATATATATATATATTATATATATATATATATATATATATATATATATGGGAGATATGTGCTTAATTTAAGTCGTACCTAATTTTGAAAATTAATTGATTAATAATTAATTAATTAGGCGTGAATGCCTATCAAATGTAAGGCTAAACAAATCGAGAAAAAACAATCTCTGTATGTACATTTCGGCCTTTTAGGCCTCATCAGCAGAGCTATAGATAGGAATACCGCCCTGTGCGTGATTCGAAACCGGACTGTCAAGCTGACAGGGCGGTCTTCCTATCTATAGCTCTGCTGATGAGGCCTAATATGCCGAAATGTACATACAGAGATTGATTTTTCTCGATTTGTTTAGCCTTACATTTAATAGGCATTCCGCCTAATTAATTAATTATTAATCAATTAATTTTCAAAATTAGGTACGACTTAAGTTAAGCACATATTCTCCCAAAAATGGTCGGCAAAAAGCCATATCCAAACACACCGTGTTTACATATCATATATATATATATATATATATATATATATATATATATATATATATATTTAGTGCGTATGTCCATGCTCACGAGTGAGTTATTGTCTGTATAATCTCTTTATGCTAAGTGTATTCGTGATATATGCATGTATACATTGTTGTATTCTGTACATGAACAAGTGTGCTTGTGTGTGAGACTATGTTTGTATTCCTCAGTGTGTCTTCCTGTGGAGTTAATATGCAAATAGCTCTATTCATCACTATGCCTCATTGCGCACTGTGTGTGTCTGTTACATATTATTACATGCTATCAGTTCGTTTTCCTCGCATAGATTCAACACTCTCTTCGCCTAACGAATCAGTCTCCAGGGTCAAAGGAGTTTAGAGCTGTCAATCATTTCGTATTATAAGAAATTAATAATTTCTTAGGACCATTAATCAGAAATTTATTCGTTTTATGCTAAACACCAAAGCTGTCAAATTCTTCGGAGTTAGCGAAAGGAATATTTTTAGAGATGCTACTGCGTGAAACGTTTCAAACGTGTTTCATGAATCTATTTAATTAAGAAAGATAAAATAAATACTTCAAATTGTATTTATCAATTAATAGCGGAAATTTTAATATGGGGAATTAATTAGGAATAAAATTTAAATTGCCATGATATATATTGATTTACTTCGCTAAGTCTGGCATAAGATCAGATAGATAAAATGAAAATTTGGAAGTTTGCGCTGCTCAAATTTCTTCGTTGGCGTAATGTTTATCCTTGTAGAAATTGGACTCAGCAACCTGATTGGTTGGTTGGTTGGATTTTATGGCATTTCAACCCTTATTGGGTTATTAAAAGGAATAAGAAGATAAGATGAGAATTAGAGAGAATAGATATGAAGAGAATAAGATGGAATAAGAACAAAGGAAAGAATAAGAAAAAAGATGAGAATGTGGTTAGTTGGTTGGATTTTACGGCATGTCAACCCTTATTGGGTTATTAAGAGGAATAAGAAGATAAGATGAGAATTAGAGAGAATAAATATGAAGAGAATAAGATGGAATAAGAACGAAGGAAAAAATAAGAAAAAAAAGATGGGAATGTGGTTGGTTGGTTGGTTGGTTGGTTGGTTGGAATTTTATAGCATGTCAACCCTTGGTTTCTTTCAGGTCAAAGATGTTTTGAATTCATTCGTGTTGGGTATTAAATTTTTATTTCAAACTCAATTGTTACCCCATTTTTTAAACTCATTTATGAGCTATTTAACCCATAGATAGGACCCTAACAGGTACTACCACTCCGGTTCTGAGTGAATAGGAGTAATGGCGATGAAGAGGTACTCCAAACTCTACAGAGTTCCAGAATTTGAAATCTTTATTTGATAACGTGACTATTTAACATATTACGATTTGGTACCCCGATTATGTAATAGAATGTGAAAATTGATTAAAAAAAATATTCCTGGTTCTTGTTTGAAGCTGCCCTTCCGGTGATTTTGAATGACCCAGTCACTTACCGTGTACATTATCCTTGGTCTCTCTCCTACCATTAAAAGAACAGAGAATCGGAAAACGTAGATTTTTTTATTGGGGTTCATCTGGAATTTATGGCGATGAAGGGGTACTCCACGCTCCCCAGAGCTCCAGAATTGGAACCTCAGGTCCAGATGCTGTTTACTCCCATCCCCAGAACACTCAGCTACCTGAGTTCGGATCCAGAACAAACAGTTTGAATTTCATCCGGAAAAGATATGAATCCAGCTATCAAATTATGACAAAATGTTAGTAGAGCCTTGGGTGTTTAACCTTTCTATGGCAACCGATCGAATAGACAGAAAACTTCAAACTAGACCTGGATAAATATGGATTCCCTCTGCTTATTTCTATCCTAGATATGAAACGTGAGTACCCTCCCCCCGATCTATATAATAATAATTGTGTTCCTTAATTGTGCGACCGTTATCATCTTGCAACACAACATTGTTAAAAATGAGATCGTCCAAGATGAAATGCAAAATAGTAAATCCTGATTATCTGTTGTTGCTTATCTGCTGAATTCTTATTTTTTATGAGTGTTGTCCCTTCAGCCAAATATTGGACGATTCCGTTTTTTTTTTTCATAACGAAAAAAAGGGAAGAAAAAGTCCATGCTACTTATGTAATAAGAAAGAAATTTAAAAAAAGAGGGAAAAGATAGAGAAATTTTTTAAATTATTTTTACTCTCATCCTTTTTTCACTTAAGTAAAATGTTTACAAATAAATACCAACTGTTTTCTGTAAATGTTATGTGTAAAATATTCAAAATAATTATTTGATTACTGTTGGAATAATTTTGTATATAGTTATTTACTAAGCTTAACTTAGATATGGCACAACGCCGAATGTAAGGGGCACCCAGTGAGAATCGAATTCACTAACAATGGTCTGGAAAGCTAGCTTGCTAACCATTATGCTACAGGAGGTGCCTTAATAATTTTGTATATAGGGTGTGCTCTAATTCCCGAACTGGATTTATAGACTAACCACGGTCACGTGAGTTTACTTGCAACCAATCACTAGCAATACTGCGTGGCTGATAGAATACTTAAACATCCCACATTGGACATAATTTTAACTGCACTCGTTGAGGACGAATTTATACGATTACCAGAGTAACCAAACGATTCATTATCGAAGGACTCTAAACCAGTAACTGAGAACTCTATACCAGAGTAACCAAATAGCATCGGCGGTACATATACTAAAATTATCAAGGGACTCATTATCAAGGGGTCCAATTCCACTGAATAAGCGCTCTGCTTTAAGACCAGAGGATGGCCCGTAAAAGCTTAACACGCGCGCAACATTTTATTTGAGGGGGACAGAACTAAGTTTCCATTTCAATTTTTTTTCTTTTACTCCTTTAATAAATTTGATGATTTTACTTATGATACAAACCCTCTGACATTGAATTTTTAAGTCCCATCCTGCTCAGCCAAAATCTTTCAAAAAAATTTTTTTTACAATACCCGGGGGCGTTTTTTTTCTTATTTTTTTGCTAGTATATTTAAAGGGATATGAGAGAAGAAAGAAGGACAGGGTAGCAAATTTTTTTTTATGGTGCATGCATTTTCGTTATTCAAATGAGGAGGTACTCATAATATCATATATAGGGCGTATGTAAATATGACCAGTGTGGACACATAAATTAAATATTAGTTTCACGCTTTACACGATCTTCTTCTGGATAAACTGTTACAAATAATAGACTGATGGACAAATTATGAGGACACTGAACAGATTTATACGATTTTTTTCGTTTAGGTCGAGTGACTTGTGATTAGGAGTTTGTTTATGGGAGTTCTGTGACGGTGAGTTAGACTTTCTTTTATATTTTGGACAAAGGGTTGATTTATTGTTGTGTTGTATAGATGAGTTTTATTGTTTATTGTCTTTTAGGTGATAAATTTACGTTTCGTTTATTTTGCTTATTCAGATTTTGGTTGTAAAATACTACATTCTTGTTCGACTCTGTGAATTCTTAGGTCCAAGGAATTAGTGTAGACGTTCGTACCTTTCTCACACTGTATGTCTGTCTTTCTGTGTCTCTCTCTGTCTCCACACACACACACACACACACACACACACACACACACCACACACCATATATATATATATATATATTATTATATATATATATATATATTGGGATTTTGTGTGAAGCATAGGTAAAGTGTGAATTAAATGAGAAAATCCTTTAGATGTTATGTATTTTATTTTATCTAATATTTCGAGGAAGTCATTCCTCCTTTTCAAACATTTCTAAACCGGTTAACTGGTGTGGTCGCTGGCATTTGTATGGATAGGAACGTTGATTTTCCAGCTTGTGTTTGATCTTGAGGGGCTGGAATTGGCTGAAGTAGTGTCGCTTTGCTGAATGGCATTTGATGTTTGACTGTCTGTGTTATCCTCTTCATTGGAGGGGTTGGGCTTGTGTATGGGTATGTGATCACTGATGCGGGGGGTTGAAATATTTATAAGCGTTTAGGACACCTAAATCTGAATTTAACCCTTATATATATATATATATATATATATATATATATATATATATGAAACAGTTTTAAAATTGAACATTTAAATATCTCACATTGTACATTAAAAATACATAAAAGTTCAATTCTCAAAGTTTTATTTTTTATTCATTTCTTGATGTATTATATATATATATATATATATATTATATTATAATATATGTGTGTGTGTGTGTGTGTGTGTGTGTGTGTGTGTGTCTGTGTGTGTGAAGAAAGAGACGAAGGCGGGTAACTAGAGACATGAAGTTAGATGTGTGAGCATTTAAGTAACAGGAGGTACTGTACAAAACAAAATATCAAAATCACTTGATTCGGCATTTAATGACCCCAAAAGGATTGGTATACCGTAAAACAAAACAAGCACCAAACAAACAACTAAAATATATAAATTATCTGTGGTTGGTGCCGTTTACTTTAAGTCAACACTAACATATATAAAGCTTTCATAAAAATTCCGAGTTTGAAGCTGTGACGTAGAGCTATGACGTAGTTTTTGGTACAGACAGAAATACAGACAATCTCCATTATTAATAGATATACTGGGTGAATATAGGGAGTACTGCATTTCCACAGTGCATATACATGGGCCAACACTTTCTAAGACTAGCGAATGCATATGTGCAGTATGTATATTTATGTATAGTAAATAGGGATTTATAATAAAATATGTTATATATTCATACAAAAATGATCAAATGTGTGGTACCAAAAATAACATTTTACCAGCATTAAACCCATTCACACTATACCAGACACTCCCTCTAAACAAAAAAGAAAAAAAGGAAATCTGGATTTGGGGTTGGGGAAAATTAAAGTCAATAACCTTTCTTTGGATAGTCCAATTTCAGAGAATTTGGTTATTATTTTGTAGGATTATGAGCATTCTATCCCAAAATTCCATTATAATTTTATAAGATAGAAATGAACAATGGATGGAACGTTAATTTTTTTCAGAATAGAAGGTGTTTTTAAAAGTACAAAAAATCTCGATACTTTTTTGACACGCCTTGTATGAGCATGTGTGTATGTTTGAATGTGTGTGTGTGCGTGTGTGGTACTAATGCACAAGTGTGTGTGCGTGGGTGGTACTAATGCACAATAGTGAGCAAGAGAAAATATCATAAGATGTGTATGTAATGTGTTGTATACACACGCTTATATCACCATCATCCTCATGTCGTGCAATCAGCACGGATATCCATGACAATCTCCTGCTAAAGTTCTATATCATTCATTGTCTCAGGGATGTCCTCTGCGCAGCATCCAGTATCCTCGCAGAGTTGGTCAATGTAAGTCCTTGGTGGGCAACCCACACTAGCATGTCCATGCGTTGGCTTCCACAGGAGAACGTCGCTTATGAGTTTGTTCTTGCTCCTTCAGCAATGTCCAGGATGCAATGTCCGTCTCACTCAAATGGTTTGTGAGATAGGGGGCAGGTGGCCATACAGCTGTTTCTTATGCAGCCCCAATCTAGCTTATTCTCAATGCGTCTCGTTAGAGTCCAAGTGATACAGCCATGCAACAGTGCTGACATAACCACAGCCTGGAAGAATTGTCACTTTAACTTGAGATTGAATTTCCATATGACTTTTCGAATGTTTGTGGCCGTCCATGCCTTTCCTATTTGTGTATTAACATCGCTTTCTGTGGATGAGATATTACTACCTAGGTATGTGAATTGTTCTACTGGCTTTAGAGGCTTACTCTTGAGTGTGGAGATGTTTCATTTCTTTTTGAAACACATGAACTCAGTTTTATCGGAGTTCACATTGAGGCCGATATTCTTTGCTGCCTTCTTTGCAGTAGTGACTCAGCCTGTGCCCGTGTATCTGTAAGAAGTACTAGGTCATCAGCGTAGTCTGCCTCCGTGTTAGTCTGTGCGGGATATCGTCTGCTTTTTGCCTTCTTTAGTGTGAAACCTTTTTCTTATATGTTATCTAATGATGTTCGGAGTATGTAGTCTAGGCATATTATAAATATATATGGTGCTAATGTAGGTTGTGTAAGTGTAAGGTTTTACGTTAAATTGTCTCCAAAAATATACCCGACGCGTGCACACACACACACACACACACACACACACACACACACCACACAATATATATCATATATATATATATATATATATATATATATATTATAAACAAGAAGTAAATTACAAAAACACACACAACCTATCAAATATCAGAAATCACACATATACATATTCTGCCAACGTATAGTTATTCAATGCCTGAAGAAGATAACAGATCTGAAACACGTGTCGCATATGTAAGTTAATAATAAATCATTTTAAAAACCTAATCCTTTTTGCAAACCTTCTTTTTTATAGAATATTTAATTTTTTCCCGTTGGACCCATAACAAAACTTTATATATATACATATATATATATATATATATATATATATATATTCATAGATAGATGCACACACACGCGCGCGCGTACGCACACACACACACACTCACACACACACACACACACACACACATATATATATATATATGTGTGTATATAGATAGATAGATAGATAGATAATCAGGCGGAGTGATCTATTGTCTGTATCAGCCGATCACCAAGGGAGTCTATCGCCTTTTCACTAGCGCTACACTAAAGAAATCGTTTTTGTGACTGAGGTGGAGCGCCACACATACCTTCAGCTCTCCACTTTACCGCACAGATCCAAGCTGTGCATTTCATGCGCTGAGTTGTCGAGAGTCAGTATGGAACCAGGAACCTTGTCGTTCCGAGGCTGATGCTCTACCGTCTGAGCTAAACCGGCGCTTATATACGGTTTTCTTTTTCTTTTCCATTCTTCCCTCTTTTGTGACAGCTTTGGACTATCTTTAAACACAGCAAGTAAGTGGCAATATATTGTATGAGAACTTCGGCTTTATATTGTACGGCCAAAATGGCTACATTTCAGTTTAATTGACCCCTAGATTGTTACCTATCAACTACATACGATAAATTAAATATCTGTTCTATATTTCAGCTAGAAATAAATTAACCCCAAAAGATTTTTGCCCAGTTAGATTTTTAACTACTTTTTTATTTTCACTTCATTGCAGTGACGACGGCAACTATTTAAAAAACATTATTCCTTTGAGGTACATTAGTGTTGTTAAGCTGTGCTTGGAACGGTGTTAAATTATATTTAAAAGAGATATATTTTGAGAGACAGTAAATCTGGATAGAAGCGACAAACATAAAGACAGAAAGAAAGAAGAAAGAAAAAAAATTAAAGAATGGAAGAAAGAAAGAAGAAAGAAAGAAAAAAGAAAGAAAGAAAGAAAAAGTACGAAAGAAGAAAGAAAAAGAAAAGAAAGAAAAGAAGAAAAAGAAGAAAGAAGAAAAATGAAAGAAAGAAAAAATAAAAAGAAGACAGAAGAAAGAAAAAGAAAGACAGAAGAAAGAAAAATTAAAGAAAGAAAGAAAAAAATTAAAGAATGGAAGAAAGAAAAAGAAAGAAAGACGAAAGAAAGAAAGAAGAAAGACAAAATTAAAGAATGGAAGAAAGAAAGAAGAAAGAAAAAAATTAAAGAATAGAAGAAAGAAAAAGAAAGAGAGAAGAAAGAAAAAAAAAGAAAGAAGAAAAAAAGTGAAAGAAAGAATGAAAGAAAGAAAGAAAAAATTGAAGAAGGGAAGAAAGAAAAAGAAAGAGAGAAGAAAGAAAAAAGAAATAAAGAAAGAAAGAAGAAATAAAGAAAGACAAAAGAGGAAAGACTAAAGAAATAAAGAAAGAAAGAACGAGAGAAGAAACAAAAAATTCAAGACAGAAAGAAAAAAGAAAAAAAGAAGAAAGAAGGAAATAAGAAAACAAAAAGGAAAGACAGAAAGAAAGAAAGAAGAAATAGATAAATAATTATTTTGATTTCATTATTTGCTATCATCCTACTGCTTATAGCACGGATTTGCATGACACACATTAATCTCTCTCTCTCTCTCTCTCTCTCTCTCTCTCTCTTCTCTCTCTCTCTCTCTCTCTCTCTCTCTCTTCTCTTACTGGTAGTGATATAATACAGAAAAAAGGAAAAACGTTAGAAAAAAATGAAAAAATGAACGACAAATAAAGGAAGTGAGAAGTAAACAAAGAACAACGAGAAACAAAGAGGAAGAGTAGAATAGAGAAAGAAACAAAAAAGAGAGAAGAAAGAAAGAAAGAAAGAAAAAAGAAAACATATAAAAGAAAGAAAAAATGGATATTTGTATCATTAATTGCTATCAGGTCGTATTGACAACACGTATTCCCTAACACACCACACACACACTCTCCCTCCCTCTCTCTCTCTCTCTCTCTCTCTCTCTCTCTCTCTCTATCTATCTATCTCTTCAACTCTCTCTCTCCCTATCTATTTCTTTCACTCCCTATCTCTCTGTCTTTCTCTCACTCCTTCTCTCTCTTTCACTCTCTCTCTCTCTCTTTTACTCTTTTTCTCTTTCTCTCTGTCTCTTCTCTCTCTCTCTCTCTCTCTCTGTCTCTGTCTCTCTCTCTCTAGCTATCTAGCTATCTTCTCTCTTTCACTATCTCCCTCTATCTCTTTTACTCACCCCCTCTCTCTCTCTCTCTCCTCTCTCTCTCTCTCTCTCTCTCTCTCTCTCTCTCTCTCTCTCTCTCTCTCTCTCTCTCTCTATCTATCTATCTTGCTACCAGTTCCTATTGGTCATCGCTCACGGCATGACTTCTCACGAAATCCGGTATGCACACCGAGATGATTGATGTATGTGTTTGCTGATCACTTTACACAGGTTGTCCATTCACAGGAAAACGTCACTTATTAGTTCGTCCTTACCTCCCCAGCAGTGTATGGCATGTGTTCTTCATCTTCCCTGAATTTTTTGTGATAGGAGGTAAATTTCCAGTACAGTTGCTTTTTTTCTTGCGGTGGGGGGGGGGCTGTTTCCAGGATATATTCAAGCTCATTCAACATCCTTCTGTAGTCACCTATCTTGCTTTTTTCGCCGTTTTGTTAGAATCCAAGTGGTGCAGCCATACAGTAACTCTGTCATGGCTACAGCTTTAAAGGATTCCCGCTTTATCTTATCAGAGAGATCAAGGCCATATGAGTGATAATCTCTCGATCAGTCAATGCGTTTGCTATACCTATATTGACATCGCTTTCTGTGGATGAGATATTCCTACCTCGGTATGTGATCTGCCCTATTTATTTTAGATATATTAAATGTGGAAATGTTTCCATCTTGTTTAATACATATGCTCTCTGTTTTATCGAAGTTCTCATATAGATAAATGCCTGTTACTGCTTTCTCTAGGCTATGCAGCACTAACTCGGCTTGTACGGAAGTATTTGTCAGAAGCCCTAAATCATCTGCGTAGTTAGCACCTGTTATAATTTCTACGGAATCGAGCCAGCTTTTTGCTTTTTGCAGAGTGAAGTCCTTATCTTTTATTAGATCTAATGACGTTCGTAATTATAAAAGAATAGATGAGATATTACTACTTAGGTATGTGAACTTGTCTACTAATTTTAAATGCTTATATCTTGGCCATGTCAGGAGGATGAACAAAGGCCGCATCCCCAAAGATCTACTGTATGGTGAACTAGTGGAGGGCACCCGACCGGCAGGGAGACCACGCCTACGCTTCAAAGATGTCTGCAGGAGAGACCTGAAGACATCCCGCATCGACATAGACACATGGGAGGCTTGTGCAGAAAATCGTGCAACCTGGCGCCTCCTCGTCAAACAAGGAACAAAAAGAAGTGAAGAAGAGAGGAAAAAAGCTGCCAGAGAAAAGAGAGCGAAAAGAAAGGAGAAACAGCAGCACCCCCAACACCTACAGAAAGCATCAACTTTTGTTTGCAGCCGTTGCACCAGAGACTGCCATTCGAGGATCGGTCTGTTCAGCCACTCACGTAGCTGTAAGTGAGAGAGAAAAAAAATAAAACAAAAAAAAAAAAACCCAAAAAAACTACGCCATCGTCTAAAATAGACGGAAGGTTGCCAACAAAAATATCTAGTGTGGAGATATTTCCATCTTTTTTAATACACAAGAACTCTGATTGAGTTTGAGTTCTCATTGAGGTCTAGCGCCGGTTTTTTTGCCTTTTGTAGAGTAAAGCCCTATTCTTTGATAACATATATTACAGAAATATAAACATAGCGTTGTTCCGTAATTATTTGCAGAGAGATTATTTTTATGTCAGAGGTGCAGCCCCACACCTACGATTAGCTCTACACATTACCGATGCAAGCTGTGCTACGTATGTGCTGATTTGGCGATAGCCGGCATCGAACGTGGAAACTTGTGGTTTTTAAACCTATTCCTAATCAAAAAAACCCTTACAATTAAAGGCACTCTTTTTATTTGACAAGAAGCGGCTACTCGGCTTCGCCTGGGTAGGGGGGGGAGCAAAAAAGTTAGTTACGTAGATACATTACTACTGAATGAAGAGTTGGATCATCACTGAATGCCCAATTAAAATCCTTACGTGCAAAAAGACATTGCGTTGATCGGGCCTCGTAATGTGTCAGAAAAAAGGGCACAAGAATATTGAAAAAAAAAAAAGATTTTTTGTTTGTTTTGTTTTACGGCATATCAACCTCAGTGGGTCATTTAATGCCGATAAAGTTTTGAAATAAATCGAATTTTAATGGATAATACAATTTTTTTATAAATACATTTTTCTATTTAACCCATAGATGGGACCATAACAGGTACTACCACTCCGGGTCAGAGTGGACCAGGGAGCCATGTTGATGAAGGGGTGCTCCACATTCCCCAAACCTCCAAAACTGGAACCTCACCATCAGATAGAGTTTAACGTCATTCCCAGGACATGTAGACCCACAGCCACCGCCTTCTAGCACCCATATGATAAAAAGGGGTTGGGGCTTGCCATAAGGGCAATAGGTTGGGAAAATCATATAGGTGCTAGGGCTTGACATGACAGCCGATTGATCGGGGGGGCCTCTCGACCGCCTGTCCAGCCCAAGATAAAAAAAATGAATGTATTATATCTAAAATATAAATGCAAACAGATTGCATGAGGAGCCAAGTTAGCTCAGGGGTTGAGCGTTCGGCTAGAAACGACAAGGTTTCTACTTCGATATCGGCCCTCACCAAATCAGCCTATGAGTAGCACAGGTATCTGTGCGGAAAGGTAAGGAGCTGATGGTAGGTGTGGCGCTCCACTTCAAACTTGGTCTAGCGTTAGTGAAAAGGATATAGACTGCCTCGCTTATTGGCTGATACCGACTTTAGGCCACCCGAACAACTTTACTTTTACTATGTAATTTTTTTTTAAATGCAAATCAAATCTTTCATTATTTTTGCTCAAAAAACAAGATCTGGTGATAATGAATGTGTATACATATTGACTTTGTTGTTACTTTTTTTTTCAGAGTTTCATCCTGACATACGTACATATAAAACTGCCCTTTATATATCTACTAGAAGCGGCTACTCAGCGTTGCCTGGGTAGAGAGGGTATAATAAAAAAAATTTACTCTCACAGATCCATTGATTGTTTTGGTCTTACATAATTGATTTATGTTTTAATCACAAACGCCACCAATGACTTTCCCTTCTCTTACTATCTAAATCCTAATTTTTAAATATATTTCCAGATTTAAATAAAATAATCATTATTTTTGCACAAAAAGCAAGTTCTGGTGATAAGGAGTGTATATATATATATTTACATTGTCGTTAATTGTTTTATTTAGTAGTTTCCTCCGGACATACACCCATCCATACATACACACAACTGCCCTTTATATATGTATAGATATTGATAGATTGCCACCCACATATGAAAACATCGTTAAAGATAGTTTACAATTAATTTTTTTATAGTTCTGATGCATTGAAACTGACAACTGCGCGTTTGAAGAATTTGAAAGGAAGAGAGAAAAAGATATATCTTTGAACTTTTCAAAAATTCGTTTTACTCCAATTTTTTCGGCAAATTCAGACGTCAATTTCTACGCTAATTTGTAAAAGGGAAACCCAAAGGCTGTAAAAAAAAATTTTTTAATAAAAATAACGAAAACCTTCAGTCAGCATCTTTACAAATTTTCTAAACATTCATTATAAAATATTTGGCATCTCCTCTGAGAGGAAACATAGAAAAGGAGACAATTTTAATTGCGATATTTTTTTTAAAAGTTCATTTATATTTTCTTTGTGAATATTATCTTGTACTGTTGCACTTTTAGTAAACGTGTTTTTCATGTGTTTTTCTGACCTTTTAAAGGTAATTATGTCATCAGCTTATAATATACTTTTTGTACTAAAGCAGAATAGCGAGATAATAACATTAGATTACGTATAAAAGGCATTACATTTTACGGGAATGCCAGGAACCTTTCAGATCCTATGGTTAGGGTTAGAATAACGATCATGGTTAATTCTATAGTTAGGGCTAGTGTTAGGGTTAGTGTAGGTTTAGTGTTAGGCTACGACGCGAGTTTCCGTAATCCAATGCTGTTTATACGTCAATGGGTTTCTAATGATATTATCTTTGCGCACTATTCTGCATCTTTATAAATTTTCTAAACATTCATTATAAAATTTTTGTATCTCCTCTGAGAGGAAACATGAAAAAGAAGACAATTTTAATTACGATTTTTAAAGTTCATATATTTTCTTTGTGAATATTATCTTGTATTATTTCTCTGAATGTTTGGGATGAGGCTTGATGATTAGTAGTATCTGCGTTATTCGGACTATTGTCCCCATCTCCATTGTTATTTGTACAACGTTTCGGCCGATATGCCCCCGACCTTCTTTATGTATTTCTTGTCGGACTCGGGAACCATCTTTTCGAACTCGGGAATTTTCTTGTCGTAATCGGGAGCCATCACGGAACTTTGAACCTAACCCTTTATTTATTCCACGGGGGTATCCTGTTCTCATTCCGCTAACCATAGTTAGGGTAGGAGTTGTGTTAATTATTTTGCTATGTTACTGCCTCTACTCAGGATTGAACCCGGAACCCAGAGATAACTGTCACTTAGAACTGTATTAACCTAACTATCTTATCCATTAGGCCATGTGTCCAAGTGATGGCTCCCGATTACGACAAGAAAGTTCCCCGAGTTCGAGAAGAAATACCTGAAGAAGGCCGGAGGGCATATCGGCCGAAACGTTGTACACATAACAATGAAGATGAGAACAATAGTCCGAATAACGCAGATAATACTTACCTTGTACTGTTGCACTTTTAGTAAACGTGTTTTACATGTGTTGACCTTTGAAAGGTAACTATGTCATCAGCCTATTATAGAATAGCGCGCAAGAGATAATAGCATTAGATTACGTATAAAAAAGCATTACATTTCACAGGAATAACAGGAACCTTTCAGATACTAGGGTTAGAATAATGATCAGGGTTAGTTCTATAGTTAGGACGAGTGTTAGGGTTAGTGTTAGGCTACGTCGGGAGTTTTCGTAATCCAATGCTTTTTAGACGTAAATGGGATTCTAATGATATTATCTCTTGCGCACTATTCTGCATTTATACCCAAATTTTCTAAACATTCATTTAAAAATGTTGGTATCTCCTTTGAGAAGTAAGATAGAAAAGGAGACCTTTTTTAATTGCGCATTTAAAAAGAAAGGTTTTTTTATATTTTATTTTTGAATATTATCTTGTACTGCTGCACTTTTAGCAAACGTGTTTTATCATGTGAAAATTGTTGACCTTTGAAGGTAATAATGTCATCAGTTAACAATAGGTTTTTTCGGTACAAATGCAGAATAGCACGCAAAATATAATATCATTAGATTACGTATATATATAGAAGGGGTAAAAAATATATGGGGCGAAATAGACCTTTGAATCAGCAAGTTCCCGCCGAGGGGAAACAAAAAAAAACAAGCGAGTTCTCCGTCTTCTCACCAGCCAGACCCTCTGTTGGTCAACACCTTGTTCGTCTTCGTCTAGCAGCTGGAAAATCCGTCGTCGTAGTCGAAATAATCTTTAGCAGTTCAAAATCACATTTCCTATTTAGTTTTGTTTCTGTACGACTAAAATCCATTTCTTTACTGGGTCGTTCGCAAAGCGCTTTGTCGTCGACTGCTTCTGCTGCTGCACACTGCCAACGCTCAACTCACTTGTTATTTATGGACATTTACCCAAACATCTGGGCACGTCAGTTAAACCTCGCGTCCGTCCAGTTGCTACATCGCATCTGTTTTCACATGCGGGGGAACGCGGGTTCGATCCCGGCAGGCAAGACAAGGTCTTGCTTTCTTTCCTTTCTCGTTCTCCGTCACAGTATAAAAAGCATTAAATTTCATTACATTTCACAGAAATACCCGATACATTTGAGGCGCTAGGTTTAGGGTTAGGGTAAGGGGTAGGGTAATTTTAAGGTTAGTAAGGTTAGTGTTAGTGTTAATGTTAGTGTTTGCGTATTCCGGAGATTCCGTACTCTAATGCTATTTATACGTAAAATGCGATTCCAATGATATTATCTATTCTGCCCTTTCTGCATTTGTACCAAAATGTTCAAAATATTTATTACAAACTTTTGGCAATACATTGCAGAGTAAACATAGAAAAGGAGACAATTTTTAATTGCGCATCTAAAGAGAAAAGTTCAGTTATGTTTTCTTTGTTACTTTTATCTTATACCGTTGCACTTTTTGCAAACGTATTTTTCAAGTTTGAATTGTTGACCTCTGAAACTAATTGTCATCAACCTGAAATAGAATTTGGGTACAAATGCCGAATAGAGCACAAGATATAATATGATTAGAATCGCATTTTACGTATAAATAGCCATAGATTACGGAAACTTCCGAAGTAACATAACATAATATAGTGAGGGGTTTTAACGCGCAGAAGCGATAACGCTAATCTGTTTCTGTTGTGAGGTTTTAAGGGGTCAAATAAGAACAAAAAATGACGGCTAACAAATGTAGGAAAATGTATTAACAGAAAGTAGACAAATACAATACATAGAAGTGGAAATTACGTCCGAAAAATAGAGTTATTGGCTTACTCGCATTGGCTTACTGCCAAGCGATAATTATCCCTGTTACTTATAGTAACCCGTCGGCGCATTCCATTGGTCAATAGGGTATATCACCTATAACAGTTTCAATCTAACATAACGAAAAGATGAAAATAAGGAAAGAAAGAAAAAAGTGAGGTAGTTAAATCAAGATTATTATACTTTATACAAATTGAACAAATAGCAATAGCCCTAAACCTAATCATAATACTAAACCCAACCCTCATACTAACCCTAAACCTATCGTCGGATATGTTTCGGGTATTTCGGTGAAATGCAATTAAATATAATGCTTTGTAGACGTAGTAAGTCAATGGGGTGGCCTAAAGTCGGTATCAGCCAGACAGCGAGGGTGTCTATCCCTTTGTCACTTGCGCTAGACTAAGGAGATTGTTTTGGCGTGTGAGATGGAGCGCCACACCTACCATCAGCCCCTCGTGTTTTTCCTGTGTGAATTGCAGACATTTGAAGCTAATTATGTCATCAGCCTATAACAATTTTTTTGCTTATTTCTTAAAAGGTGCCATAAAGACTGAAATAGTTTACAGGCTTCAAGAAACAGATTTACTGGATGGAAAAATGTAGTTTCTTAGTAAATAGATTAGACAAAATCTTAATAATCAATATATCAATACTCGTGTTCCTTATTTGTACGACCGTTATAATCTTGCACCACTCTCTAGTTAAAAATGAAACCATCCAAATCGTCCAAGATGAAATGCAAAAGTGTAAACCCTCAAAGTCTGGTGTTACTTTTCGCTGAATTTGTATCTATTATTAGTGTTTTAAAGAGAGAAAGGAAGAAAGGGAAAAAGTTATGCTATAAAGAAAAATATTATACAAAAGAAATAAAGAAAGAGTTTAAGGGAAATATAGATATGGGGTGAACATGCAGATGTGATAACGCTAATCTGTTTCAATCGAACATAACGAAAAGATGAATATTAGGAAAGATAGAAAAAAACGTGGAGTTAAATCAAGATTATTATACTTTATACAAATTGAACTATTGTCAATATCTATTAAGTATCCATTAAATGTTTAATAATTAAATCATCATACTGAGGTATATCTACAGGTCCTTCTAGTTAGGTTTATTCTTTATTGTAAACTGGTGTTAATATTTCATACTTAAAACAGTAAAAAGGATATGAACCGTAGAAGTGGTAGTAAAACCTATCTATTTACCAACCCCTCTGCACGATTAGGATGTGACACACGGTCAGTTCTTTTAAGTGTAGTCTAACAGGTCTTAATTCAGAGCTTTCCTTCTCCTAAACTGGTTGCTAAACCAAATGTTAAATGTCCATTTTGCCCTACTATTGCTGGAAGGAGAATAGCTGGATACAAATCTTTTCCAAGTGTAAAAGTAAAAGTAAAGTCTTCGGGGCGGCCTAAAGTCGGTATGAGCCAGTCAGCGAGGGAGTCTATCCCCTTTTCAATAGCGATAGACCAAGGAGATTGTTTTTTGGCGTCTGAGGTGGAGCGCCACACCTACCATCAGCTCCTTACTTTACCGCACATATCCCTGTGCTACTCATACGCTGAGTTGGCGAGGACCGGTATCGAACTAGGCACCTTGTGGTTTCTAGCCGAACGCTCTACCGACTGAACTAACCCGGCCCTTTCCAAGTGTAATAGCATCCAACCGCATCCAGGATTTGAACTCGTGTTACCTTGTCAATTTCCTAGGACGAGAACCATTACACCACGAAAACGAACTATGTAACGTATTGGGAACTAATACGATGTATATTTATAAGCATCATTTAGCATTTATTTAGCAACCCCTCCGCATGAACAGGATGTGACATACGGTCAACTAGTTGGAGGTGCGTGGTGTAATGGTTAGAGTCGTAGGAAATGAACTAATCGACCGGAGTTCAAATCCTGGACGAAGATACAGTTCAAATTTCGCTAATGCTCTTGAGAAAGGTATGAATCCAACTACCCTCTCTCCAGCTATGGGTAAATAGTACGACACGCTGAGCTCTTTAACCTTAGTTAGGCAACCAGTTTCGAAGAAGGAAAACTCTGAATGAAAACCTGTTAAATCAGCTTGGGGTGGTCACTACTAGAATAAGCTCAGTTCTAATTAGTGATCTATAAAAAATCCTTAAGCAGAATTTAACAGGTTTGAATTCAGAGTTTTCCTTCTCAGAGAGTGGTTACCTAGCCAAGGTTAAAGAGCCCAGTCTGTCCTACTATTTACACATTGCTGTAGGGAGAGTAGTTTGATTTATACATTTAGCAAGGGTATTAATGCTATGTGAAATACAAACAGTCTAGTATATGACGTAATAATATTACCAGTACAATATGCGTGGTGTAGATACGGAAGTTACAGGAACAATTACGACATTATATAACGTAGCCTTTTTTTTTTGTCCATCGGTGTGAGCTTACAGAGTTATTCTATCCATAGTTTTCCCGTTCAATCAGCAACATGTATCGGTCGTCAATGTTTTCTGATCTCTCCACAAGTCTTTTCTCTGAAGAGGTCCTCGGAATTCAGTCCGCGTTTTGTTGAAAAGTCAGCTGGCTCAGGATCCCTTTCCCTATAATAATATACAAGAACAACAAGCACACTGTGAAACATGTCAAGCACCTTTGACTGTTAAACACTTATTCATGGAATTCAGGTTTTTTGCTTACATCAGAAACCGTTATTTTAATGGAAATAATATGAAAGATCTATTTGAAAATGTCAACGGGGAGGACATTCTGTCCTTTTTGAGGGAAATAAAATTATACCATAGAATATAGACATGAATTTAATCAATACCATACAACATGATCCCAATGGGGCTAACACATTGTTAAAACCAATTACTAAAAAGTATGAATATAAATACACAACATATATTACTTCCTAAACTTTAGGCATGACATAACCCCAGACGGGTTGATATGCCGTTAAAATCAATACACCAACCAACCAACCTTTCTCTATTTATATTTACTGAATCTACAACCTGGCGATAACTTACTGATGTATTGTAACAATGGTCATCAAGACTAAGATCCTATTCTATATTGTTGGCATCGTACCGTCTACGAGAGACGATGGAGTAGTTTTTTTCTTATTTATTAGGAACTACGTAACCTGGTCGGATTCATATGGAGGATTAGCTGTTCCCCAAGCTGCAAATCCCCCTATCCACACTGCCGCTGTGATCCAAAGGAAAGGTAAGAAGCCAATGCAGTTTGGCAGTGGTAGTGTCGCAGGGGTAGCACTGGATCTCAGCATCACACCACCTTATGGACTCCGGCTCCTGATTTGTTTTGGGGGTTTACTCCCCTAGGATTCTTTTAATTGGTAATTAGCCAGATAAATATTTATCAGGTTTACTACCGTTCAGCACAAGTTAATAAATGACTTGTACTCATTCAGGATCGAACTCATACAATATTAATGAACTTTAGAGATCGGTGGTTGACCCAGAATAAAGGGCAAAGTAGGTTTATAGATTACCATTGTATAGTGAAACACCCTCTGGTTAAAAATTAGACCACCCAAATCGCCCGAGATAAAATGCAAAAATGTAAATCCTGATTATCCCAATTCTATTGCCTTTATGGCAAACCCCCAATCCTTTTCATCATATGGGTGCGAGAAGGCTGCGACTGAGGGTCTTAATGCCGTGAGAATGTCTAGTACACCTTCATCACGATTACTCCCAGGTCCACTCCGACACAGAATGCTAGTACCTGGTAGGGTCCTATTTATTTCTTAAAGAGAAAAAAAATTGCGTTTGAAAAAAATTGTGTTTGAAAAAAAAAAGTTTGAAAAAAAATTGTATTTGAAAAAAAATATTCAGTACCCATCAGGAACAAATAAACCAAACGTCTTCGGCATAAAGTAGCCCAACAAGAGTTGACATGCCGCAAAATCCAACTAACCAACCAATAAAAAAGGAGACATCGATATACTTTTTTTTCCCAGTAAAACACTTTTCTGAATCCGAAGAGAAACTGTGTCTTCTGGAAATCCTGTCGAATTGTAGAGTAGAATTGGACTGCCCCATTAAGTAAAGGGAGTTTTTACAGAAAGCACTAAACTATAAAACTTACCTTCTATCTATCTATCTATCTATCTATACATATAAAAGGGCAGTTGTGTGAATCTGTAAGTCCGTGGAAACTTCGAAAATAAACAATTAACAACAAAGTAAATATATATATATACACATTAAATATCACCAAGGCTTGGTTTTAGAGCGAAAATGATGAAGATTTTATTTATATTTGGGAAGATATTTAAAAATTCACATTTGAAAAGTAACAGAAGGGAAAGTCATTAGCGTGTTATTTTGTTTATCTTTTTTAATGTTTTTTTTTCACTTTGAAATATAATATTGATTGATTGTATTAATTGCATCATTCATATCTTTTTTTTTTAGAATTGTAAATCATTGAATGGAAATTTCTTACTATATTGTTATATATTTTCGTGGGATTTTTATAGGGCAATCAGCGAGGATTTCACTCGCGATAAGTAATAATGGATCTGTGAGACTAATTTTTAAAAAATCCCCCCTCAACCCAGGCGACGCTGGGTAGCCACTTCTTGTACATATATAAAGGGCAGTTGTGTGTATATGCATGTCCGGTGAAAACTGAGAAAATAAAACAATTTATATTTGTGAAGATAATTAAAAAACAAAATTTAAACGATAACAGCATGGATTTTTTTTTCATTTAACATTTTAGATAGTAGACATTAACATTTCTTTTCAGAGTAGCTGGATCAATGCAAGGTCTATTTTTTTACATAGGGATTTAAATGGGGCATCCTAAGAGGATTCAACTCACGATTCAGTAATAATGGATCTACGGAACTAACTTTTTAAAGATCTACCTCTACCCAGGCGACGCCGGGTAGCCGCTGCTAGTACATATATAAAGGGCAGCTGTGTGAATCTGTGAGCCCGGAGGAAACTTCGAAAATAAACCAATTAACGACAAAGTAAATATATATACACATAAATATCACCAGGACTTGGTTTTTCAGCAAAAATAATGAAGATTCGATTTAAATTCATGAAGATATCTAAAAAATAAAATTTGATTGATAACAACATGGAATTTTTTCCATTTAATATTGTAGACATAAATTTCTATTTTCAGAGTGACTGGATCAAAACAAGGCCCTTTTTTACGTAGGGATTTTAACGTGGAATCCAGCGGGAATCCAACTCACAATTCAGTAATAATGGATCTACGAGACTTTTTTTTTAAATCCCTCATTCTACCCAGGCGACGCCGGGTAGCCACTTCTAGTAGTATTTAAGAACCTAACTTTTTTAGAAGCCGGGGAACTCCTATTGAAAGTATCCTAGTGTAAATAATAATAATACTACGACTACAATTAATTCGTTGTTTTCACATTCATTTGTTTGGTTTAGTTTGTTTTGTTTTACGGCATATCAACCACAGTGGGTCATTTAATGCCGATAAAGTTTTGAAATAAATCAATTCTTAATGGATACACAATTTTTTTTTATAAATACATTTTTCTATTTAAGCCATAGATGAGACACTAACAGGTACTACCACTCCGGGTCAGACTGGACCTAAGAGCAATGTTGATGAAGGGGTGCTCCACATTCTCGAAACATCCAAGACTGGAACCTCATCATCAGATAAAGTTCAACGTCATTCCCAGGACATGTAGACCCTCAGCCACCGCCTTCTAGCACCCATATGATAAAAATGGTTCAGGCTTGCCATAAGGGCAATAGGGTTGGTGCAATCATATAGGTACTAGGGCTTGACGTGACAAGTCGATTGATCTGAGGGGGTCTCTCCAGCTGCCCGTCTAGCCTAAATAAGGTTCTAAGTGGAGTGTTGCAGGTCATGGACAGCTCATCCACTAAGACACCGTCCTTAATAATCACGGGTCGCCACCCACGGCCAACAGGTGGCCCTATTTGGGGGGGGGGGGCTTAGCCCTCTGCAGAGGTGCAGTCGGTGCATTCTAACGCCCCAGCCGACAGGGTGGCATTCTTTATTGTATTTATCCAGTAAAACTCTTTTCTGAAATTGAAGAGAAAGAATGTGTGTTTTCTCGAAATCTTCCAAAAGAAATATTTCCTTTTTTATTTCTTTTTCTTTTTTTTTTTTTTTGTTAAAAGAAAAGAAATATTTAATCGATCTGTTCTAAAAAATCTAAAAATTACTCATTGATCTTTTCACAAATGCCGCCATAAATAAATAAATGAATAAATAAATAAATAAAAATGTACATGGAGATATTCTTTTATTTATTTTTCTTTTGTTTTTGTTTTTGTTTTTTTGTTTTGTTTTTTGTTGTTGTAAACATGTAATCAAGTAAAGATATTTCTCGCCATTGCAATCATCATTTAGAAGTTCACAAATATCAAAAAGTATAAAAGGAAGAAACAAAAGAAGATTACCCATCATGCTAGATGAACAATGTCAGAAGTTGTTTTTTTTAAAAGACTTTGGTTTATCACTTTCTTTTTTGTTTTTAGTTCTCTCTCTCACTTTCTATATTTCTCCCTCCCTCACTCTCTTTCTCTCTCTCTCTCTCTCTGCCTCTCTCTCTCTCTCTCTCTCTCTCTCTCTCTCTCTCTCTCTCTCTGTGGCTCTATATCTTTCTCTGTCTGTCTGTCTCTCTCTCTCTCTCTCTCTGCATATCTCTCTCTCTATCTCTCTGCCTAACTCTCTCTCTCTCTCTCTGTCTCCTTCTCTTTCTTCTTCTCTCCCTATTTCTATGCATATATATATATGCATATTTCTTTCTTTCTTTCTTTTTCTCTTTGTTTAATTACTGTATCTATCTTTCTCTCCACCCCGTTTCTATCTATCTCTCTATTTCCTAGTTATTAAAAAATATTTGCTCTCTGATTTTCTCTCACTCTCTTTTATTCACGTTCCCTCTCCCCTCTCCTTTCTCTCCCTTTCTCTGTCTGTCTGTCTGTCTGTCTGTCTCTCTCTCTCTCTCTCTCTCCTCTCTATATATATATATATATATATATATATATATATATATATATATACATACCTTTCTTTATTTCTCCTTACCTCCCTCGCTCTATAATCTCTCTATCTCTCTCCTATCCTCCTTTCTCCCTCTCTCTGGCTCGCTCTCTCTCTCTCAGTGTATATATGTATATACATATATATACCTTTCTCTATTTCTCTTTACCTCCCCCTCTCTCTCTATCTCTCTCCTTCCTTCCCCTTCTCTCTTGTGTGTGTGTCTCTCTCTCTCTCTCTGTCTCTCTCTCCTCTCTTAATCTCTCTCTATCTATCTCTCTCCGTATCTATCTATCAATCTATTTTCACTGTTCTAGAAGCCGAGTCAATCGTCTTAACATGTTTTGTTCATTTCTTAATGTGTTTATAAAAAAAACATAAATTTAAAATGAAAATAGAAAAAAACGAACTGTTTATTATTGTACCGTCTGGTGCAGACACATTTGCGAGACTGCATTTGTGGATTAAAACTCAAGTTGGAATCACAGAAAGACTTTTATAAAAGCAGTTGGAGGCTGTTTAAGAGAAAATCTTTAGATTCCGAAAACTTTAGAATTTGAAATAAAATTCTCATAATGATTCAAAAATTTACAGCAGGTAATTCTCCCTTAAGTCGTTCAGTTTATAATGCAACATCGTAGGTCGATACTTTCAAAAAAAATCATGGAGGCGCATAGTATATATACCTACCCCTCCGCGCGAGCAGGATGTGACACGAGGTCAATTTCTTAAGCGGAGTTCAACAGGTTTGAATTCAGAGTTTTCCTTCTCCTAGACCGGTTGCCTAACCAAGGTTAAAGAGCCCAGTCTGCCCTACTATTAATCCATAGCTGGAGGGAGAGTAGGATTAATACCTTTCCCAATGATATTAGCGCTAAGTGAAATGCAATTACCACAGCTAGGATTTGAACTCGGGGCGACGAGTCCATTTCCCATTACTTTAACCATTACACCACGCGCTTACAAAAGATTCTTCGACACCAATATATTTTTGCCAGGGCTTTGGGCACTGAGTCCAGTGTATTCGGCCATTGGAACGGTAAGAGTTTGAGTAAAAAAGTAATGCCATTTTCTTTCTTTGTGTGACTTTTATAGAACGAAGGCCTACATTGAGATCCTAAAGAGACTTAGAGCAAGAATCCGACGAGTAAGACCGAACTTGCCAATCCCCAATGTCTTCCTTCTGCATGACAATGCTTGATCACACAAGCATCAAGTCAAGGGAGAAAATTGCCTCATTCGAGTGGAAAACTTTACCGCTTCCTCCATACTCACCAGATTTAGCGCCTTCAGACTATCATCTCCTCAGTTCTATAAAAGAAGGTTTAAGAGGCAAAAAAATGGTATAACTTTTTAACTCACCCTTATATATATATATATATTTATATATATATATATATATATATATATATATATATATATATATATATATATATAATGTGCTTAGATAGTCATAACGTGATATTTACTACGCTTTGATAAAATCATGGAGGCACGTTGTATAAGGGTTATCGACGAAAAAAATGGACGAATCGACTTGAGTTCAAATCCTGAACAGAGCTGTTTGGTATGCATCCAATTATTCTTCCTCACGTTTTTTTTAATGGGAGCGTGGACTGTGCTCTTTAATCTCCACCATTTTTACTACCCCGTCCACTCTGACCCACGTCTCTTAGGGTCTAATCTATGGATTATATAGAAAAAATGAGTTTTTAAAAATTGAATATCCAATAAGAATGGATAAAATGAAAATGTATTCGTCATAAAATAAAAAAATGGGTTGACATGTCTTGAAAGCCAACCAACCAACTAAGAAAATCATGGAAGGGAGTGTTTGTCTCATACCCCACTTGTATGGACTGGGCACAAGGCCTCGTTTTAATATGGGCCCACGCACAAGCCGAAGCTCATGTGTGGGAAAGAACAAAAATTGCGTCGATCCCTCCGGCATTCCGCCTCAAGGGGGC
>CM042159.1:24596668-24624168 GCA_023376005.1 Doryteuthis pealeii | reverse complement strand
TCTATTCTAACTTACCACATTTTGCTCTTGCTAACATGATCACCAACAATTATCCAGTGAACCAGTTCTATTTCCCCTTAAAATAAAAAAAATAAAAAATAAACGACTCCTACTACTAATCTAATTCAATACTCGTGTCTTAACTTTCAAACCGAGTTAACTATTTAAACCGCTATTATTGTTAATTACTACGTTAAATCAGCACATGCCTTGGGCCCTCAGAATGACCGCTGTTCTACAAGACACCTTCTATAAATAACCCGCTTGCATCAAGAATATGCACCCCCCCCCTCCTATTCAAGTATATATGCTTCGAAATCATCCTTAACTAAAACGTTATTCATAACTTTGAACAATTAGCTACATCAATAAATTTGGACAAACTGTGTAACGCACTTTAGTAACTAATCCACGAATGGTTTGAACGGAAAAACTATATCTTATTATAATGGAGATTGTGTGTTTTTCTGTCTGTAACCGAAACTATATTACTATTCAAGTAACAATTCCCTTAATTATTTACGTCACATTCTACAGGATTTTATTTTTATTTAAACTTCAATTATTAATAAAATTGTTTTACATTATTAATACTGTTGGTAATATCTACATACTAATAACATACAATTGTATTTATATATACAACAAAATAGCGGTTTACAGTATGAATGGGAAGGCTAATTTGCATATTGATCTTAAAAAATTGATTTTGATAAATATATGCTTAGTATTATTGATTTCTAATTGTTTGGTTTTATCTTTTTGAATATGAGCAAAAATCTCTTCAATAAATCTTAAAAGAAATCCCTTAACAAGAAGAAATAACTGTAATATTATTCTTTACTTCCTATTTTAGCTAAACATTTTAATTAGGAAAATTTACCAATGAAAGACGGGAGTAACGGAAAATGATGGAAGAGTTAGTTTCAAAGTTGTTCTATTTTTCAATCATACCCCCTCTGTTCAAAATCTTTTTATCTACATTCTTATTCAGTTTCATTAGCCTTTCTAATTTAATATGATATTTTATTATAAAATTTAACTAAAATACTTGCACCCGGAGGGTGCATATATTTGCTAGTGCTAATAATATATCTATAATGTATCTCCACCCACATAACTATATGTTACTAAATCTATCTTTTAAAAAACGTTTCCCTACGAAAATCGATGAATGGTTTGGTCGGCAAGACTATATGTTACTAATATATCTAAAATGTATCTACCCCTACATAGCTATACGTTACTAAATCTATATTTAATAATGTTTTGCTACGGCAGAAATTATATGCTAATAATATCTATAATGTATATCCACACCTCAAAACTATATGTTACTAAATTTATATTAAAAATCATTTTTCTAAGAAAATCGACGAATGGTTTGGTCGGCAAAACTATGTGTTACTAATATATTTATAGTGTATCTCGCCCCTCAAATCTATATGTTACTAAATCTATATTTAAAATCGTTTTTCTATAAAAATCAACGAAAGGTTTGATCGGCAAAACTATATGTTATTAATATATCTATAATGCATCTCCCCACCCCCCCACATAACTATACGTCACTAAATCTATCTTTAATAATGTTTCCCTACGAAAATCGATGAATGGTTTGGTCGGCAAGACTATATGTTACTAATATCTTATTATAATGGAGATTGTGTGTTTTTCTGTCTGTAAACGAAACTATAATTCCTACTCAAGTCACAATTCTCTTAGTTATTGACATCACATTCTCCATGATTTTATTTTTATCTAAACCTCAATTATTAATAAAATTGTCTTACATTATTAATACTGTTAACTATGTCTACATACTGACAACATGCAATTATATTTATATATACAACAAAATAGCGGTTTACAGTGTGAACGGGAAGGCTAATTTGCATATTAATATTAAAAAATCGAATGTAATAAATATGTGCTTAGTATTATTGATTTCTAACTGTTTGGTTTTATTTTAATGAATATAAGCAAAAATCTCTTCAATGAATCTTAAATGAAATCCATTAACAAGATAAAATAACTGTCATTTTATTCTTTACTTCCTATTTTAACTAAATACTTAAATTAGAAAAAATAACAATGAAAGATGAGAGTGATGGAAGAGTAAGTTTCAGTTGTTCCATTTTTTATTATACTCCCTCTGTTTTAAATCTTTTATATACTCCCTCGTTTCAAATCTTTTTTATCTGTATTCTTATTTAGTTTTATTAGCCTTTCTAATTTAATATAATATTTTATTACATTAAAACTTGAATACTTGCACCCGGAGGGTGCATATATTTGATAGTATCTATAATGCATCTCCCCACCCCCCACATAACTATACGTCACGAAATCTATCTTTAAAAACGTTTCCCTACGAAAATCGATGAATGGTTTGGTCGGCAAGACTATATGTTACTAATATATCTATAATGTATCTCCCCCCACATAACTATACGTTACTAAATCTATATTTGATAACGTTTTTCTACGAATATCTAATGGTTTGGGTGATAAAACTATATGCTAATAATATATCTATAATGTATCTCCCCCCACATTAGTATACGTTACTAAATCTATCTTTAATAATGTTTTTCTATGAAAGTCTAATGGTTTGGGCGACAAAACTATGTGCTAATAATATCTTATTATAATGGAGATTGTGTGTTTTTCTGTCTGTAACCGAAACTATATTACTACTCAAGTCACAATTTCCTTAATTATTTACGTCAAATTCTCCATGATTTCATTCTTTTAAACGTTAAGTTATTAATAAAAATTGTTTTACATTATTAATACTATTGACCATATCTACGTACTAATAACATGAAATTGTATTTATATATACAACAAAATGGCGGTTTACAGTTTGAACGAGAAGGCTAATTTGCATATTGATATTTAAAATTTTTATTTTAATAAATATGTGCTTGGTATTATTGATTTCTAATTGTTCGGTTTTATCTTAAGAAATATAAACAAAAATCTCGTGGATAAAAACTTAAAAGAAATTTATTTACAAGAAGAAATAACTGTAATATTATCCTTTACTTCCTATTTTAACTAAATAGTTAAATTAGGAAAATTTACCAATGAAAGAGGGGAGTAATGGAAAATGAAGGAATAGTTAGTTTCAAAGTTGTTCTATTTTTCGATTATACCCTCTCTGTTGCAGATCTTTTTATCTGCATTCTTAGTCAGTTTCATTAGCTTTTCTAATTTAATATGATATTTTATTATATCAAAACTTAAATACTTGCACCCGGAGGGTGCATATATTTGCTAGTATCTATAATGTATATCCACCCCTGAAATCTATACGTTACTAAATTTATATTTAAAATCGTTTTTCTACGAAAATCGACGAATGGTTTGGTCGGCAAAACTATATGCTAATAATATATCTATAATGTGTCTCCCCCCAATATCTATACGTTACTAAATCTATCTTTAAAAACGTTTCCTTACGACAATCGATGAATGGTTTGGTCGGCAAAACTATGTGTTACTGATATATCTATAAAGTATCTCCCACCTCAAAACTATATGTTACTAAATCTATATTTAAAATCGTTTTTCTACGAAAATCGACGAATGGTTCGCACGGCAGCAATCCTCTTTAAAACTGCCCGAAAACAAAAAAAAAAAACAAAATAGCTCAGTCGGTAGAGCGTTCGGCTAGAAACCACAAGGTTCCTAGTTCGATACCCGCCCTCGCCAACTTAGCGTATGAGTAGCACAGGGAGCTGTGCGGTAAATTAAGGAGCTGATGGAAGGTATGGCGCCCCACCTCAGACGCTAAAATAATCTTCTTGGTCTAACGCTAGTGAAAAGGGGATAGATTCCCTCGCTGCATGGCTGATGCCGACATATATATGTGTGTGTGTGTGTGTGTGTGTGTATGTGTGTGTGATTAAAATTAAATAAAGTGGATAAAATATAAAAATTCAATTGATGATTCTCATCGGTGTATGAATGCCACGTCATTAATTGAATGAGGTTTGTGTTTTATCCCCTTTTATTTCTCACATTTTGTTGGATATTACCTAATATGTTATTTCATGATATATATATATATATATATATATATATATATATATATAAGTAAAAGTCGTCGGGGCGGCCTATGGTCGGTATCATCCAGTCAGCAAGGGAGTCTATCCCCTTTTCAATAGCGATAGACCAAGGAGATTGTTTTTTTAGCATCTGAGGTGGAGCACCACACCTTCCATCAGCTCCTTACTTTTCCGCACAGATCCCTGTGCTACTCATACGCTGAGTTGCCGGGGACCGGTATCGAACTAGGAACCTTGTGGTTTCTAGCCGAACGCTCTACCGACTGAGCTAACCCAGCCCTCTCTCTCTCTCTCTCTCTCTCTCTCTCTCTCTCTCTCTCTCTCTATCTATCTATCTATCTATATATATATATATGTATATATATATATATATATATATATGAGGAGTAAAGGATTGGAGGAATATATTGCGTTGTATATAATATCACATATATATTATATTATATCATATTATGTAATATTATATAAATATACATATATATTATATCATATCTTATAATATATAATTATATTATAGTGGTATGTACATTGATCATAGTTATAACATATCATATAAATATATTAATGCAATATATATATATATATAATATATATATATATATACTATATAATATATATAATACGCCAAAAAATAAATCCGACATTCATTGTTCCTCTTCTCAAGTGCTCAATATCTGGAATACGAAGCCATTCGCAAGTGAAATGCAGACCGATGATTGAAATCAATTTTAAAGACTTTTTTTAAATAAACTTTTCAAAAACGTTAAAATCACACGCTTGTCCACATGGCCTTTAGCTTAATTGTCAGTTTGCACAGATGTGAGAAATGATCGGCAGAATGCTTGAGAAAACTGTCAGTTATGCTTAAAGGGCCTCGTGATGACTGTGATTTTAAACGTTCTGAAGGGTTTTTTTTTCACATGTTTCCAGAGAATTTAATTATCAGTCTACATATAGCTTACCCCTTCTTCCTATCTATCTTCCCCCTCTCTCTCTCTCTTCTCTCTCTCTCTCTCTCCTCTCTCCTTCTCTCTCTCTTTTCGTTCATGCAAATCACGAACTTGATTAATATACTACATATGTATACCAGAATTTTCATATATACGTAATTGTATACTATTTACGTACACATACACACACATCACACACATATTTATATTATATATATAATTCGTAGTATATATAGTATTATACACATGCAAATACATATACGTCGACTACATATATATTGCATACACTATACATATTAATTAAACACACATATACTGTATATAAGTATACATTTGTAGCTAATATATAATACTATAGGTATAGTATATATATATAATGTCATATATAATAATATTCTTATATAGTATAGTATATATATTGCTATAGTTAAAAAAGTTATATACTGACCGACGTGGGTTGTTGATGATGAACCTACAACAACACATGTACCACAGCTTAACATGAATTACCAGTGAGCACGTGCTGAAAGCATTATAAGATTCCCAATAGAAAATGACTTGCTTTTAAGTAAACAAGGATGAATTCATAGGAAAATGTTGCATAGTTACGTAATGCATTAAAATACAATAAGATAAATAAATCAATTAAAGGCTATGACAGTAAAAATTATTGATAAAGCAATAACAGAAAGCTAATCTAGAAGAAATAGAGAAAATAGATAAATAAGAGCTTAGCCAATTAGACTAAAGCATCCCTAACAGTCACAGATATACTGAACATCAAGGAAGTAATATTGAAATAGTAGATACAATATAAGCTGTTAACAGGACTATAGAAAATCATGAATCACGTTGCTACCGATCGAAGTCAAAAATAGGTGAGTTAATGACCAATGACAAAGTAAGCAAGCCGATGGTAACCCATTAAGATATAATTCAGGATAAATTGAAGAAGATTTTCTAAATTCATCTAGCTATTCATAAGTTTCAGTAACAGGAAATTATTCCCTCAGTCGCCTGGATGAGGATGTGAATAGTAGCACCCGAAACTGCGGTCGGGAATAATTTATTCTAAACACTATCAATTGCTTCACACTTATTTCACAATATATTTGGAGCTATCGGAGGGATTAACTACTTAGGCTATGTTTACATAGTTAACCCATCAATGAAGTGATATATAATATAATATATATATATATATATATTATATACTTGTTCCAAAGATAAAATAAAATTATTTCAAAAAAGTATAATCCTATTTGCGAACATGTCTTTTTAATAAATATAGAAATTTTTTTCCCATGGAGCAATAAAAACAAACACAAGTGGTGAGAAGAGAGACAACAGAGAACAGAAGAACAGAGACGAGAAAGAGAAAGAAGAGACAGAGAGAAGCAGAGAGACAGAGAGAGGCGAGCAGAGAGAGAGAGATTCAGGACAATCCTGATGCTAGTGGACCTGAATGTTATTATATATATATTATATATATTATATATATATATATATATACCACCCCTCCAAATACGCATGTATGCGAAACATTTCTTAAGTGGAAATTTACCTGTTTGAATTTGACTTTTTTCTCTCCAGACTGGTTATCTATCAAGGCACAGACATAGCCCCAGAATTCTTCTAATATTTACCCATAACCGGAGTTAAGAAATAGTTGGAATTCGTACATTTTCCAAGTGTATTAGGTTATGTGGAAACGAACTAGCGTCGTTCAGGATTTGAAATCGAGTAGAAAGTTATATATAATATATATATATATATAGTAATTATATTATAAGCTATGGTAGAAATTCGATGTTTTAGTATTAGAGAAGTTTGAACAATAACACTCCAGTACGATGTTGTAGGCGCATGTGTATTTGTTTCTTACAGCATTTTTTAACAGGCTACAGTGAGGTTGTCTTGGAGAAAAAGTTCATAATGCTGCTGCCGGAAACAATGGCATCTTTATTCTTTACTTGAATGTTATACCTATATAATATATTATATATAGATACAATTAGTATTAATAAGCATCCCTCTGAATTTTTAAGTGTAAGTAGGATGACAAGTAATGCTATTAAGATATAGCATACGTCTAGATTGATTAAGATGCGTAAGATTGACAAAGGACCTAAATTCTGAATGTAAACTTACATGAATTATACGATTGTCATCACAAATGAATAGAGGCATATGAATATAAATTCACGTTCGGATGAAATTTAGTCTAGAAGATTGTGAAGCGAAAGTATGTATACGAGAGAGCTCGTAAAATAGGAGTATAATAGAAGAATCAGATAATCGAAGAGCATGATTATTATATGATAATGATGTATACACTGTTCGATATTAGATAGGAATTGTGAGAAACTATATAGTAAATCTTGTAATGGATTTCATTTGATATGAAGAGTTTTTGGCTTAATATTCATTAAAATATAAACCAAACAGTTAGAAGTCAATAATACTAAGCACATATTTTTAAATTTGATTGTTTTTATATTAATAGTGCAAATTAGCCTTCCGTCACGACTGTAAACCGCTATTTTGTTGCATATATAATATAATGGCATTTTCAGTATGTAGACATAGTTACAGTATTAGATAATGTAAGATCATTTAATTAATAGTGGGTTAATATAAAATAAAATCAGGAGAATGTGAATGTAATAACTGAAGAGAATTGTGACCTTGAGTAGAAATATAGTTTCGGTTTACAGACAGAAAAACACACAATCTCCAATTTAATAAGATATTATATATATATTCTATATATATATATAATATATATTCAAGGCTATCACTGTATGAGTAATCTACACAATGATAAATGAATGGGAGAACGAGACATGAGGCATAAGAGTGTGGGCAGTCTAATTAGAATTTAATGAAATTATGGAGGAATAATGATATCTGTCTATACACCTATCCGCAAAAGTTGTAAGTGTCTACAAAAATGAACAGAAGTACGCGTCATTTTTAATTTACTTAAAATATTTATGTGTCAAATTATTAGCGAGGTGTAATATAAAAACCCGGTAACAAGGAAAATAGATACTTGTTTGTTTTCATGTACTAGATAATATGATACATAACGTAACTAAATCAAAATTAAATTGAAATTAAAAAAAAAAGGAAAACATTCAAATAATGATAGTTTAGTTAGTTTAATATGGAGATATGTGATCCTTTTTTTAATGACTTTAATGACTATACTTACCTTCACCCGTTTCCGACTGGGTCCGGCGACTTCGGCGCTGGATCAGTGATGCTTAATAATAATAGCGTCGATCCACAGAGGGCCATCCTCCAGGAATACCTGCCCCCGCTTTGGGGACTGAGGGCTGGGTTTATTGCCAGCGCCTGAGGCGCCCCTTGAGGGAATGCGATGGGATCGGACGCAATTTTTGTTCTCAGTCCCAACCCATTAGCTTCGGCTTGTGGGTGGCCCACTTATACGGAGCCTTGTGCCAATCCATACAGGTGGGGTATGAGACCAATTTTAAAATTTTTTAAAAATGACTTGAAAAGGCAACTGGTCATTCAAACATGTCAATTTCTTGATCTCAAGTGATTCTTGACTATTTTTCTGCCACAAGTCCATCTTTGCCTTCTAAATTGGCGTCCTTCTTATAAACACGCTGCTTCAGAATGCTCCAAAAGTTTCCATTAGGTTTAAGACTGGAGAATGCCGCCAGTTTAAAAAAATCTTCCTAGTCCACAGAAGCCTAATCTTTGCAGCTACTCGTATTTTAAATGCACTAAATGCGAAAGGGGGCATTTAACTACATAAATGTATGGTTCTCAACCTGAAAGTGATTCTATGTCTTTTTTTTAGGCCAGATTCAGGTGCTCTTTGAGGAAGACGTATATAAAGCATCTGCTGTTATTTTTGTACCGTCAGGCACTCTCCACTGGCCAAACATTGATACCTTCCAATAATATCAGCCCAAATCATAATACTTCCTCCTTCATTTGTTTGGCGCTAAAGCGGGGCATCCACTGATGCCCCGACCTTTTTTCAGAAGACGCCAGCGAGTACTTCTGGCACTGGTTGCCTTCTCCAAATGCTTCTGAAAATTGCTCCACGTCGTCAGTCTGGCGTTTTATTTACAGCTTCACGTTTCTTCGTGACAAAGAACATCGGAAACAACCTCGATGACCCTTATCGACCTCTTACGTAACTTCGTGGGAGCTGCAACAAATCTTTTCAACAGTTTGTTGATATCTTCCCAATTATTTTGGCTATTTCTAAATGTAACTTGCTTTGGAAAGTTCACCAGACGTTCTGATATCTTTCTCAGAGTGTTCAAGTCACCATTTACACCCATAATCGCACGAGTATAATGACAATTGTTTAATGTCTGGGACATTCTATTAGTCCATTGATATTGCAAATGGCACCGTTTGTTATCCTATTGCGCAGAACCATAACAGTTTTTAAGCAGCCTTGTATACACCTCTTACCATTTAATACTGAGAAATTTGTTAAATTCCAATTGGTGTTTTTTTTGTAGAAAATGAAAAATGTCACTCGTTTATAATTTGAAACGCAGTGTATATATATATATATATTATATATATATTATATATATATAATTATATATATATACTATATAATAAGTTATTCCCACATGTGGTCTAATTTCTATGACGTGTCCATTACACAACGCGTCTCCCCAGGTGATATTGATTTGATATCTACTCTGTATAATTCCTGGTACACAGATGAACTGACTTGTAGGCGGCTAATAACTCTTATTATATTAATTACAAACGCGGTTTCGTATCTGTGTGCCGCCCGTATTTCCCGGTGACTTGACGCAAATTCGTCGGTTAACAAAGAAGAATACAAGTAATCCATTGCAATGTCTCTGATAAGTCCCTTTCTAAATATTTTCGCATATTTTTTTGGTCTTTCTGCGGTGGTGGATATACCGATATGTTTTGTTTCGTTCGAAGATCCCCCGCCCCCGTGGATGATCCGTGCTTTTTTGCACATGAGTAAATCCAGGATTTAGATAGATTAGTTTTCCAATTCTGATGATGGACATAATCCATTCGTATTATTTTGATCATCGGACTATTGTCCCTCATCCTTTAATTATTACATACACAACTTTCGGCCGATTGCTCTCGGCTAAAAGCTGGACTCAGAACTGAACGATGCAGGTCATCAGAAAAAAGATGTGAAGAATAGCGTGTAGTTGATGGTGATACCAATAGTAGTTGGATGCCCTTGAACAGTCATCAGAACATTTAAATGAACTTGAAGATAGTCTAAGATGTAATAGACCAAGTTCTCCAGTAAATAAAACCACAAAAAAAGAAAAAACAATATTTTAGCCGGTTTTGTTATCAATATATAAAAAACAGTGGAATGTGTACCATTCTTGTAAAATGGTTCGCAGCGAGTCCCGTCTGATCCATTACTAATGAATAGCATTCGTATCCTCGCCGAATACTAATAAAAATCCCACGTAAAAAATACCTCTTGGATGTCAGGAAATGTTTAAGTCACCTCACATGAGGAGGGTTAGCGAAGGCTAGAGTTCTCAGTCCATTTTTTAGTGAGTTTGATTCTCACTGAGTGCCCCGTACTTCTGGCCTTCTGCCGCTATTAACTTAAGGCTTAGTAAGTACTACAAAAACCAATGGTCACACCCTTAATGTAATGTTAGCAAGCATAACCCTTACCTCATGTGAGGTGACTTAAACATTTTCCTGACATTTCCATAACAGCGTATTTTTTACGTGGGTATTTTTATTAGTATTTCCGCGCGATGGATCGAACTGCTATTATTAGTAATGGATCAGCGGACTCGCTGCGAACCATTTTTAAAGAACTGTAACATCACTGTTTTTTATATTGATAAAAAACCGGCTGAAAAATATTGTTTTTTTCTTTTTTGTGGTTTTTATTTTACTGGAGACTTGGGTCTCTTAGCATTACGACTATCTTCAAGTCTCATTTAATGTTCTTGATGATCTGTTCACAAGGGCTCCAACTACTATTGGTATCACCATCCAAACTACAGCTATCTCAATCTTTTCTGATACTGGCATCGTTTCAGTTCTTAGTCAGCTTTTAGCCGGAGAGCCATGGCCGAAATTTGTGTATGTAATAATAAAGATGAGGAAATAGTCGAATATTAAAATAATAGCAATGGATTATGTCATCATATCAGATTTGAAACTATTATCTAAATGCCCTGGATTAACTCATGTGGCAAAACACACGGATCATTTCCCACGGGGCGGGGATCTTCGAACGAAACAAAACATATTCGTATATCCACACCGAGAAGACCAATGAAAAAGGGCTAAATATGGGTAAATATTAAAAGGGACTATCAGAGACATTGCAATGGATTTACTTTGGTATTCTTCTTTGGTTTTACCTGCGGAATTTTGCGTCAAGTCACCGGGAAACTACGGGGGACACAGATAACGAAACCGGCGTTTTTGTAATTAATATTAGATAAGCGTTTATTAGCGCTACAAGTCAGTTCATCGTGTGTACGCAGGGATTATCGAGTAAGATATCGAAAATCAATATCACCTGGAGACGCGTTGTGTAATGGACCGTCATACGGAAATAACACAGTGGTGTGGAAAGCTTTAGTTATATATATATATATATATATATATATATATATATATATATATATATATTATATATTATACACTGCGTTTCAAATTATTAACGAGGTGACATTTTTTTCATTTTCTACAAAAAAAACCAATTGGAATTTAGAAATTTTCTCAGTATACATGGTAATAGGTGTATCACAGGCTGCTTAAAAACTGGATTGTTTCTGCGCAGATAGGAAAACAAACGTGGCCATTTGCATATCAAGACTCATAATAGAAGTGTTCCGCAGACATTAAACAATTGTCATTATACTCGTGGATTTATGGGTCGTAATGTGACTTGAACACTTCTGAGAACGATATCATTAAGTCTGAACTTTCACAAAGCAGTTTCATTAGAAATATCCGAAAATAATTGGAAGATTTCAAAATACTGTGAAAAGATTTGTTGGGCAAGCTCCCACGAAGGTAGCGTAAAGAGGTCCGATAAGGGTCACTCGAGGGTTTTGTTTCCCGATGTTCTTTTTGTCACGATGAAAGCGTGAAAGCGGTAAATAACCCAGGACTGACGAGTGGCAGCAATTTTCAGAAGCATTGGAGAAGCAACAGTGCCCAGAAGTTACTCGCTTGTCTTCTGAAAGTCGGGCATCAGTGAGATGCCCCGCTTTGGCGGCCAACAATGAGGAGGCAGTATTATTGATTTGGGCTGTATTATTGGAGGTATATGTTTGGCCCGTGGAGAAGTGCCTGACGGTACAAAAGATAACACAGATGCTTATATAGTCATTCCTCAAAGAGCACTGAATTTGGCTAACAAGACATAGAATCACTTTCGGAGAACCATCACATTTTGTAGTTAATGCCCCTTCGCTTTAGTGCATAAAACTACGGAGTATGCAAGATTAGGCTTCTGTGGACTCGGAAGATGACTGGCCGCCAATCTCCAGTCTTAAAACCTTAATGGAACCCTTTGGACCATTCTGCAAGCGACGTGTTTTATAAGAAGGAGCCATATTTAGAAGCAATAGATGATTGTGGCAGAAATAGTCTACGTATCACTTGAGATCAAGAAATTGACATGTTTGATGGACAGTGCCTTTTCCAAGTCATTTTTAAAAAAGTTTATTTGTCTCATACCCACCTGTATGGATTGGGCACAAAGCTCCGTTTTAAACGTGGGCCCCACCCACAAGCCGAAGCTAATGGGTTGGGAGAGAAAAAAATTGCGTCGATCTCCATCGGCAATTCCCTCAAGGGGGCGCCTTCAGTCGCTGGGCGAATAAACCCACCCTCCCAAAGGGGGCAGTATTGCCTGAGGGATGGCCCTCTGGGATCGACGCTATTATTATAACATCACTGGTGCAGCGGCCGAAGCTCGCCGCGACGCCCCAGCTCGAAACCGGGTGAAAGGTAAGTATAGGTCATAAAGTCATTTTAAAAAAAGGATCACATATCTCATATTAACTAACTTCACTTCTATTTGAATTCTTTTTCCCTTTTTTTTTTTAAAATTTCAATTTAATTTTATGTTCGTTACTGTATGTATCCATATTATCTATACTGAAACAATACAATATTATTTCCTTTTACGTGGTTTTTTATTAACCTCGCTAATAATTTGCACATAAATAATTTAAGTAAATTAGATAAATGACGGTAACTTCTGTTCATTTTTGTAGACACTTAGCAACTGTTTTGCGGAGTAGGTGTATATCACGAATGTCATTATTTCTCCGATAATTTCATTAAATTTAATTAGACTTTCCACACTTAATGCTCATGTCTGTTCCCATTCATTATCATTGTGTAGATTACTATACATGATTCCTTGAATATATATATATATAATATATATATATATATATATACTTATTATGAATGGTTGTGTTTTTCTGTCTGTACCGAAACTATATTCTACTCAAGTCCACTCTCTCTTAGTATTGACGTCCATTCCATGATTTTATTTTTATTTAACCCAATATTAATAAAATTGTCTTACATTATTAATACTGTTACACTATGTCTACATAATGATACTCCCAATTATATTTATATATATCAACAAAATTAGCGGTTTACAGTGTGAACGGAAGGCTAATTTGCATATTAATATAAAAATCAAATTATAAATATTGCTTAGTATTATTGATTTCTAACTGTTTGGTTTTATTTTATGAATATAAGCAAAATCTCTTCAATGAATCTTAAAAGAATCCATTAACAGAAAAAATAACTGTCATTTTATTTTTACTTCCTATTTTAACTAAATACTTAAATTAGAAAAATAACAATGAAATACGAGAGTGATGGAAGAGTAAATTTCAGTGTTCTATTTTTCGATTAGATTCCTCTGTTTCAATCTTTTTATCTGCATTCTTCATTTAGTTTCATTAGACGTTTCTAATTTAATACGAATTTCTTACATTAAAACTTAATATTGCACCCGGAGGGTGCATATATTGCAGTATTATATAATTATATAATATTATATAATATTAATAGTTATATGTGTACAAGACATTAAGATGCCATTGTTTGCCCAGCCAGCACATTTGTATCACTTTTCTGCAAGACAACGTGCCTGATTAAGATAGCTGAGAAAGAGAAAATACGCTCTTCACACGTAATGAGAAGTTGTATTTTCAATTCTCTAAACTAAAAGAAGACTATATATATAATATATATATATATATTACTATATATATAATATATATATAACTTATCTACTCGATTTCAAAATCCTGAACGACGACTGTCTACGTTTCCTAACAGCTAATACACTTGGAAAAGGTACGAATCCACTATTCTACACTCCGGCTTGGGTAAATATTAGTAAAATCTGGGCTCTCTAGCCTTGTATAGATAACACAGTCCTGGAGAGAAAAAGTCCAAATTCAACAGTTAATTCCACCTTAAGAAATCTTTCGCATAACTGCGTTTTGGAGGGTGGTATAGTTATATATATATATATATAATATATTATATAATATATACGACTTCAGTCCACTGAGCACTAGGATGTCCTGAATCTTCTCTCTCTCCTCGTCTCTCTCTGTCTCGTCTCTTCTGCTCTCTGTCTCTCTCTGTCTCCTGTCTCTGTCTGTACTCTTCCTGCTGTCTCTCTTTCTCACCATTGTGTGTTTTTGGCTCCAATGGGAAAAAATTTAATATTTTATAAAAGAATGTTCGCAAAATGGATATCACTTTGAATTTTATTTATCTTGGACAATATATTATATATATACTAATATATATATATATATATATATACATTTCGTTCATTGATGGGTTACTACATGTAAATTCATAGCCTATAGTAGTTTAATCCTGTAGGCCAATATATTTTAAATATAGAGATGCAAATAGTTGTAGAAAAATTATCTCCCGAACCGCAGTTTCGTGCTACTATTTTCCTTGCATTCAGGGGGACTGAGTGGATATTCCGGTTACTGAACTCTATATATCTAGATTGATTAGAAAATTTCTTCAATTATTCGCTGAGATTTTAATCCTTAATGGGCTTACAGGGCTGCTACTTTGTAGTTGGGATTAAACTCTCACCTATTTTGACATTCATGAGGTGATTCATGATTTATCTAGAACTGTAATGTTAGTATATTTATTGACCCTTAACGACTACTCTCAACTTACTCTTTGACCTTTAGGGGGTCTTTTTGTGCTGAATTTGGCTAAGTCTATTTCTATCTATTTAATTTATTTCTCTAGTAGCTTTCTTTGTTATTGCTTTTCAATAATTTTACTGTATTTATGCCTTATTGCTTAAATTTCATCTTATTGTATTCTATACTGCATTACGTAATTATGCATACATTTTCCTAGTGATCATCTCTTTATTAAAGCAAGTCATTTTTATTTGGGAATCTAATTAGTGCTCCCTGATGAAATGTGTAATAGTAGCACCAAAACCACGGTCGGTATATAACTTTTCTACGAACATATATATATATATAATATTATATATATATAGTATTTATATATATATATTATTTTTATTCATATATATACATTAATAACATATAGTGTGTGTTTAAGGTATAATTGTATATGTAGCATATATATATGTATGTTACGTATATGTATGCATGTGTATATTATATCATATATATAATATTATATATATATATATTGTGTGTGTGTGTGTGTGTATGTACGTAAATATATATCATATTTACGGTATATATAAACATCGTGTATACAATATGTAGTTAGTAATAATCAGAGTTTCGTGTTTGCATGAAGGAAAGAGAGAGAAGATGAGAAGAGAGAGAGAGAGAGAGAGAGAGAGAGAGAGAAGAGAGAGGGGGGAGGAATAGAGAGAGAAGGGGTTAAGTATAATGTTAGACTGATAATTAAAATTCTCTTTGGAAACATGTGATAAAAAACCTACAAGAAGCGTTAAAATCACAGTCATCCGAGGCCCTTTAGCATAACACAGTTTCTCAAGCATCTGCCGATCATTTCTACATCTGTGAAACTGACACATTAAGCTAAAGGCAGCATGTGACAACGTTGATTTTAAACGTTTTTGAAAAGAGTTTATTTATAAATAAAGACTTGTAAAAAAATTGAATTTCATCATCGGTCTGCTTCCACTTTGCGATGGCTCTATTCCAGATATTTGAGCATTGAGAAGGAACAATGAATGTCGATTATTTTTGCGTATATATTATATATATATAGTATATATATTATATATAATATGATGAATATTATATATGATATTTGCATAATATATATTTTATATATGATATGTTATACCTATGATAGCATATTACATCCCACTCATAGTATATATTATAATATTATAAGATATGATAGTAATATTTATATGATTATATTTTATATAATATACATAATATAGATATATATAGATAATATATATAATGATATTATATACACAATATATTCCCCATCTACTCTCAATATTATATATATATATTACTACTAATATATATAATATTAGTATATATAATAGTATTAATAGAGGAGGAGAGAGAGAGAGAGAGAGAGGAGAGAGGGCTGGGTTAGCTCAGTCGGTAGAGCGTTCGNTTTCTTTCTTTCTTTCTTTTTCTTTTGTTTAATTACTGTATCTATCTTTCTCTCCACCCCGTTTCTATCTATCTCTCTATTTCCTAGTTATTAAAAAATATTTGCTCTCTGATTTCTCTCACTCTCTTTTATTCACGCCCTCTCCTCCCTCTCCTTTTCTCTCTGTCTCTCTCTCTCTCTCTCTCTCTTTTAATATATATATATATATAATATATATATATAATATTCCTTTCTTTATTTCTCCTTACCTCCCTCGCTCTATATCTCTCTATCTCTCTCCTATCCTCCCTTTCTCCTCTCTCTGGCTCGCTCTCTCTCAGTGTATATATGTATATACATTATATATTTCTCTATTTCTCTTTACCTCCCCCTCCTCTCTCTCTCTCTCTCTCTCTCTCTCTCTCTCTCTCTATCTCTCCTTCCTTCCCTTCTCTGTGTGTGTGTCTCCTCTCTCTCTCTGTCTCTCTCTCTCCTCTCTCTCTCTCTCTCTCTCTCTCTCTCTCCATATCTCTTCAATCTATTTTTGTCTGAAGCCGAGTCAATCGTCTTAACATGTTTTGTTCTCTTAATGTGTTTATAAAAAAACATAAATTTAAAATGAAAATAGAAAAAACGAACTGTTTATTATGTACCGTCTGGTGCAGACACATTGCGAGACTGCATTTGTGGATTAAAACTCAAGTTGGAATCACAGAAAGACTTTTATAAAAGCAGTTGGAGGCTGTTTAAGAGAAAATCTTTAGATTCCGAAAACTTTAGAATTTGAAATAAAATTCTCATAATGATGCAAAAATTTACAGCAGGTAATTCTCCCTTAAGTCTTTCAGTTTATAATGCAACATCGTAGGTCGATACTTTGAAAAAAATCATGGAGGCGCATAGTGTAATGGTTATCGTCGAAGATTCTTTGACACCAGTATATTCTTGCCAGGGCTTCGGGCACTGAGTCCAGTGTCTTCGGCCATTGGAGCAGTAAGAGTCTGTTTCAAAAAGTAATGCCATTTTCTTTATTTGTGTGATTTTTTTAAAAGTAGAACTAAGGCCTACATTGAGACCCTAACGAGGCTCAGAGCAAGAATCCGACGAGTAAGACCTAACTTGACAAACGACAATTTCTTCCCGACAATACTCGATCACACAAGCATCAAGACAAGGGAGAAAATTGCCTCATTCGAGTGGAAAACTTTACCGCTTCCTCCATACTCACCAGATCTAGCGCCATCAGACTATCATCTCCTCAGTTCTATAAAAGAAGGTTTAAGAGGCAAAAAAATGGTATAACTTTTTAACTCACCCTTATATATATATCTTATTATAATGGAGTGTTTTTCTGTCTGTAACCGAAACTAAATCACTACTCAAGTCACAATTCCCTTAGTAACTGACGTCACAATCACCATGAATTTATCCTTATTTTAACCTCAATTATTAATAAAATTGTTTTACATTATTTATACTGTTAACCATATCTACATGATTTTCCACGTACCCCACTTGTACGGGTCAGGCACAAAGGCCCTATTATGTGGGACCCACAAGCCGAGACTCATGGGTGGCGTGAAAAATTGCGTCGATCCCGTCGGCATTCCCCTCAAGGGGGCGCCTCAGGCACTGGGCAATAAACCCAGCCCTGCCCCTTTAAATCGAGGGGGCAGGTGTTGCCTGGGGGGATGGCCCCCTGGGATCGACGCCGTTAATTATATCAATGGTCCAGAGGCCGAAGCCAAAGCTGACCATACCTACATGATATTTACCGCGTACCCCACTTGTACGGGTCAGGCACAAAGTCCCTATTGTGGGCACCCACAAGCCGAAGCTCATAGAGTGGCAGGGGAAAAATTGCGTCGATCCCGTCGGCATTCCCCCTCAAGGGGTCGTCTCAGGCACTGGGCAATAAACCCAGCCCTGCCCCTTTAAATCGAGGGGGCAGGTGTTGCTTGGGGGGATGGCCCCCTGGGATCGACGCCGTTAATTATATCAATGGTCCAGAGGCCGAAGCCACTGTTGACCATATCTACATAATATTTTCCACGTACCCCACTTGTACGGGTCAGGCACAAGGCCCTATTTATGTGGGACCACCCACAAGCCGAAGCTCATGGGTGGCAGGTGAAAAATTGCGTCGATCCCGTCGGCATACCCCCCCAAGGGGGGCGCCTCAGGCGCTGGGCAATAAACCCAGCCCTGCCCCTTTAAATCAAGTGGGCAGGTATTGCCTGGGGGGATGGCGCCCTGGGATCGACGCCGTTAATTATAGCAATGGTCCAGAGGCCGAAGCCACTGTTGACCATATCTACATGGTATTTACCGCGTACCCCACTTGTACGGGTCAGGCACAAAGTCCCTATTAACGTGGGACCACCCACAAACCGAAGCTCATGGAGTGGCAGGTGAAAAATTGCGTCGATCCTGTCGGCATTCCCCCTCAAGGGGGGCGCCTCAGGCACTGGGCAATAAACCCAGTCCTGCCCCTTTAAATCAAGGGGGCAGGTGTTGCCTGGGGGGATGGCCCCTGGGATCGACGCTGTTAATTATATTAATGGTCCAGAGGCCGAAGCCACTGTTGACCATATCAACATGATATTTACCGCGTACCCCACTTGTACGGGTCAGGCACAAAGTCCCTATTAACGTGGGACCACCCACAAGCCGAAGCTCATGGAGTGGCGGGTGAAAAATTGCGTCGATCCCGTCGGCATTCCCCCTCAAGGGGGGCGCCTCAGGCACTGGGCAATAAACCCAGCCCTGCCCCTTTAAATCAAGGGGGCAGGTGTTGCCTGGGGGGATGGCCCCCTGGGATCGACGCCGTTAATTATATCAATGGTCCAGAGGCCGAAGCCACTGTTGACCATATCAACATACTAATAACATGCAATTGTATTTATATATACAACAAAATAGCGGTTTACAGTGTGAATGGGAAGCCTAATTTGCATATTGATATTAAAAATGTAATTTTAATAAATATATGCTTAGTATTATTGATTTCTAACTGTTTGGTTTTATTTTAATGAATATGAGCAAAAATCTCTTCAATGAATCTTAAATGAAATCCATTAACAAGAAAAGATAAGTGTCATTTTAATCTTTATTTCCTATTTTAACTAAATACTTAAATTAGAAAAAATAACAATGAAAGACGAGAGTGATGGAAGAGTAAATTTCAGTAGTTCTATTTTTCGATTATACCCCCCTCTGTTTCAAATCTTTTTATCTGCATTCTTATTCAGTTTCATTAGCCTTTCTAATTTAATATGATATTTTATTATATTAAAACTTAAATACTTGCACCCAGAGGGTGCATATATTTGCTAGTATATAAATTATATATATATATATATATATATATATATATATATATATATATTATATTATATATATATATATAATGTGCTTAGATAGTCATAACGTGATATTTACTACGCTTTGATAAAATCATCGAGGCACGTTGTATAAGGGTTATCGACGTAAAAATGAACGAATCGACTTGAGTTCAAATCCTGAACGGAGCTGTTTGGTATGCATCCAACTATTCTTTCCACCCGTTTTTTTTTTAATAGGAGCGAGGACTGGGCTCTTTAATCTTCACCACAATTACTACCCCGTCCACTCTGACCCACGTCTGTTAGGATCTAATCTATGGGTTATATAGAAAAAATGAATTTAAAAAAATTGAATATCCAACAAGAATGGATAAAACGAAAATGTATTCGTCTAAAATAAAAAATGGGTTGACATGTCTTGAAAGCCAACCAACCAACTAAGAAAATCATGGAAGGGAGTATTTGTCTCATACCCCACTTGTATGGACTGGGCACAAGGCCTCGTTTTAATATGGGCCCACGCACAAGCCGAAGCTCATGGGTGGGAAAGAACAAAAATTGCGTCGATCCCTCCGGCATTCCGCCTCAAGGGGGCGCTTCAGGCGCTGGGCAATAAATCCAACCCTGCCCCCAAGTGGGCAGGTATTGCTTGGGGGGGATAGCCACCCGGGATCGATGCTATTATTTTACTAAATCTGATCCAGCAGCCGCAGCGAGTTAGAAATTTAGAAAGAAAATCATGGAAGGGTGTTGTATAATAGTTATCATCGTTGAAAATGGAGTAGACAAACAGAGTTCAAATCCTGGACGAGGAAGTTTTGTGTGCATCTACTTGGATAAAAGTAGCCAGGGTTCTTTAATCTTGGTTAGCAACCAATCTGGAACAAGGAAAACTTTGAGTTCAATCATGATAAACTCCGCTTAAGAAATTTGCCATTTGTCACATTCTATTCGTTCGTAAAGTAATGTAGTCAGGGTGGCCTAAAGTCGGTATCAAACAATCAGCGAGGGAGTATATTCCCTTTTCACTAGCGCTAGACCAAGGAGATTGTTTTGCGTCTTAGGTGAAGTGCCACACCTACCATCAGCTCCTTACTTTACCACACAGATCCCTGTGCTACTCATACACTGAGTTGACGAGGACCGGTATCGAACTAGGAACCTTGTGGTACCTAGCCGAACGCTCTACCGACTGAAAAATTTTAAATATTCGAAAAAGAAGGCAAAGTAAATGAAACAGAAAAAAAAATTGAAAGAAAAACGAAGGAAAGAATGAATAAGAAATAAAAGGAAAATGATATATACATATACAGGGCAGTTGTGTCTATGAGTATGTCCGGAGGAAACTTTTCTAGGTTTCTAGCCGAACGCTGACTGAGCTAACACAGACCTAGGTTTGTTAAATACACAGATTCAAAAAAAGGACATGAAAATACCTACCTATCAACCCATCCATCTATCTATCTGGGTATGTGTGTGAGTCTAAGATGCAAGTGCTATATATTCATGGAGTGTCGTCGCTTTTTAGAGGATTTAGTGTATAAACATATGTTGAATCCAGGTATTATTAAATTAAAATCTGAGGATTGGCTGACTGACGTGAGATAACCTTTCCGTAACCTCTTTTCCGCTTACGCAAACGATGGGAACAGAAAAGCTTAGTTTAGAGTCAGTCAAGTCGAGAGATGTCCTAATATAAAGATGGACTTGGTTTGGCTCCCCGTATGCGGTGAAGACATCCTAAGATAATGTCTGGTCCTGAAGTTAACAAAAATGCGATCACCAATAACTATATGGCTTGCGTTTGTCTCCAAGAACTAATGACAACCTTGGCATAACCAAAGAAGCCAGAACCAGACCTATAGAACAGTCACACCAGCCAACAAAAAACAAATAGAAGAAGTTTTAAAAATTAAGATAGCGACTGACTATAAGAAAGCTTATAGAAGTACACAAGAAATAGAAGATAGAAAAAATCCAGCCATGAAGACGGCAACTCCGGGAAAGTAAGTAACGTAGAAGATTAAATCTGAGGTCACCTCTTTTATAATATACATCTAGACAGAGAATGGATATATAACACATGGTTTTGCAATTTGGACTCTATCTTTTATTCATATTATTTTCTACCATTATTTCTGATTCTAGTTCAAAGACAGATCGCTAATTCCGAACAATCTAGAAAATGTCTTTTCGACCGATCTCTCCTCTCCGTACATTCAATTTCTTCCACTCTGTAACATTAAATCAATATCAGATTAGAGCGGGGATTTTTTTCCATTGGTGTTAATGGATCTCCGAGAATTAAGAAAATGATTTTTTTTTTTGTTAAGAAAAAGCATAGCACTAAACAAAACAAGAACACTAAAAATTATTGAAAAAAAAAGGAAGGAAAAAAAATGTAAAGAAAGAAAAAATTGAAAAAGGCAAAATAAAAGAGAAAATCCGATAAAACAATTAGAGCAACTTTCTGAACTTGAAGCCTCGTTTTGAGACGGCATTAGAGTGAATGAAACCGAGGCTTTATGTTACGACTTTCATCTTAAATAATGGCATCCCTATTAGGATACTACAATGAAAAATTGATTATGTTTGAACTTAAAAGAGTTTTTTTTTTCCAAAACATTATACACTTTAGTTTTAATTGCCAGTTATCCAGCAGCGTTTCCATAATCATTGATAATTCCAAGTGGCTAAGCAATATCCATACATACAAACACACACACACACATACACACACACACACACACACACACACATATATATATATATATATATATATATATTATATATATATATGAGATAAGGTAAAAGGAAAGTGAACAAAAATAATAACTCAAACAAGTCTGAGTGGGGGAGAAATATTACGTCCTTACTTGATGCGAAGGACTTCTTCAGTCATCTGACTTTTATTCAAAGGAAAATTACGTACATTTATGAGTTTAGTTCACTTTCCTTTTACCTTACCTCATACTGTCGGATTTTACTCCAACCCTCCTATCTTCATATATACACACACACACACACACACACACACATATATATATATATATGTATATATACATATATATATATATATATATATATATATATCCATAAATATGGTATGAGCTCTCTAAGAGGTGATTTAAATTAACTTTCACTACTAAGCATATAAGCAATGATCGTTTGCTCGCAAACTAGATCTCTCGGTGATCGTAAAATATATAAACAAAGCTATGTATTTAATAGTTTAAACACCAGCCCCACTACAGCAGCTGTCAGTCGCCGAGGGGATAAGAAATCCGAAGGGAAAACAGACAGTCAGAGTTCAAGGATAGTTGTTGTGTCTAGCCACACTGAAGTGGCGTGAAATGCCGAAACACGTATCTGTGGATGACTTATTAATATATGCTCCCATAAATTTGGTATGAGCTCTCTAAGGGTGATTTAAATTAACTTTCACTACAAGCAACGATCGTTTGCTTTCAAACTCGATCTCTCGGTGATCGTAAAATATATAAACAAACCTATATATCTAATAGTTTAAACACCAGCCATATATATATATAATACATTGTGTGTGTGTGTGTGTGTTGTGTGTGTGTGTGTGTGTGTGTGGAGAAAATTTAGAAACACACACGGGATGATTTGATGGATGAAAATTTATTGTCGATGTTCGAACATTTCGGTTTACAATGAAACATAATCTTCAGGACTGTAAAATTAAGTCGAATATCGACTATAAATTTCCATCTATCATAACATCCCGTGTTTGTTTCTGAATTTTCTCCACGTACTGTCGGATTAATGTCCTAATCTTCTATTTATAGGGTTACGGTCCTCGCCTGTCAGCTTGACAGTCAGGGTTCGAATAACGCACAAGGCTGTCTTCCTATCTATAGCTCTGCTGATGAGGCCTAATAGGCCGAAATGTACATACAGAGATTGATTTTTCTTGATTTGTTTAGCCTTACATTTGAATAGGTATGCCTGCCTAATTAATTAATTATTAATTAATTAACTTTCAAAATTAGGTACGACTTCAATTAAGCACATATTCTCCCAAAAATTGTCGCTAAAAAAGCCATATCAAAACACATCGCTTGTGTATTTACTTCTCATATATATATATATACATATATATATATATATGCTCCCTATCTCTGGTAGGTTAAGCTCTCTGAAGAGGAAAGTTCCCCCTATTACGCGTAAATTTCAAGCGTATTCAATAAAAAAGATTGAGCTCTCTGTCAGCCTTTACGTACATACAGTCGTGCGATACATCTTATGGATACATATAGGGTGGTCGTCAGTGATGCATTATCTTCATTGTGAATCATATCGGCTCCGATAGCAACCCCAACTTGACTCTGACATCTTCAAGTTGCCACCCTGTAATCTACGTGCTGCAGGCATTAACATTTTTCCTACAAATTAGACTACACAAGAAAAACTTGACCTCTTAAATCGAGAAACCCGAATCAGTGTGAGCCATCCCCCTACCACTAATATATAATGGAATAATCTGCTCCTCCCTGTTTCAGTCTAATTTACCTTCTATGTGAGTTAGCAAAGCGAATAAAATTTTTTTAAATAAATAGATACGCACGGACGAAACCGTAAAATCATTTTGTTAGCTTTATAAGAAAGGAAATGTTTGACCTCATTTAAGCTATGGGTTGCTGGTTGTGAAATTTAACATAGAAATACATTTCAAATTTTGCCGGTTCTCTCTCTCTCTACCTCCAGAGAAACTAACATTATATAACAAGGGGGTAGTCAAGAGATACATAGAGGGAAAGAAAGTGATAGACAGAGAGTAAGTAAGAGATTGGTCGCTTTTTTACTTAATTGCAAATTGCGGCTAATGAGAACCAATTAAAATAGAATTTTTTTCAAACATAATTCAATCCTAAAAGTAAGGAATAACTTAGTATAATTTTTGTGTCATTAAACTAAACAGTAAAAAAGATTTTAGGAAGCAAAAGTTGATTAACTCAGTTTTAGTATAATATATATATATATATATATATATATATATATATATATATATATATATATATTTACCTTCCACGGATTGCACTTGCGGTAAGTTCGCCCCCTTCTATGAACATATTTGATTTTATCTATTCTAACTTACCACATTTTACTCTTGCTAACATGATCACCAACAATTATCCAGTGAACCAGTTCTATTTCCCCTTAAAAATAAAAAAATAAAAATAAATAACTCCTACTACTAATCTAATTCAATACTCGTGTCTTAACTTTCAAACCGAGTTAACTATTTAAACCACTATCATTGTTAATTACTACGTTAAATCAGCACATGCCTTGGGCCCTCAGAATGAACGCTGTTCTACAAGACACCTTCTACAAATAACCCGATTGCATCAAGAATATGCGCCCCCCCCTCATATTCAAGTATATATGCTTCGAAATCATCCTTAACTAAAACGTTATTCATAACTTTGAACAATTACCTACATCAATAAATTTGGACAAACTGTCTAACGCACTTTAGTAGCTAATCCACGAATGGTTTGAACGGCAAAACTATATCTTATTATAATGGAGATTGTGTGTTTTTCTGTCTGTAACCGAAACTATATTACTATTCAAGTAACAATTCCCTTAATTATTTACGTCACATTCTACAGGATTTTATTTTTATTTTAAACTTCAATTATTAATAAAATTGTTTTACATTATTAATACTGTTGGTAATATCTACATACTAATAACATACAATTGTATTTATATATATACAACAAAATAGCAGTTTACAGTGTGAATGGGAAGGCTAATTTGCATATTGATCTTAAAAAATTGATTTTGATAAATATATGCTTAGTATTATTGATTTCTAATTGTTTGGTTTTATCTTTTTGAATATGAGCAAAAATCTCTTCAATAAATCTTAAAAGAAATCCCTTAACAAGAAGAAATAACTGTAATATTATTCTTTACTTCCTATTTTAGCTAAACATTTTTAATTAGGAAAATTTACCAATGAAAGACGGGAGTAACGGAAAATGATGGAAGAGTTAGTTTTCAAAGTTGTTCTATTTTTCAATCATACCCCCTCTGTTCAAAATCTTTTTATCTACATTCTTATTCAGTTTCATTAGCCTTTCTAATTTAATATGATATTTTATTATAAAAATTTAACTAAAATACTTGCACCCGGAGGGTGCATATATTTGCTAGTGCTAATAATATATCTATAATGTATCTCCACCCACATAACTATATGTTACTAAATCTATCTTTTAAAAACGTTTCCCTACGAAAATCGATGAATGGTTTGGTCGGCAAGACTATATGTTACTAATATATCTATAATGTATCTACCCCCACATAGCTATACGTTATTAAATCTATCTTTAATAATGTTTTGCTACGGCAACATTATATGCTAATAATATATCTATAATGTATATCCACACCTCAAAACTATATGTTACTAAATTTATATTAAAAATCATTTTTCTAAGAAAATCGACGAATGGTTTGGTCGGCAAAACTATGTGTTACTAATATATTTATAGTGTATCTCGCCCCTCAAATCTATATGTTACTAAATCTATATTTAAAATCGTTTTTTCTATGAAAATCGACGAAAGGTTTGGTCGGCAAAACTATATTTTACTAATATATCTATAATGCATCTTCCCCACCCCCCCCCCCACATAACTATACGTCACTAAATCTATCTTTAATAATGTTTCCCTACGAAAATCGATGAATGGTTTGGTCGGGCAAGACTATATGTTACTAATATCTTATTATAATGGAGATGTGTGTTTTTCTGTCTGTAAACGAAACTATAATTCCTACTCAAGTCACAATTCTCTTAGTTATTGACATCACATTCTCCATGATTTTATTTTTATCTAAACCTCAATTATTAATAAAATTGTCTTACATTATTAATACTGTTAACTATGTCTACATACTGACAACATGCAATTTATATTTATATATACAAACAAAATAGCGGTTTACAATGTGAACGGGAAGGCTAATTTGCATATTAATATTAAAAAATCGAATTTAATAAATATGTGCTTAGTATTATTGATTTCTAACTGTTTGGTTTTATTTTAATGAATATAAGCAAAAATCTCTTCAATAAATCTTAAATGAAATCCATTAACAAGATAAAATAACTGTCATTTTATTCTTTACTTCCTCTTTTAACTAAATACTTAAATTAGAAAAATAACAATGAAATACGAGAGTGTTGGAAGAGTAAGTTTCAGTTGTTCCATTTTTTATTATACTCCCTCTGTTTCAAATCTTTTTATCTGTATTCTTATTTAGTTTCATTAGCCTTTCTAATTTAATACAATATTTTATTACATTAAAACTTAAATACTTGCACCCGGAGGGTGCATATATTAGCTAGTATCTATAATGTATCTACCCCCACATAGCCATACGTTACTAAATCTATCTTTAATAATGTTTTGCTACGGTAAAATTATATGCTAATAATATATCTA
>CM042159.1:24559168-24591668 GCA_023376005.1 Doryteuthis pealeii | reverse complement strand
AGAAGATTTGAAACAGAGGGAGTATAATAAAAAATGGAACAACTGATTGTTATTTTTTCTAATTTAAGTATTTAGTTAAAAGAGGAAGTAAAGAATAAAATGACAGTTATTTTATCTTGTTAATGGATTTCATTTAAGATTCATTGAAGAGATTTTTGCTTATATTCATTAAAATAAAACCAAACAGTTAGAAATCAATAATACTAAGCACATATTTATTAAATTTGATTTTTTTATATTAATATGCAAATTAGCCTTCCCGTTTACACTGTAAACCGCTATTTTGTTGCATATATAAATATAATTGCATGTTGTCAGTATGTAGACATAGTTAACAGTATTAATAATGTAAGACAATTTTATTAATAATTGAGGTTAAATAAAAATAAAATCATGGAGAATGTGATGTCAATAACTAAGAGAATTGTGACTTGAGTAGAAATATAGTTTCGGTTACAGACAGAAAAACACACAATCTCCATTATAATAAGAAGATATATATATATATAGTTTTTTTCCGTAGTTAGGGTCTTTCCATGTGTGGTTTAACCAAGCTGATACAGGTAGACCATAAGGAGAGCTCAATGTGCCTAATACCAGTGAGTAAGAGGACAGAGCAAGAAATTTAGTAAATGAAGAAAAACTCTAAACTTGCTTCATTACAATAATTTATTTCAACCGTATTAATACGGCATCTTCAGGTAATCACAAGAACATGACTCTTGAGAGTAAGAGTCATGTTCTTGTGATTATATGAAGATGCCGTATTAATACGGTTGAAATAAATTATTTTAATGAAGCAAGTTTAGAGTTTTTCTTCATTTACTATATATATATATATATTATAATATATATATATATTTATATATATATATATATATATATTCAAGGATATTTGGGGAAAGTTGTTTTATTGATATTGACTTTCCTAACTTTATCCCACCTTTCTGTCTCCCATTCATTATCATTGTGTAGATTACTATACATGGTAGCCTTAAATATATTACATACAGTTACCTGTACCAAATATTTATTTATATATATATATTCATATTTTCGGATGTAATAAGGATCCCGACTCTGCGAGTTTAACATCATTGCAGATTCATGTTGCTGGACTTGTTACATTTTTAAACTTTCATTTGTAACCGGGACATTTTCCTGAACTTTTTTGATATTCATATACATTTTTATTACAAACTCTTTCGAGTTTTTATGATAAAAATGCTTAAACATTTTAAAAATAAAATTTATTTTATTTTTAACAACAAATATGTATTTTTAAAAATGTTTTAAAAAAATTCCGGTACTGATCGAGAGCGTTCCTTGCCTTGTAATTACTGAAATATTCATTTCGTTTTTACGCTTACAATGTTGCTTTGAAAAAGACATATTCATAATGTCAAAACAGATATCTGTCAGCAAAAATGTTTAACATCTTGTTGTTTTTCTATAAAACTTTCTTATAATATATATATGTATATATATATATATATATATATATATATTATATATGTGTGTGTGTGTTGTGTGTGTGTGTGTGTGTGTGTATACTGCGTTTCAAATTATTAAAGAAGTGACATTTTTCCCTACTATCAACAAACTACTAATTAGAATTTAATGAAATTATCGGAGAATAATGACTATCTGTATATACACCTACTCCGTAAAAGTTGTAAGTGTCTACAAAAATGAACAGAAGTTACCGTCATTTATCTAATTTACTTAAATTATTTATGTGTCAAGTTATTAGCGAGGTGTAATAAAAAACCCGGTAAAAAGGAAAATAATACTTGTATTGTTTCATTTATAGATAATATGGATACATACAGTAACTAACATAAAATTAAATTGAAATAAAAAAAAGTAAAAAGAATTCAAATATGATAGTGAAGTTAGTTAATATGAGATATGTGATCCTTTTTTAAAATGACTTTAATGACTATACTTACCTTCACCCGGTTTCGACTGGGGGTCCGGCGAGCTTCGGCCGCTGGACCAGTGATGTTATAATAATAGCGTCGATCCCAGAGGGCCATCCCTCCAGGCAATACCTGCCCCCTTTGGGGACAGGGCTGGGTTTATTGCCCAGCGCCTGAGGCGCCCCCTTGAGGGGGAATGCCGATGGGATCGACGCAATTTTTGTTCTCTCCCACCCATTAGCTTCGGCTTGTGGGTGGACCCACGTTAAAACGGAGCCTTGTGCCCAGTCCATACAGGTGGGGTATGAGACAAATAAACTTTTTAAAAAATGACTTGGAAAAGGCACTGGTCCATCAAACATGTCAATTTCTTGATCTCAAGTGATACGTTGACTATTTTCTGCCACAAGTCATCTTTGCTTCTAAATTGGCGTCCTTTCTCATAAACACGTCGCTTCAGAATGCTCCAAAAGTTTCCAATTAGGTTTAAGACTGGAGAATTGGCCGGCCAGTTCATCTTCCTAGGTCCACAGAAGCCTAATCTTTGCAGGTACTCCGTAGTTTTATGCACTAAATGCGAAGGGGCATTAACTTACATAAATGTGATGGTTCTCCTGAAAGTGATTCTCTATCTTTTTAGCCAAGATTCCAGGTGCTCTTTGAGGAAGACTATATAAGCATCTGCTGTTATTTTTGTACCGTCAGGCACTCTCCACGGGCCAACATGATACCTCCAATAATATCAGCCCAAATCATAATACTTCCTCCTCATTGTTGGCGCCTAAAGCGGGGCATCTCACTGATGCCCCGACCTTTTTCAGAAGACGACAGCGAGTACTTCTGGGCACTGTTGCTTCTCCAATGCTTCTGAAAATTGCTCCACTCGTCAGTCCTGGGTTATTTACAGCTTCACGTTTCATTCGTGACAAAGAACATCGGAAACAACCCTCGAGTGACCCTTATCGGACCTCTTACGTACCTTCGTAGGAGCTGCAACAAATCTTTTCACAGTTTGGTGATATCTTCCAATTATTTTGGATATTTCTAATGTAAACTTGCTTTGGAAAGTTCAGACGTTATGATATCTTTCTCAGAAGGGGTCAAGTCACATTTACGACCCATAATCGCACGAGTATAATGACAATTGTTTAATGTCTGGGACACTTCTATATAGTCTTGATATTGCAAATGGCCACCGTTTGTTTCCTATTGCGCAGAACAATACAGTTTTTAAGCAGCCTGTGTATACACCTATTACCATTATACTGAGAAAATTTCGTTAAATTCCAATTGGTGTTTTTTTGTAGAAAATGAAAAAAATGTCACCTCGTTAATAATTTGAACGCATATATATATATATATATATATATATATATATATATATATATATATATATATATATATAAAATAAGCTATTCCACACCACTGTGTCTATTTCCTATGACGTGTCCATTACACAACGCGTCTCCCAGGTGATATTGATTTCGATATCTACTCTGATAATCCCTGGTACACAGATGAACTGACTTGTAGGCGCTAATAAACTCTTATCTAATATTAATTACAACGCCGGTTTCGTTATCTGTGTCCCCCGTATTTCCCCGGTGACTTGACGCAAATTCCGTCAGGTTTAAACCAAAGAAGAATACAAGTAAATCCATTGCAATGTCTCTGATAAGTCCCTTTTAATATTTTTACCATATTTTTGGTCTTTCCCGGTGTGGATATACCGATATGTTTTGTTTCGTTCGAAGATCCCCTGCCCCCGTGGAAATGATCCGTGTTTTTGCCACATGGATAATCCAGGGATTTAAATAATTAGTTTCCAAATCTGAATGATGGACATAATCCATTTGTATTATTTGATCATTCGGACTATTGTCCTCATCTTTATTATTACATACACAACATTTCGGCCGATGTGCTCTCCGGCTAAAAGCTGGACTAAGAACTGAACGATGCCAGGTATCAGAAAAAGATGTGAAGATAGCGTGAAGTTGATGGTGATACCAATAGTAGTTGGAGCCCTTGGAACAGTCATCAAGAACATTTAAATGAGACTAGAAGATAGTCTAATGCTAATAGACCCAAGTTCTCCAGTAAAATAAAACCACAAAAAAACATGTTTGCTATCGCTATAAAAAAAAACAGTGAATGTGTACAGTTCTTGTAAAATGGTTCGCAAGCGAGTCCCGCTGATACATTACTAATGAATAGCAGTTCGATCCTCGCCTGAATACCTAATAAAAATACCCACGTAAAAAAAACCTTGAGTTTACCTGTTGGAATGTCAGGAACATGTTTAAGTCACCTCACATGAGGTAAGGGTTAGCAAGCTAGATTATCAGTCCATTTTTAGTGAGTTTGATTCTCACTGAGTGCCCCGTACTTCTGGCCTTGTGCCGCTATTAACTTGGCTTAGTAAATAACTTAGCTTAGTAAATACTACAAAACACAAATGGTCACACCCTATAATGTAATGGTTAGCAAGCTAGATTAGTAGACCATTGTTAGTGAGTTCGATACTGCTGGACGTCCCATACTTCTGGCCTTGTGCCTCAATTAAGCTAAGCTTAGTAAATAACTAGCATACACATATAGATACCATTTAGTAAATAACTATAAAACACATATGGGCACCTCATAATGTGTAATGGTTAGTGTGTGGGGTTTTTAAGGGTAAAAAAATAAGACAAACGACTGGTGAAAATGGATACAAAAATGAGTAGAAATTACAGAAAAAAGAAAGTGGAGTTGCGTTCTGACATTTTCCCACTTTTACACGATATGGCACAAGGCCGTTTTATGTGGGCACCAACCACAAGCCGAACTCATGGGTGGTAGGTAGAAAAATTTGTCGAACCCGTTGGCATTACCCCTCAAGGGGCGCCTGGGATCGACGCTATTAACCAAACGCAACCGGTCCACTGGACCAGCAAGCCTACGCGTGTAAGTTTAGTCGCAACTCGCGTGCTTGTGCCCCAAGCCACAATTGCCCCTGCTACTTATAGTAGTTAGTCGGCGCATTCCATTTATGTACATAAGTTTATATCACCTATAAAAGTTAGCAAGCTAGAAAGGCAGATCATAGTTAGTGAGTTGGATTCTCAATGGATCCACAGGCTTTTGCCTTGTGTCACACCTGAGCCGCCTTTAGCAAATGACAACAGAAGCAGTATCTCGTCAGTTTCCATTAAAAAAAATTTAACAACGTTTTAGTCACTATGTTATCCTACATTTCTCTTGTATTTTTCGCTTTGAGCTGATTTCCAAATATACTAAAGAGATTTTTGTTGTATCACGAGTCAATTGGACTCCATTCTTGTTTGTAATACGTGTCTCATGAGCTTCTATGGAATTTATGAACTTGTAATCATCAAATTTATTTTGATCATTACCTTTCAGAAAGGCAGTGCATTCTAAAAGATATATATATATATATATATATATATATATATATATATATATATATATATATGATGGCAGCAAACTCGTGTTCAAGTATTGCCATTGCTTGATATATTAAAAAATAAATAAAATAAATAAAGATTTTTTTTGTTTTTATAGTGTGTTTGAAGCATTAATCATAAAATGTAATAAGATATGTTTTTTGAAGTCAAAATAATGCAATTTACGTTGAAAAACATATTTATTTAAATTTTCTTCTTTTTTTCTCTTAATATTTTCGGGCAAGGCCCATCTTCAGAGAGTTGAAAAGTTTCCATCTGTGTTTGTTAAAATCAACTTTGGTATTATTCCGTTGAATTCGATGGAGATTTAAAAGTTCGGCAAAGATCGTTAAATTCCGTTAATTCCCGTGTAGCTGTGGTGTTTTGCGGGAATTTTTGAAATCATTTAAGATATTTTTTTTTTTAATATTATAAAAACAATAATAAGGCCCCGCTCCGGGCATATTGAAGTAAAGATTTTTTTTTATAAAATAAAATTAAAAAAATGTTCAACTGTTCAAAGAATATAAGGGTGAGCTTCAAAAAGTTCAACAATGAGCTGCACGAAAGTGGCTCTTTAGTTCTCCCAAAGTCTTGCACATCTTCCCACAGGTTATTCCAGGGAGCACAGGGTATTTTATTAGTCCATCCCGCCGATGCACAGATTAGTGACTGATCAGGCCAGCCTTGGTCATACATAGCCTTCCACACTGGTCACATAGTAGACCCATTTGAAGCCTACTTTTTTTTAATCTTGCGAATATCTCGTTTCAACTGCTCATGCTGTAAATAAAATTAATGTTTTTGCAGTTTTAGGCTACAGCCAGCCTTAGTACACATAAAGGACAAGACCTGTATTGCATATCAAGCAATGCCTGTGCCTGAAGCTTTTTTAAGTGAGGAAAGGCTTTGCCCAGAACCAATCCCACTCTCTAAGTAACTGCCACATTGAACCAAAAAGAAGAATAAGTCAACATCATTGGCTGCAGCAGCCGCCCCAAGTTGAATTTTGGAGTTTTCCTTCTCCTAGACACTTACCTTGACAAGGCTGAGGAATGTATTTCTCCCGGTGGTTTTGCTACGCGCTTGGATACCAATCCAAGTATTTCTACGTCCCCGCGTATGTTATTTAACGTGTTTTGAAAAGGGAAATGGCGAAAAAGAATCAAAGGTTTCTTGATATATATATATATATATATATATATATATATTATATATATATATATATATATATATTATATTTTATTATCTAAAAAAAACACGGCGCTGTAAAGATCAATTATCAATAGGGAAATTCTCCTCTCTCTCTCTCTCTCTCTCTCTCTCTATATATATATATATATATATATATATATATATATATATATATCAACAAAAGCCCTGAAGAAGATCTACTAAACAGATTGAACACTGCAGCGTTGGCTGAATAGATACGACTCATTTTATTTGAACCTGTGTTTTTTCAAAATTTTTCACTATATAATATACCGTCGGATTCACTTCCATTTTTCTCTTCACACACACACACACACACACACACACACACACACACACACACACACAAAGACACTCACAACACACACACACACACACATATATATATATATATATATATATATATATATATGTGTGTGTGTGTATATAAGAAATTATAAGTGTTGTGATCTGGAAATATGAGCTGTTTCTTGTTTAGATACACATATTTCTGTTGGTGATCGATCAGACCCACAATGACCGTTACAATGAATTCGTTGTATATTATTTTGTATTCTTATCCGTGTATAGTGGTCAGAACAGAAGATTATAACAAAAATAGAAGAAAAGTAAGCCGCAAGGAATTCAGAAACTCGTGGAAGATATGAGTCAGTTGAGGATGAAAAATGGGGACACGTGTTTTGAAAAGTGAAATGGCGAAAAAGAAACAAAGGTTTCTTGATATATATATATATATATTATATATATATATATATATATATATATATATATATATATATATATATATATATATATCTTTTATTATCTAAAAAAACATCACGGGCGCTGTAAAGATCAAATATTTCCAAATAAAGATGACTTATTCAAAGGTGAAAGATTAATGTACGCTCACCAAAGATTATCTTTTTTTTTCTCATTAATTTTCTGTTGTTACGTGAAACTAGAATGTCAAAAGTGACGTTTAACAGGGCTACATGCAGATGCAAAAAGAAAAAGATGTAATTAGAAAGTAGCAGGATCTGTGGATATACCACAGTATGATAATTTAATTATTACAATATTTGTTATGTTTACTTAAGAGCTGTTGCTAAATATTTCAGTATGTAAACAAACACCAAAAGCGTTAAAATATGAATAAAGTTTATCCTTCTAATTTAAATATAATTTAATTATTACAACATTTGTTATGTAAACTTCAATGGTAAAAGAAAAAGATCTAATTAGAAACTTGATGTACCTGTGGATATACCACAGTATGATAATTTAATTATTACAACATTTGTTATGTAAACTTCAATGGTAAAAGAAAAAAAGATCTAATTAGAAACTAGATGGACCTATGGATACACCACAGTATGATAATTTAATTATTACAACATTTGTTATGTAAACTTCAATGGTAAAAGAAAAAAAGATCTAATTAGAAACCAGATGGACCTATGGATACACCACAGTATGATAATTTAATTATTACAACATTTGTTATGTAAACTTCAATGGTAAAGAAAAAAAGATCTAATTAGAAACTAGATGGACCTATGGATACACCACAGTATGATAATTTAATTATTACAATATTTGTTATGTAAACTTCAATGGTAAAAGAAAAAAAGATCTAATTAGAAACCAGATGGACCTATGGATACACCACAGTATGATAATTTAATTATAACAATATATGTTATGTTTAGTTAAGAGCTATTGCTAAATATTTCAATATGTAAACAAACCCCAAAAGCTTTAAAATATCAAAAAAGTTTATCCTTCAAATTTAAATATATTTAATTATTACAACATTTGTTATGTAAACTTCAATGGTAAAAGAAAAAGATCTAATTAGTAACTTGATGGACCTATGGATACACCACAGTATGATAATTTAATTATTACAATACTTGTTATGTTTACTCAAGAGCTATTGGGAAAATTTCAATATGTAATCAAACAGCAGAAGCTTTAATACGAATGCTTTAAAATATGAATAAAGTTTATCCTTCAAATTTAAATATAATTTAATTATTACAATATTTGTTATGTAAACTTCAATGGTAAAAGAAAAAGATCTACTCTCTCTCTCTCTCTCTCTCTCTCTCTCTCTCTCTCTCTCTCTCTCTCTCTCTCTCTCTCTCTCTCTCTCTGCCCCCTTGGATATGTTTAATTCATTATAAAACGCCAGAATTTGGCGATTCTTTTCAGCAGCACATGGTTGAATTTCGGCTGCAAATTTCGGAACAAAATAAGCGGTTATTTTTATATTTTGTTAAATTTATTTTATAGCGTGTAACATTCAAAATAATCCTTTTTTTTATTTCCTATTTAAATGTTCGTCCTAATTCAGCTACTTACAATCTTAAAATGTTTCCACGCTTCACCCACTTAATACTAATCAAGGAGGGGAAACGTGGACTTATGCTAAGTTAAAACTTAGATTTTCAGCTCTGTCATATCTACCCCCTTTTTTTACGGCTTTATTTCCTTTACCATAACGCAACATTATTTGTACGACCTCATGAACTGAATGGAGGTAATAAAACAGCCGATGTCGTTCATTTGAGACTGGCTTCCCTCCTCGATCAGTATCAATTTTATGAAAGAATTATTGTTGACTTCAACGCTATTATATTCAGAATGGTTCCTGTATAAGTAGAGTGATATGCCCTTGTGTCCGGATGGAAGAGAGTGATCTGCCCTTGGTCATGGACGGATATAATTAGTCATGGAAGCGGCCATTTGCAATTCGGCACCTGATATTTTAACACGTCCTTCGTACTTTATATGGCGCTTTATATACTTCCTTTCGGTTCTTGGGTCTTAACACCGCAGAATCTCTTTGACAACGTTCCCAGCAATCCAGTTATTAATAATAAAATATCATTCTCACTTTCTAATATCTTTCTAATATATTTCCATCTTCTATTAGACGATCAGGCATAACCAATAGTATTTGTCACTGACCTCGCTACATGTTATTACTCTTTCATATATATGAAATAATGACTTCTTCGATCAGGATGAAGTTTTAACTTAGTAATCAAAAGTCAAGATATAAGGAGATACCTATGTAATGTTAATTGAAACCTTTCAGAATTTCCTATGAAGATGTCAATGACGTCTTTACAGATAATAGCCGTCGCTACCACTAGAATTACAACTGGAAAATCCAGATTAATAATTAATTTAACTTTTTAAAAATATACAGGGTCAGGCAAAATGATCTGACACATTTGTAGGTTTAATAAAAGGCAAATAAAGTTGTTTCTTTGTAATGCCATTGTTTTTCGTTTCTTTTTCAGCTGCTGCCATGAATTGGACTGGTGAGCATCACGCTTTCATTGTGGAAACGTTTATCAAAACAAACGAATCGGTAACTGCAACACAAAGAGCGTTCCGTTTGCACTTTAATCTTGGTATATATGATCCCGTACCAGCTCGAAACACGATCTTGTTATGGATTACCAACTTCAGAGCTACTGGATCTGCATTGAAACGAAAATCAACCGGCCGATCTCGCACCGCCTAGAACTCCAGAAAATGTGGCAGCGGTAAGAGCTTCAGTTCAACAGTCTTTACTCCGTTCCACATTTAAACGCACCCAGGCTCTTAGACTTTCCAAAAGAAGTTTGCGAAGGATTCTTCACAATGATCTTCAAATGCATCCATACAAAATAATGTTGATAAACGTTTCCACAATGAAAGCGTGATGCCCACCAGTCCAATTCATGACAGCAACTGAAAAAGAAACGAAAAACAATGGCATTATAAAGAAACAAAACAAAATGGTATTATATGAAAAAAATGGCATTATATGTACTTTTTGAAAATAAAAACACTTTTTTGTTTCTTTACTTTATTTGCCTTTTATTAAACCTACAAATGTGTCAGATCATTTTGCCTGACCCTGTATAAGATGTGTAAGATTATACAGTAGTACGACATAAATACGTCATTATATTATTGGGATATACACTTGTACGTTGCTTATGGGCGTATATATCCACATCCCTGAATGATGAATCCCACATATTAACAGATATTAGTCGTCTTTAGCACAAAAATTTAAATTTAAATACCCTAATTGATAATTAATTAAAATTGTGAAATATATACAAAATAGATACGATGATAAAGTAGTACCGCCCTGTCGTCTGTGGCGTTAGAATGCACCGACTGCACCTCTGCAGAGGGGTAAGGCTCCCCCAAATGGAGTCATCTGTTGGCCGTGAGTGGCGACGCGTGATGCTTAACGATAGAACCCAGGTAGTTAAGCTGTCTATGACTTGCAATACTCTACTTTGACCCTTTCTTACGCTAGACGGGCGGTCAGAGAGAGCCCCTCCGATCAATCGGCTGGTCACGTCAAGCCTTAGCACCTATATGATCGCCCCAACCGCATTGCTCTTATAGCAAGCCCCAACACTTTTCATCATATGGGTGCTAGAAGGTGGTGGCTGAGGGTCTACATGTCCTGAGAATGTCGTCAAACACTATGATGGTGAAGTTCCAGTCTTGGAGGTTTGGGGAATGTGGAACACCCCTACATCACCATTGCTACCTGCTCCACTCTGACCCGGAGTGGTAGTACCTGTTAGGGTCCCATCTATGGGTTAAATAGAAAAATGTATTTATAAAAAATTGTATTATCCATTAATTTATTTATTTCAAAGCTTTATCGGCATTAAATGACCCACTGAAGTTGATATGCCGTAAAACAGACCAAAACAAACCAAATAAAGTAGTAAGACATATACGTCTCTCTCTCTCTCTCTCTCTCTCTCTCTCTCTCTCTCTCTCTCTCTCTCTCTCTCTCACGATCTAACACAAGGTCAAACGGATTTTAACAAATTTCAATTCGGAATTGTTAAGTGCTTACCGTGGTTACTACTGTAACGGGGAATCGGGGTTCGATTCCAGAGAGGGAGCATGCGAAACGGCTACCACATCCAAAGAAGGCAGCAGGCGCGCAAATTACCCACTCCCAGCACGGGGAGGTAGTGACGAAAAATAATAAAACCACTGATTAATCGGGTGGTCACGTCCTAGCCCTAGCACCTATATGATTGTTCCAACCCTATTGCCTTTATGGAAATCCCAATCCTTTTTATCATATATGTTCTATAAGGCAGTGGTTAAGTGTCATAGTCTCCTGGGTATGACGTTAAACGACATCTTGTGGTGAAGATCCATTTCCGGAACTTTGGGGAATCTGAAGTACCCCATTTTCACCATTACTTCCAGGTCCATCCTGGGCCGGAGTGGCGTACCTGTTAGGGTTCCATCTATGGGTTAAATACAGGATGACAAAAACACAGAACCCAAATTCTGTTTTTTTTTTTTTTTTGGTGGGGGGTCACCCTGTATATATACTATTATTGATGAAGGACTACCAGCACAAAAAACAGAACCCAAATTCTGTTTTTTTTTTTTGGGGGGGGCACCGTGTATATATACAATTACTGATGCAAGTCTACGAGCACAAAAAATAAACATAACCCAAATTCTGTTTTTTTTTTCACTCTGTAGATAAAAAGAAATCAGGATTTAAATGTGTTTAAAAAAATTGAATAGCCAACTAGAAGGAATAAAAATGTCTTCGGCATAAGCTAACCCAACAAGTGTTGACGTGCCATAAAATCCAACCAACCATCCATTATACCACGGGCACATCCAACTCATTTCTGGAGTGTATTCCGCACATAGTAAATGTAATGTACATAATATTGATGTATAAAATTACTTCCAGAATAAAACGTTCCTATCGATTTACCACTTTCAATGCGAGATTTTTCTCATCATATATAAATTTCTACGAGAATTGTCAAAGATAATAGTTTATTTCTGCTTTACAGGATATCACGTTATCTGATATATGATGTAGAGGTGTTAAAATCCAGATAATAAAATAAGATGTTTTACTCTCATTTTTATTTATTCAATTCCTTATGAAATACACACGAGGAAATAAAAAAATGAAATTTAAATAAAACATTAATAGGAAACGGAATGTGTTAAAATAAGTCATTTCTGTCTTTTGTGCGAATGTAAACGTGTCAGTATGAAAAAGAAAATAGAAAGACGATAACCAGACGGAGATTTTCTTAATTAAAATTGTTTTAGGAACATTGGTTCAGTGAGTACTGAATTCGTAATAATTTTGAAATTTCTTTCAAACAATTTCATTTACAACAATCTATATCTTAATACACGTGTTTCTTAATTGTACGACCGTTATCATCTTGCAACACCTTATGGTTGAAAATAAGATCGTCCAAGATGAAATGGAAAAATGTAAATTCTGATTATCTGGTATTGGTTATCCACCGAATTCTTATTTCACCTCAGCTAAATAATGGACCATTCAAGTTTTATTAGAAAGAAAGAAAGAAAAGAAAAAGGTCATGCAATACGGAAAAATATAAGAAAGAAAGAAAGAAAGAAAGAAAGAAAGAAAAAAAGAGAGTCGGAGAAAGAAAGAGAGAAGTGATAACGCTACTCTGTTTCAATCGAACTTTAATGAAAAGATGAAAAGAACGAAAGAAAAGAAGGGTAGGCTAGTAATGGATAACTTTCTCCAGCCCCGAAAAATGGGGTTAATTCTTAACTGACACATGACATACTTCCTACATACATTCCTACAACGTCAACTTCAAAGAAACAGAGGATTACATAGTAAACTATTTTGCTAGCCAAGTTCTCAAACTGACCTCAGGATCAAGACCCGTCACTCATACTCATTTTACATAATGTGTCTGAGTACTATTTTCTAATTCAACACTAATCTCAAAAAAATAAATACAGCTGATCTATTATTTAACATTTGGTTTGTTTAATGGGATATCAACTTTCATGGCATATTTGATGCCAAAGCCATCATTGAAGAAAAGCAATGGTAGTTTTTAACACACAGCTTTGTTGACGAGGGGTTCATACTCAAGGATACTAATCCAAAAGTAAACTTAATAGTTCAACTAGAGTTCAAACTCTTTTACTACGATGTCGTAGTTCATCACATTGGAATATCTCCTAGTCAATATTTCAAGTTTAAGATTTTCAAGAAAATCAAGTGATAAGCGTTTCTATGTCACTGATAACTGTCAGCATGATCGTTTTTAATGACATTTTCCACATCATTTTTTTCATGTTTAACCTATGTTTAAGCCTTCTTTTTTTTTACTAAAACATACTTCTGACCACGCATTAAATATTCTTTTTTTAAATTTAGAATAGTTTGTATTTCTTAACCAACAATCAATTGATAACAGACCTCTGTTCAAGCCGGGAGAAATCTGTTTGGTTTGTAACTGATGTAACGCGCTTAGCGAAATAATAAGATGGTAGTCCAGTTGACGTTAACTGCGAGAAGAGATCACTTCCGCCTTTTATTTGCAACTCAACAAGATGGCTGAAACAGTACTTACGTTTCATAACAAAACAACGGTAGAAACTGTGCTTCCGTTTCTTAATATACTACAGTAACTGAACTAGTTTGTGTGAAGTGACGACCGAAAGTAACCACTGTAATCAATTTCCTCAACCGCACAAGTCAACTGACAAAGTCTTTCCACCTGCAACAAGAGTACAGTAGTCCTCGCTCAATCCGCCAAAAGTCGACTTTCCAACGCACGTCTCTCTACACCAGTGCTTTTCAACTGGGGAGGGTCATTATAAGCGCTAAATTAGTCAATTTTTTGTGAAATGGCTAAAACATTTTTGTGGCTTCGAACTCGCTTGGACCACTAGAAATGTTCTGTGGACCACAGATATTCCAGCTGGAATATGTTGAGAATCACTGCTTTACACGTTAAGAAGATCAAAACACAACTCATCGTGGGAAGGTAGGCCTAAAATATTGAGTAACTGCCCTCCTCAAGATCTTACATCCGAGCTAATCACACTCAGCGCAGCCCGACCCGTGCGAATTTTGTATATTCAACAGACAGTAGTCTGAGTACTAGTCACTCGTCACGACGCGGAGGTTGCGAGTTCAATGTCTGTAGTCATCGCTCCACTCCCCCACCCACGCAGGCTAGACATATAGTTATTGTAGGTACGAAATCGTTTTGAACAATTTATGAAAATATTTTGGTGAGCTAAGATATTTTTATTTTTTTGCTAAAATATTCCAAATATGTACAGTTTATATCTGGAAGAAAATTAAAAAAAAGAAAAAAAGAATTTGCTTTTTCCAAAATAATTAATTGAATGAGCCTTGTACATTATCTGCTCCTTTTTTTTAGTATTTCTTTCATTTCATTTAATAAATAATTATTTCTTTCTTTCGTTATTCCCTTCTTTCGTTAATTTTTTTCCTTTGGTTTATTATTTCTTCTGGCTATTTCGGCAATGCTACAATTGTTATAAAGACATCAAATTGATTCTTAGTCTTATCATACAATTTAATGGTGGTGCTCCCGAATCGGAATCTAGTCTCACGTTATTTTTTCAACACCATTTCGGGGTGGAAACATATTCTGCATTCGGATCTCAACTTAGGCAGGAGAGCTACTCTCCCATCTGATATCTAACTATCTATTTCCGAGCAAATAATATGTCACATGATCAGTTTAAAGTAGGATTGCACATGTGCTGGTCTAGACAAATGTAATATTGCTAAGTCCTCGTGACTAGTGTGCATGAACAATAACGTTAACATACTCTGAACTTTTGAGCAATGGGAAGTTTCTATTTCATAATCCGTTACAAATAGGTAATTACTATCACAAAAGTATCACAAAAGTATCACAAAAGTATTCCAAACAGAAGAGAGAAGTTTAACCAATGTCAAACATTAAATGTTTCTTATTGATTAATTGTTATGATTTACAGATTAAGATATGAGGAGTGAAGGATTTGAATAAACCCGGCAAAATGTGGTTGAGAATAAAGGAAAGTGTGGATATAACAACACAGACAGCATAGATTCAATTCATATTTCGCCTCATTTTGGATGAAGCTTTTTAAGAACTTTATTGACATATTGACTTGCACATTCTGTTTTATAGTGAAAAGCTGAATATCAAATTTCTCTTCTAAGTCAACCGACTAATCCTATAGAAAAATAAAAATCATTACACACCAATCCCACCCAAAATTCCGTCACCCCTCGTCCATTCACCGTTTCACAAAAAAAGCAGAATGTACAAGTATTTATGTAAAGTTCTGAAGAAGCTTCATCCAAAAACAGTAAGATGTCTATTATCATCTCTATCAATTATACATTTACAAGCTAAATCCGTAAATTCCTGCTTTTGATTAGAATATACTAGTAGCATAATACATTATTAAGTTCACACACACACACACGCACACACACACACACACATACACACACACATATATATATATATATATATATATTAATATATATATATATATATATATATATATATATATATATATATATATATATAATATATATACATATATATACATAATTGTTTTATATATATATGTATGTAAAACAGAATATATATATATTATATATATATATATATATAATATATATATATATATATATATATACTTACAAAGCTTTCAGAATTAAACAATAGAATCTTGAAAATAGTGATGATAGTCGATAAATATAGTTATTAATAGCTTTTTAAGATTTTCTATTGTTTCAGTTCTAAGAAAAGTATATATATATATATATATATATGAGTAAGAAAAGGTGGAATGAAAACATCACACAATGCTGTTAAAGAAGAAAACAATTTATAATATAATCATAGCTGATATTGATCAATATTTCGATTTTACAAAAATCATCATCAGAGCTCATTCACTCCCGTAGTTGTTTGGGTCGGAGAGGAAAGTTAAAATGAATTTACAATATATAAAAACTCCTTTTCTAAAATATTAACATATTCCGCTCATAACTTTTTCACTTTATATATAAAAACTAATTACAGTAAATATCTAATCATTTATGAATCACAGAACTTAAAAATAAAATTTAAATAATAAAACATTTTAATCGTAAAAAATTCCTTTAATAAAAGTCTTTTGAATTCCAACCGTCACATTTCTTAACACCCATCCCTTCCGTTTAAATTGTTTTCGCTTTGTTGCCAACATCTCAAAAATTCGCTACATTTATTGTCAAAAGATATACATGGAACATGACCGACATATATATGGCGCGAAATGCCACGTTGGTGAATATTGTAACGCCTTTCGTTTTTTGCAGTATTAAGGTTTTTGTTTTGTAAATTCATTTTAACTTTCCTCTCCGACCCAAACAACTACGGGAGCGAATGAGCTCTGATGATGATTTTTGTAAAATCGAAATATTGATCAATATCAGCTATGATTATATATAAATTGTTTTCTTCTTTAACAGCATTGTGTGATGTTTTCATTCCACCTTTTCTTACTCATATTGTCGGATTAATTTCCTTTCTTTTTACTTATATATATATATATATATATATAATATATATAATTTCGTACTTCTCTATACGGTATAAATTCTTTGATAATTTCTAAAAAGAATGTCTATTGTTTAGTTCTAAAAATTAGTGTGTATATGTATATCTATATCTAGCTATGTATTTCAAAACTAAGTAAATAGAAAATCTTAAAGAATATATATTACATATTAAATTCTATACATATATACATATATGTGTGTGTGTATGTGAAAAATATTTTTTAACTCGAACAATAGAAAATCTCACTGGTATCTATTTAATTAAAGATAGTCGATAAATAACCATACTTATTGATATCTTTGTATATATATATATATATATATATATATATATTATATATATATATATATATATATATATTTGGGAGAATATATGCTTAATTGAAGTCGTACCTACTTTTGAAAATTAATAATTAATTAATTAGGCGGGAATGCCTATTTAAATGTAAGGCTAAACAAATCGAGAAAAATCAATCTCTGTATGTACATTTCGGCCTAATAATATCAAGCTGACTGTCCGGTTTCGAATCACGCACAGGGCAGTCTTCATATCTATAGCTCTGCTGATGAGGCCCAATGGTGTATGGGTTGTGGCATTCGCCTGTCAGCTTGACAGTCCGGTTTCGAATCACGCACAGGGCGGTCTTCCTATCTATAGCTCTGCTGATGAGGCCTAATAGGCCGAAATGTACATACAGAAATTGATTTTTCTCGATTTGTTTAGCCTTACATATAAATAGGCATTCCCGCCTAATTAATTACTGATTAATTAATTAATTTTCAAAATTAGGTACAACTTCAAATAAGCACCTATTCTCCCAAAAATTGTCGGCAAAAAAGCGTGAAAGGATTTTTGGACTGCCACTTTTCCATGTTTGAAACTTTGAGGCTTTTTCTTTTTTTTTTATGAATAAGGTTATTCGAGATTCTTTGACATTATGACGTTTTTTGCATCCCGCGGTGAAAAAGCATACTTTGAAAATTATACAAAAGATGCCCTTAAAAAAAAGGTCCTATTTTATGCACAAGGAAAGGAAAACAATAGAACTTCCGGCCACAACTGCGGTCCAAATACAAAATGCATATATATATATATATATATATATATATATATATATATATATATATATATATGTATATATATATATGTATTTGAAGGTATACACACACACACACATATATATATATATATATATATATATATAATATATTATATATTTAAATGTGTATATACATATAATATATATATTTACTTATTTGCATATATATGTATATATTTATACATAATATACATATACATATATACATACATTATATACATATATACATTTAAATTAAAGATGATATATATATATGTATATATATCTTTAAATATGGATATATACATATATATATATATGTATTTATTTGCATATATATGTATATATTTATATATATATATATAATATACATATATATATATACATACATTTATATACATATGTATGATATATATATTACTACTGTCTAAATATACAATGCATCTATATAAGTATATATATATACATATATATATATACATATATATATATAATACATATACATATATATATATAATATATAATATATATATATATATATATATATAATATATAATACATATACATATATATATGTTATCTATGTATATATATGTATATATATATATATATATATATATATATATATATATATATATATATAATATATATATATATATATATATATATATATATATATATATATTATATTTATGATGTATATACATTCATGATATATATATATATATATATATATATATATATATATATATATATATATATATATTTAATAGAAAAAGTAATTTAAATCTACATTTATCATACATTGAGGGCGAAGATGCATCTATAAAGCCCAGTTAATTATCAGTTCATAGTGACCTTTATTTATTCATTGTGACATTTCACTCCCTCTTGAATGACTCTATGCTCTCATTTAAGGATTAAGCTCAGCAGCCAATAGGGTGTGAAAGCCAAAAACAGAAAGGCTAATAATGGAAGTGCAAAATAGCTACAGTTTCTCGATGGGTAAAAAGAATAACTACATTCAGATATTGTTAATTATCACTTAACTAACGTATACCCGTCTTGCCATGAAAGTCTATTTCTGGGTATACCCGTGGCTGTATACCCATAATTAATGTTATACTCTCATTATGTACTTATCTTTTCTGTAGTCAATATGAACGTATATTTCTTGGTATACCCGTGGTTGTATACCCATAATTAATGTTGTACTCTCATTGTGTACTTATCTTGTCTGTAGTCAATATGAACATATATTCTGGGTATACCCGTGGTTGTATACCCATAATTAATGTTAAACTCTCATTGTGTACGTATCTTTTCTTTAGTCCATATGAACGTATATTTCTAGGTATACCCGTGGTTGTATACCCATAATTAATGTTATACTCTCATTATGTACTTATTTTTCTGTAGTCAATATGAACGTATATTTCTGTGTATACCCGTGGTTGTATACCCATAATTAATGTTATACTCTCATTATGTACTTATCTTTTCTGTAGTCAATATGAACGTATATTTCTGGGTATACCCGTGGTTTGTATATCCATAATTAATCTTATACTCTCATTGTGTATTTATCTTTTCTGTAGTCAATCTATTTCTTCTTATTTTCTTCATGGCTTTATCTGACTAAATAGCAATGATTTTATCTGTCTATCGGTCAATCCTGTCATCTTAACTCTTCCTCTGGTTCTTCTTAAGATATCTAAATTGAAGGTACGTACGGTATTTAAAAGTGTGTTTGATGTGTAAATCGCTGCGATATGTATGGTATGAGGTTAGATGTTGGTACGGTGTTGACGTGGTAGAGTTCAGAAGTCGGTATCGTGATGGCGTCGTAGAATTGAGAGTTCTGTATTTTCCCAGTACCCCACTCGTACCAGGTCAGGCACAAAGGCCCTATTGACGTGGGATCCACCCACAAACCGAAGTTCATGGGATGGCGGGTGAAAAATTGCGCGTATCCCGTCGGCATTCCCCCTCAAGGGGCGCTCAGTCACTGGGCAATAAACCTAGCCATGCCACTTTAAATCGAGGGGGCAGGTGTTGCCTGGGGGGATTGCCCCCTGGAATCGACGCTATTATTACAACATACCGGCCGCAGACCCGAAGGCCGGGTGAGAGGTCAGTGGCATGTTGACGTGGTAGAGGTGAGAGTTCTGTTACGTTGCTGAATTTAGACACACTCTTCTTGTCATCTGAATCTATTCTGTCTTAAATTGAAAAAGTGTTCTCTTTTTATAAACATAGGTGAATCAAAGTGAATCAGCCGAATTGAATTTGTAATTGGGCGTGAACACATTTCATTGGTTTTATTGGTCTGTCTCGATTTATTCTACCAACAATTTTACGCCACAAATTTCTATAACGACGTAGGGTGAATATCCCGTTCTCTTTATTTTCTATTTAGTACCATTACATAAATACATAGGTAATGACTCTATCATCTATTATATTCAATGTCAAGCGGTGTAGCCTCTATTTCTAAGAAAAATGTCCTTAAATAGTCATCGCACATTTTAGGTCCCTTGAGTTTATATTTTATATTTCAATACCTATTTATGTTTAGAATTCCACAAAGAATTATATTATAGAATTACTAGCCAGAATATGCACCCTCTGGCGTAAGTATTTTAATGTAATGAAATATATTAAATTAGAAAGGCTAACGAAATTTAAGAAGAGATTACACTTATTCAAATTATATCTGAATATATTTCTATATAAAATTATTCATAGCATTGATTTTAATACGTTGGAGAATAAAACAATGATATTAGAGATCAATATTACTAAGTAATTATTTATTAAACCCGGGTTTTTTTAACCACTATGCAAATTAACCACACCATATATTATGTAAACCATTATTTCTTAGTGATATACAAGAGATATCGCAGGATTATAAAGTCACTAATAACATGGGGTGTTTTGAGGCAAATCTAACTCAGATTTTCATAGAGACATAATTAATAAATAAGATATATTCTGTGTATTAATGATTTTGACTCTAAATCAAATATTCATTGATAAATTTACAGAATTTACACAGGGCATTTTAATGTAAGTAAGGAAGTCGTTTTAGTTATAGACAGACACCGAATCTCGATTATAATAACTAGTACAAAATAAAAAACGCCCTCCAAATAGATTTTTGAAACATATTGCCTGAGGAATAGGAGTAAAAAATTCAATGTCAGCGAGTTTGTACCCTAAGTAAGTAAAATCATCAAATTCCATAAAGGATTAAAAAATAAAACAATTTGAAATGTAAACTTTAAATATGTATTAAAATAAAACAAACTATATATAGATATATAATACCAGTCATGTATTTATTAAAACTTGTTTTAAAAAACAATGAGGACTGCCTAATGCTCATGTTGAACTTTTGAGTGTATTTATTCTATGTTATGACGATTTTCGGTAATGTGACGTAAGTAGAGACGTAATTTTTGTTACAGACAAAAACTGGAAGCGAATCTCCATTATTAACATATATATTGTAGGTTACTCTTATTAGATTTATTTTATTCTTTTAAATAGGCATATTGACAGTGTAGCGATAGTCTGCTCTCTCTCAAATGAACTTGAGTGGAAAAGAGTTATCTTCCCTTGCCACGAGGATTTGCCACAAGGTGGCAACACTACCTGAGTATTTAGACTCAACCCGGGAGGCTATCTGGCTCTCTTTGGCCAGGCATCCACAAAGATGCACTAGACGAGTGGTGCCTCTGTCCATTAAGGTGGGCCACCAATTTAGGCTCGTATACATGTGTGTACGTAGCCCTTTAATGAAATCTACCTGGTGGGTCATTCAGAGTAAGTGACTCTTATATTCATTTAAAAATATTTCTTACTTACCAAAGACTTTCGTCCTAACTGTCTGTATTTTGTTGTATTTTATGGGGCTAAGTTATGTTCGTTGGTGCTCGTATCTTGTCCCCAATAAAAGCTGGCTCTTTGTTCTTGTGCGTTAGTACGCTGTAATGGAACTTATGAACGAAAAGACACGAAAAGACAAAGGCAAGAGGTAGTTTTATGACTCAGGCTTTATTGAACTGGGCATAGCCGGCCAGGGGATAATCCCTGGGGAAACCTACACATCAGTTGCGGCCTAAGTTCGAATGGCCGAGGTATTATTTTGGGGTAGGGAGTCAGTCGTTTTTGTCGGATAAGCGCAGCCTCTTCCGGTCAATGGCCCATGGGAGTTTGTTCTTTTTATTTTATTTTTATTTTATTTATTTTTTAATTTTAATTTTAATTTTGTCTTTTTTGATCTCCACACTATTTCATGTTCCATGTGTTCAGACAATAGAGTCTGAATTTTCATTATATTGTACCTCTTTGTTTGGATTCGATTATGTATAAATTCACCTACATTGAATGGTTTCTCTGAAGCTTTCTAACGTATTAAAAGAACCAGTTTTGGCCACTAAAGCCAAAACCACACATTTAATTCTTATATCAACAAGTTCATGAGACACTCAAAATACGAACAGTCTTTACTGCCATGTTTGGCAAAAAAAAAAAAAAAAAAAAAAAAAAACATAATTACAATTTCTTCTCAAGTAGTTTAAAACTAGAAAGACATTCCACTGAAAATACAAGTTTGCACTAAAGAAGAACTCTGTTGACAAGTTAGTACGGTTAAAAGTTTAATTGCTACAAGAATGTTAAAAGTTAAAGAAGAAAGAAACATTTATCAGCAATTTGTTCAGGTATTATCAGAAATGTAATCTTTTTTCTTCGATTCTGTCAGTATTAACTTTTAAAAACAAATGAAGAATACAATGTGAAAATTCGGGCATTATTCATTACTCATTTAAAGTTACTCGCTAACTTTCCTAAATACTTACTAACTTCATGTGTATGTCCATAAATGCATGCTATCTTCTATTATTATACTAAAGCTGAGATAATCACCTTTCATTTCCTAAAGGTTTTTTTCCTGTTAAATTTAATGACTAAAATTAAATACTAAGATATTCCTTATTTGTGATTACTTTATGTTTGAAAATTAATTAATTTTCATCGTTTTAATTAGCAGTAATTTGCAATTAACTCACAAAGCAACCTATCTCTGTCTTATCTTCTAATCTATCAATTTCCATTCCTCTCTCTATTAAAATCTTATTGTATCTATTGAGAGGAATAAGCGAGAATAAGCCACTCCCTGCGCCCAGAAAGAAAAAAATAAAGGAAAGAACAAAAGAAAAAGAAGGGATGGATAGAAAGAAGAAAATAACGAATGAAAGAAAGAAGTATTTGAGGACAGAGAGAAAGAAGAAACAAAAGAAGAGAAAGAAAGAAAGAAAGAAAGAAAGAAAGAAAGAAAGAAAGAAGAAAAACAATAAATAAATAAATAAAGAAGTAAATATGAAAATCAGCAATTAAAGAAGGATGGAGAACAAAGAATATATATATATATATATATATATATGACACATAAAATTGTTTCCCCTGATCATAACATCCTGTGTTTGTTATATTTTTTAAATATTTTCTTCTCATATATATATATATATATATATAAAGAAGAAATCAAGTAAGATGAATTAAAAAAATAAACGAAGAAAGGAAAACTGAAAGCAAAATAAAGAAGGAATTGAAAGGGCAAAGAGAAGCCTCTGAAGCGTCAAATATTTTCTCAAAGATTCCGCCAAAGGAAAGAGAAATAGGAGTAAACAAGGAAACGAAAGAAGTGAGAAAAAAAGAAAGAAAGAAGTACAAAAACAAAACAAAAAAAGAAAAAAAGGATGTGTAGGAAGAAAGAAAGAAAGAAAGAAAGAAAGAAAGAAAGGTGTAAACTCGGAAACAAAGAAATAAAGAAATAAAAAGGAAGGATGTAAAGAAGAAAATAGTGATGGGTAAATAGAAGCAAATAAGGAATGAAAGAAAGAAAGAATATGAAGAAGCATATAAAGACGGACAGAAAGAAGGAACAAAAGAACAGAATAATAGAAAGAAAGAAAGAAAGAAAGAAAGAAAGAAAGAAAGAAATTAGGAAATAAATTAGGAAATAAATTAGAAAAAAAAGAAAGGAAGATTGAAGGAATAAGGCAATAAACAAAGAAATAAAGAAGGAAGGACAAATAAGAAACAAAAGAAGAAATGAAAGAAGGAATGAAAGAAAGAAAAAGAAAAGTTGAAATAAAGAAAAAGAAGGAAAGAAGGAAAGAAGTAACAAAAGAAATGAGGAAATAAAGAAGAAGGAAAATGAGTGTAGACATTTAAAAAGAAAGAAAATATATATATGAAAGAAGAAATCAAATAAGACAAATAGATAATAAATGAAAAAAAGGAAAACTGAAAGAAAACGTAAAGAAGGAATTGGAAGAGCAATGCAGATGATGGAGGACACATGGTTTTATTCTTTAAGATAATTGTTGTTTGTTTATTGATTTTATCGGCATATCAACCCGTCTCGGGTTGTGTCATGCCTAACGATTAGGAAGTTGTACATATCGTGTATTTATATTTATACTTTTTAGTAATTGGTTTTAACAATGTGTTAGCATTATTGGGGATTATGTTGTATGGTATTGATTTGTTTTATGTCTATATTCTATGGTATAATTTTATTTCCCTAAAAAAGAGAGAATATCCTCCATTTTGACATTTTCAAATATATCTTTCATATTGTTTGCTCTCAAACGTCCAATATTCAGCCAAAAAAAGAAAGAAAGATTAAAAACAAGGAGATAATGGAAGAAAGAAAGAAAGAAAGAAAGATAGAAGGACAAAGAAAAAATAAAATGGATGTCGCATGGTTTTTATCATTAAGATAAACCTTTGAACCGTCCAATATTTTTCCACAGATTCAGCCACCATGAGACTCATATCAACCCCAGATTTTATTAAAATAGATATGAAGTTGAGAGAACAAGAAAGAAAGGAGAAATGTAAAAAAGAAACCAAAGATTATGAAAAATCGTGAGTGATTATTTGATTTGGACCATACTGGCTGCGTCCAGAATATGCCAAACATGTATTAGAAGAAAAGAAAATAACACAACGCAATCGTATGTCAAAGACATAAACAACAATATTGACACATCAATGGAACCAACATTTCTTCCCGTCTTTTTTTTTTGTTCTTACACCAAACATGCGATAAAGAGAAGAAAGAAATGAAATATTAGGTTGTTGCAACTGCTAGTAAGGTTAGGATTTTTTTTTTTGTTTTTTTTGTTTTTTTTTTGTTTTTTTTGCTGGTGGCCATTTTTATTTTCATGCGTTTTGTTTGTCTGGTTGTCTTTCGATGAAGGAAACCCAAAGATGAAGCAATGCCTAGAATATTGTTAGATCACATGTGCACATTTATTTTCGCAATCGATTTTGACGTCATCTTGATATTTACGACGTCAACAGTCGTAAAATTCTGAGGGAACGATGTTCTATAGGAAAAGAAGAAGAACTGACAATGAGACTAACGAGGTAAATATTCAATGGCGGTTGCTAAAAGAGGATGAAAAGTTGCATTAAATTATATTCAGAGAAAAGAAAAAGCTGAAAGAAGTAGCAAAGAATTGTTTAAAAGATCAAATGAAATATAACGGGTAGTGAGTTTGATTCAAGAAAAAGGAGAAAGAAAGGAAGAAGTAAGATATGAAAGAAGGAAATTGGAAAAAAAATAAAAAAATAAAGAAGCAAAAGTAGAAAATAAAGAAGGATAGAAAGAAAAAGAAAGAAAACAAAGAAAGAAAACAATATGGAAAGAAAGAAAGAATTAAAGAAAGATCAAATGAAAATATAACGGACAATATATTTGATCAAGAAAAAGAAGAAAGAAAGAAAGAAAGAGGAAGTAAGAAATGAAAGAAGGGAATAGGGAAATAAGGAATTAAAGAAAGAAAATGGTAGAAAATAAAAAAGGATAGAAAGAAAGAAAAAAAGAATACAATTACGAAAGAAAGAAAAAATAAGAAGAAAGATCAAATGAAAAACGAGAAAGAAAGGAAGAAGAAGTAAGATATGAAAGAAGGGAATAAGGAAATAAGAAAATAAAGAAGGAAAAGAGTAGAAAATAAAGAAAGATAGAAAGAAAAAAGAAAGAAATGAAAGAAAGAAAACAATATGGAAAGAAAGAAAGAATTAAAAGAAAGATCAAATGAAAATCTAACGGACAATGAAAAAAGAAAAAAGTGAGAAAGAAAGGAAGAAGAAGTGAGAAATGAAAGAAGTAAGGAAGGAATGAAGGAAATTGGGGAAATAAGTAAAGAAAGAATGAAAGGAGTAGAAAATAAAGAAAGAAAGAAAGAAAGAAATAAAAAGAAAAAAAGAAAGAAAGAAAGAAAGAAAAAAGAAAGAAAGAAAAGAAATAAAGAAGGAAAAATGTAGAAAATAAAGAAAGACAAAATGAAGTAAATAAAGAAGAAAATAAAGAAAATCTGAAAGAAGGAAAGAAGGAAAAAGGAAAGAAAAAATGGAAATAAGGAAAGAGAGCGGAAATAAGAAGAAAAAATACAGAAATAAGCAACGAATGAATGAAATAAAAAAGGGAAGAAGAAGGAAAGAAACAAAAACAAAAAAAAACTATGGGTTTGCCATAAAGGCAATAGGTCGGGACAATCATATAGGTGCTAGTGCTTGACATGACCATCCCATTTATCGGGGGGGGCTCTCCGACCGCTCATCAACCTAAGTGCCAACGTAGAATGTTGCATGTCATTGACTGCTCAGCCACCAGGATTCCGTCCTTAAGCATCACAGGTTGCCACACATGACAAACAGGTGGTCCCATGGGTGCAGTCAGTTTATTCTACTGCGCCAGCCGACAGGCCGGAGAAACTTTCTGAATTATGAACTACTATGAAGAAATGGAACAATATTTCATTGTCAATTTCGGGAAATACTTAAAACTAGCAGGACCTGTGGATATACCACAGTATGATGATTACATTTTTACAAAGTTTGATATATTTACTTAAGAGCTATTGCGAAAAGTTCAATATGTAAAAAGTATAATCTTGATTCAACATTCTTTTTCTTTTTTTTTTTTGTTCTTTTCCTTTTTCATGATGCTGGACCGAAACAGATTAACGTTATCGCTTCCATGCATTTACACCCCCCCTCTCTCTCTCTCTCTCTCTCTCTCTCTCTCTCTCTCTCTCTCTCTCTCTCTCTCCATCTTTTGCCTACTCTCTTTCTTCTTTCTTTCTTTCTTTTTTCTTATTATATTTTCTGGGTAGCATATCCTTTTCCTTCCCTTTCTTTCTTTATAGTAAAAACGGAATGGTTTATCATTTAGCTGATGACACTCATAAGAAATAAGAATTCAGTAGAGAAGCAACGCCAGATAATCAGGACTTACACTTTTGTATTTCATCTTGGACGATTTGGACGGTTTCATATTTAACCAGAGGGTGTTGAAACATGATAACGGTCGTACAATTAAGGAGCACGAGTATCGATATGAAGATGAGGTTCTGATTCAAATTTTGGACACTTCGGGCCTCAACATGGCTTCAAAAGAAAAGAAGAAAAAAAGAGAGAAAAGAAGGTGGCTTTTGATTTTTAGTGAAATTATTCCAAGAAACGTGTGAAGTGTCCGGCATGATAAGACAAACGGTGGATAACTTGAGATAAAAAAAAAAGTTGAAGAGTCAACGGAGGCGTGATTACCTTTTCTTTTGATGTTTCTTTAATATTGGCATCGCCTCAAGGTTGGTAAAAAGTTAAGTACAAAAGACGTCCACTTTTGTCATTAACTTCATTCAACACGAATTGACGAATTATTTACACAGACCGTCTGGACTCGAGTGAAAAGCCCCCGATGACAGAACAATGTCGTTGGCAGTTGGTTGGCTGGTTGGTTGACTGGTTGGGAGGTAGGGTTTACGACATGACAACCCATTGGGTTATATTATTAACACAGACCGTCTGGACTCGTGTGAAAAACCCCGATGACAGAATAATATCGTTGGTTAGTTGGTTGGTTGGTTGGTTTGCTAGTTGGATTTTACAGCATGTCAATCGATTTTATACGAAGACATTTTTGTTCTATTCTTGATTCTTCTTTTTTTTCAATTTTGATTAAACTCTACATTTTTTCAATATCAGATTTTAAAACTCATTTTTCTAGCACATATATGTTAAAACTTTTAGGATTAATGATCACACTTTGATTTTTCTCGATTTGTTTAGCCATACATTTAAAAAATTGATTAATTAATTAATTATTAATTAATTAACTTTCAAAATTAGGCACGACTTCAATTAAGCACATATTCTCCCAAATATATATATATATATATATATATATATATATATATATATGCTGTTGGCATTTCACATAGCGCTAAGACCCTTGGGAAAGGTATGAATCCATATATTATCCTCCAGTTATGTAGGGCAGACTGGGCCCTTCAACCTTGGGTAGGTAACCAGTGTAGGAGAGTGATGACTCTGAATTCAAAATTACTGAGGTCGGTCGTTGATTGGGTTTGTGGCAACCCTAGATGCACCAATTCTTTCCAATCGACTGTGCCAAAAAAGTGTGGATAGTCCAACACAAGCCTTCACCACTATAAACAAATCCCTGTGTGTATGAACCCTCATACGTCGAAAATCGACGGGAGAGTCCATAATAATATATATATGTATATTTGGGGTTTGTCATAGGGGCAACGGAGTCGGGACAATGATATAGATACTAGGGCTTGACGTGACCATTCCACCCGCTATCCTGGGGAAAGGACCAAAATGGAATCTGCATTTCATGGACTGCTCAGCCAACAGGATTTCTCACGGATCTCTAACCACGTCCAACAGGTGGACTCTTTAGGGATCTTACTCCTTTGCAGAGGTGCAGTCGGTATATTCTTCTGCCCCGGCCGATAGGGTAAGAAATCATAGATAACGCCACATATACAATACGAAAAGATCAACTATGCAGTCATCAGTATTCGTATACATTTAATCAATCAGCTGACTATATAAGCAGTGTTTATTATGCATATATATGCACACATCTTTGCGGATTGGATGAAGCCATTGTGTGTATCTCAAATACCAGTTGCTCGGTTTTGATGCAAACTGACACACAATCCACGGGGACTTTACTGCACATATCTGAACAGAAGGTCCCGTGGGATTAATACATTGAAATTGACACACCATTGAGTGGCCCTGTCTGCTTGAGTAATCGTCTATTTACAGTGAATATGCATGAAGGTTTGGTTGAAACGTAGACATTTATCCATGTAAAGATTTCAAATTATTAAGTTTTGTGTGAATGATTTTAAAGGATAAATCCCTAACACATCTTATATATAATGGAGATTCGGTCTCCATTTGTCTGTAACCGACTCTACGTCACCGCATACGCCACAATTCCGAAAATCGTCAATACATAGAATAAAAACAACCCTGTAATCAGTTTAGAAATTTTAAATATAAGGGCAGAAAATTATCTAGAAGATGTCCAGATTTTACACAGTGTCTGAGAAATATTAAGTTATTTTAGATACAACGAATGTCCATCAACCAGTTCAGTCTCATTTAACTACAGATAATGGACTGCTCAGCCACCAGGGTTCCAACCTTAAGCATTATTAGTCCCCCCCCACACACACACGGTCAATAAGTGGCCACCTTTGAGTAGGGGGCTTATTCCTTAGCACGTACAGTAGGTGTATTCTACAGCCCCACCGACAGTGCAGCTTCAATTAATTTTCCATTATAGATGCTAAAAGGCAAAATCACGTTTTAGGGTCGTTAGAATTGATTCTCTTCTGTAAAAACCTCCACATTAATGAAAACAACTGACATTTAATTTTCACTATTGCACTAATGTCTTACTCAAAGGCATGAGTCCACTTCTCCCTTTCAGGGTAAATAACTAAGCAGTTAGAGCTCTTTAGCATTGCAAAGGCAATCCATATTAGGTGCCCTTGATACGATATAACCCAATATAACTGGACACATGATATTTAGAGAGGAGATGGGCAACACCAAATAACTTTAATTGTTACTACGAAAGGGATTTGCTTGGCATGGCAACTCCAGCAATAAGGTCATGGAAACGTCCCTATACAAACACGCACACATGTAAATTAGTGTTGTAATAAGCTTAATAGAAACTTATTTTCATGTGTTAGTGTTTCATTTCACTAATCTTGTTTTCATGTATACCAGTAATTATGTGAAGGGTGCTTGATTATTAATTGATATTGGTTGTCTAGAAGGACAGGTTTCCCTCAGGTTACCTTCTGGTTAATGTTAACTCCTGGTTTATTTCAAAGTGAAAGTTGAAATAGTTTGGATGAGGAAAAAAACCTGTCTGCTGATGCCGATCCCGAAATCTTCAAAGTACAGGGCAACGTCTGTGGTATCAAGGATAACCAAGAAATGGTGATAAGAACCATGTGCCCGACAAAAATAGATTTTCTATATAAGGAATCGAGCACTCTGTGACGGCCTTTACACACAAAGCGATGTGTGTATTAAACCAGTTAAAATCCCCTTCCCATTATGTAAGTGAAGACAGCCTAATGGTTAAGGTGCCGGACTGACACCCAACCGATCGGATTTCAATTCCGGCAGTAGGTAGCTTACAAAATGTCTAGCCACACTGAAGAGACTTGATAAGTCGAAACACGTATCTGTAGATGACCTTATATATATATATACACATATATATATATATATATATATATATATATACGTAGTCATTTGTTAGTATTGGAGAATTGAAAATATAGTGCTCGATTACGTGTGTAAGAGCTGTATTTATTTATTTATTATAATGTACAGTACATTTAAGGTGCCATTGTTACCATTGGTTTCCACTCAGCATATAAGCCACCCTTCTTCAAGACTATGTGCTTGTCTAAGCAATGCAGTGAATGTCCCTTCATTTATACATGCACGTATCTTTTGTTGGTAGTGGGCGGGATCTTCTTAATTTCCTGTGCATTTTTTGGTAAATTCGTGCATGAATCTTGACGTTGTTGGGTTCATGTGTTTTAGCACGAATCTCTCATATCACACCAGTCCTCTATCTTCTTGCGTTGCCTTTGATCTGCTTATCTAGATGGAGGTCAAGAATTCCTCGGCTTCTTGTGTCACCTTTTTGCTTTTATTCCTTACTGTCTGCACGTGTGAGTTTTTTGGGTTTCGCTATTTGTTATTCTAAGTGGATTTGTTGTCGATTTTATGGTTATTAGTGTATGTGTGTATTTGCGTATTTTTGTTATTATTTTTCTTGTTGGGTGCTATTCTTCTAATCATGGTGTTTGTCTGCGTGTTTCTTTCTCACCAGTCCAAGACCATATTAAGATTTTTTTTCCTGTGTGGGCAGGCTCTGAAAACTTCCGATTTAGTGTTTAGGAATATGTTTTATGATGTTAATCCTTGTACAATCTACAATTTCTCTGTTGTCTAAAACCTTCCATTCTATGTTATGGGGTTCAGCCTGTTCTTTATATTCCCATAATTTGTTAGATAGTGCTGTTGCGTTGAAACTATGTTTCTTAAATAGGCGCATTGTCTTGATGAAGGGTGGCTAACATGCTGCCTGGAACCAATGGTAACAATGGCACCTTAAATGTATTGTACACTATAAAAATAAATAAATATATATATTATAATATATTGATAATCTGAAGGCAATTACAATGCGTATAAAACAAAAACAAAAAGACGTTGTTTTTTTTTTGTCTTATCGATTTCGAAGAAACTTTATCTTCAGAGACGAAAATCAGAAATGAACGTGCTTAAGTTTTATATATATATATATTTTATTTTTTATTTAGTTAGATTACAATGTGGAATCAAAGATTTTTAAATAGCTTGATAATTGGTTTCTTGCTTTTGAAAAGCTGCCCATCGTCAAAGTATTATTAATGCATTGTCTCTGTAAATAGGAATATTTTTCTTATTAACCTAAATCCACAGATATATTTTTTCTTAATCCATGCTGTCTCTCTGTGGAATGAGAACACGTTTTTGTAACATTCCATTTCCGCTTAAAGTCACGTATTTTATAGCCATTTAAACACACACACACACACACACACACACAAACACACACACACACACACACATATATATATATATATATATATATATATATATATATACTTAACACACACACACACAAATATATATATATATATATTTAAACACACACACATATATATATTTATACATAAACGCACACACACGCACACAGATATATATATATATATATATATATATATATATATATATATATATATATATATATATACTTTGATGTGGTACCAAGTTTCTTGGTAAAAGGTGATTCTAGACAGGTCCTATTCTCTACCAGAAGTTTGTTGTAGAGTTCAGGTTCCGTATGAGAGCTCAATGTTTAATTATTGTAAACAGAGCAAAGTTATTTGTGAATAAAAAGGCCCTAAATACCAT
>CM042159.1:24539168-24554168 GCA_023376005.1 Doryteuthis pealeii | reverse complement strand
ACTGAACTCTATATAGCTAGATTGATTTAGAAAGTTTCTTCAATTACTCCTGAAATTTAATCTTAATGAGCCTAAAGGGGCTGCTACTTTGTAGTTGGGATTGACCTCCACCTATTTTGACATTCCTGGGTGGTTCATGATTTTATCTAGTAGTTCACAGTAATGTTATATTTTTATTACCTTACCGCCATCTTCAACTCTTTGACCTTTAGGGGGTCAGTTTGTCTGAATAGGATTAACTACTTACACTATGTTTACATAGTAATATCCCATCAATGAATATATATATATATATATATATATATATATATATATATATATATATATATATATCAATAAAGGAAGGAAGAACTCAATATAGTAATCCCATAATAAATTTATTTCGACGAAAATTGGGCCCCATATAAATCTAAGTTGATTTAAACCGGCTCCCCAAATTTTCGTCATCAGATGGGTCTCAATTCACTTATCATATATATATATATATATATATATATATATATATATATATAGAGAGAGAGAGAGAGAGAGAGAGAGATGGTGCTATATTTATAAGTAAAAAGTGCTCAATATCGTTGATAATGCATCTAGTGGGTAGTGTGGACATAGTCAACGGAGCTTGGTTAATGATAGTTTCTCGAAAATTGTATAGGCAAAAAACTGTTAGTAACGAAGCAGCGTTGGTTTCAGGTCCATGCTACCCAACAATGATATTGCAACCAAATAAATAATTGCAAAAAATATTGATTTCAGCATGAAATAACCCAATAAGGGTTGACATGCCGTAAAAACAACCGACCTACCAAACGACAATCCAGTCTTTATGTAATACTTTTTGAAACCATTCTAATCTTCCCGGCATGATTCGATTCATGTATTTTCCAATTCTCTTGAAAGGTCTGCATGTTTTTCCATCTTTTCATTCTCTTGCAGTGTTTAATGTGTTGTCTCTTTAAAGACTGATATTCCATGACAGTCATTTCCTTTGATAACAATAACGAACATGAAAAACACATTCCCTAAAAGAAACAACAACAAAAATGATATCAGCGGGAATTGTCAACAAATGCTCAAGATCAGAAACAAACAAAACACAACAAAAACACTGCCCACAGCGATTCTAAATGCGACACAACGCAAATAACATTCACGGAATATTTTATTCGTGTAGCATCTTATTATAATGGAAATTCGGTGTCTGTCTGTCTGTAACCGAAACTACATCACTGCTTACATCACAATACCCTTATAGGGGATTATCTTCCCTTTGCCGGAAGAGTTATCTTCTCGCTGTGTTGCTGTTTGTTCCCACTAGGGGGACCTCTGGTAGTTAAGCGCGTTCATTACAACTTGTCTTCCTCTTTTAGCTGGACACTTCTCAAGAATTGCTATGGGCTAGAGTCTATCTACCCTCCTTTTCGGTGGGGCTTTTGCCCCCCCCCACTTACATTACTGTAAGTCCTTTATACAGCATGGACTATCCGTTAGTTCCATGTCAGTAACATCTATATTTTACGTACATTTGGGTATCTTGTTTATACCTAAATATTGTATATGTATTTACATGTTCTATTCTCCTGTACATTATGTATCTTATCGTTTCCATGTGCTGTTATATATATTAAATGTTTTGTCTCACAACGTGTCGGAATTGTATGTTCATTAAATGACTTTGAATCTTACACCCTCATAAATTGTTTAATACAAGATTATAAATGAGTATTTGATTTATAGTCAAACTCAATAATTCGTAGAATAAATCTTCTTTATTAACAATATCGCTATGTAAATCTGAGTTAGATTTGTCACAAAACTGCTTATGTTATCAGTGATTTAAATCCTGTAATGTGTCTTAAATGTCACTAAGAAATAAAGATTTACATAATAGATGGCGTGGTTAATTTCCATTCTGGTTTTAGCAAAGCGGGTTTAATAAATAATTATTTGGTGTGATTGATCTCTAATACTATTGTTTTATTCTACAATGAAAAAAATCATTTTTTATGAATGATTTTATATAGAAACCAATATCATCAAAATATCATCAGAATAAGTATGCATGTTGTAGATTTTGCGTCTCCGTATGTTTCTGGTGTGTATATATATTTGCGATGTATTTTAGTATTTGTATCCGTTGTTGGGAATACATATACCAGGTTTGGGCATACGTATGAAGCATTAACGTACTATATTATGCTAATGTTGTTACCATAATATTTTAGTTAAGGGATAAATATCATAAAACTCTGTAGTTAGTTTTTTTTTTTTTAGTTTCTTTTATTTAGACGAGTGATGACTTTTCAGGACAGTCACGTCCTTTCTTCCTGACCATGAATTGTAGTAGTGATCTCTGACTGCTTGTCCGGTACGTTGGAATGGTGTGAGGTGCTTGTTGCTGGTTGGTCTGTTGGAGATTAATTAGTTTTTACTCTGTGTGTGGTCGTGTGATGGGGGTCATGGGGTTGGAGGTATGGGGGTGTTTTGGAAATATGAGTATGGATTCAAAGTGCCGGTGTCTGTATTCAAGCCGTTCCTATGAGTGTTCAGTCTGATGACACATTTTAATTCAGCTATTTTTCTTGCTTGTGTGGTGGGTGGGGAAGCCTTGTTAGATTAAGATGCATTTATGGTTATCTAAATTGTGGTGAGGGGTGTTAAAGTGATGAGCGATTTTACTGTGTGGAGATTTAAGTTTTATGGTAGATTTGTGGTTGTTCAGGCATAGTCTGAATGGGGTGGATGTTTCACCCACGTATCCGCTGCTTTTGCATTTTGTGCAGTATAATATTTTTATATTCGTTCTTATTTAATTCGTTAGGCTTTCTAATTTAATATATTTCATTACAATGAAACGTAAATACTTACGCCCGGATGGTGCAAATTGTTGCTAGTAATTACGATATTCAAATCCAGTTTGATGCTATGTGGGGGAGGAATGTCTGTGGTGCAATGGTGTAGTTGAATGGCAGATCAAACTTCTTAGGTTGTTCAAAGTCAAATCTACCGTTGGTTGGTTGTGGGTTATACAGAATATCAACCATTGTCGGGTCATTTAATGCTGAATTAAGTCATTTTGTTAAACAAGGGATTATATCTTTTTTTAAATACCTTGTATTATTCGTATATTTTCGGCTAGTATTTTCCACATACCAGATAATAGTATTCTGTGTTTGCCTAAGTGGTTCATATATATATATACATACATATATATATATATATATATATATATATATATATATATATATATATATATATATAGCAATAGCAATAGCATAATCTTTAGAGATCACTGTGAGGACGACAGAGTGTAACGATTATGCTATTGCTATATGTACATATTTTATATATATATATATATATATATTATATTAATATATATATATATATATATATATATATGAGTATGAAAAGGTGGAATGAAAACATCACACAATGCTGTTAAAGAGAAAACAATTCATAATATAATCATAGCTGATATTGATCAATATTTCGATTTTACAAAAATCATCATCAGAGCTCATTCACTCTGTGGTTGTTTATGATATATTTATATAATATATATATATATATATATATATATATATATAATATATATATATATATATATATGTGTGTGTGTGTGTGTGTATCCGTATGTATATATATATATATATATATATATATATATTATATATATATATAATATAATTATTTTGGAAGATATTGTTAACGACAACGGACTATTTCTTCTTTATGATCTGCAGTTGTAGACGTTCAAGTCTTCTAGTAGTTTTTAGTAGGTCGGGACCCAGATTTAGCAGTCCCCTCCAAAAGACAGAATCTCTTAATTGAATGAATAAATAAATCCAAATCAACAAATCGAAACACTCAAAACACTAAAACCAACAATCACTTGAGAACACACAGAGAAATGGCTAAAAGCGCTTGGGTAAAATATATGGGACAATTTCACTATCTGGATCCTGATTTACGAAAAACTACAAGAAGACATGAACGTCTAGAAATGAAGAACATAAACATGAAATATTCCGTGGTGTTTAACAATACCAGCCTAAATAACATTTTAACATAACGGGATTTTGATCTTGCTAGGAAAAAATCAGAAATCATCAATAACTTAAATTTGGTTGATTTTCAGACTTTTTCGGATTTCCCAGGCAAAACTGCTTTTATAAACCAATTTTCAGAAGTAGGGAAGCTCTAAAATTCATTTTACAGACAAAAATAGACTACAAAAAGTCACCATATTTTGCGACCCCCCTTTAAATTTGGAGAGCTAAAGATCGACATAATTCCGCCAATTCTTGGAATTGGAAGCTCAAACTTTGGGGGACGTCTAACTTTAACATAGTCTACACGTGTATTTCAGAAAAATTGAAGGGGGTGGGTGACATGGCCTGGATGATTTGACATGGAATTACCCCAATATATATATATATATATATATATATATATATATAGATAGATAGATAGATAGATAGATATAGATATAGATATAGATATATATGTCTTTTTGGCATTCATATCAACAATACATATTCTTTACATACACACACACATACACAGTAACTTAGGGATCTGTGCCGTAAAATGAGAAGCTGATGATAAGTTTGGTGCTGCACCTCAGACGCTCGTTGATCTAGCTCCATTGAAAAGGGTGTAGACTCCCTCGCCCTTTGGCTGATACCGACTTTACGCAATCCCGATGACTTTACTTTTATATATGTATATATACACACACACACACACACACACACACACACACACACACATATATATATATATATATATATATATATATATATATACCCATGTAGAGAATCTACTAAAAACATGACGTTTTACGACTGAAGATCATAAAGACGTATTCTGTTGTTTTTAACAATACCTGCCTAAATAATAATATAATATATATATATATATATATATATATATATATATATATATATATATATATAGTGTTTTTTTGGCATTCGTATTAACAATACATATTCTTTACATGCACACACATATACATATGTGTGTGTGTGTGTGCATGTAAAGAAAATGTATTGTTAATACGAATGCTAAAAACACTATATATATATATACACACACACACACACACACATATATGTGTGTATATACTGAAATTATCAACACCGACTCTATGTATATATATATATATATATATATATATATATATATATGTGTGTGTGTGTGTGTGTGTGTGTGTCTGTGTGTGTGTAATGCAAATATCTTGTTAATTCGAATTTCCTTGTTTGTATGTGATAATAATCAATCTTCGTGAAGTTTGGCAAAGAAAGGTGATTCTTTTTTCGTCACGCTGTAGTTGTAACTTGAAATTGCAAACACACTTAAATCGGAGAAACAGAAATAAAAAATTTAAAAAAAAAACCTTATCAATAATTCTCCACTGATGAAGAAGACACGACGACAAAAAAAAAAACGAAAAAAAAACAACAAAGGCGTCAATAAAATCTACACAAAACAAAATTCCAGCTTTTCTAAAGACAAAACTGCAGAGAAAAGTGACATCTTTTCCCCAACGAAATTTGATGAAGAAAAAAAAAAAAACTTTTCTTCATAAGATATTAAACGCACAAAGTAACCAAATAAAGTACGAAAATAATTTAAGAAAAAAAAAAAAAGAATATGATTGCTGTATAAACAAATAGCGAAAGAGAAAAGCTATGAATAAATAAAACCGATGAGACTCTACCTGTCAGATTTGACAAGTTTGGTCGAATAATTTGCTATCATTGTCATTAGTCGATTCTCCTAACGTCTGCTTATTACATTTAGGTTTTAGTGAAACAGCGCCACCTACTACTTCTGCGGGATTTTTTTTTTTTTTGTCGAGTAAATCACTTCGCATCACCTTATTCTTTAGTTCCACTGTTCTCCTCTCTTCATCTTCTATCTTCTATCGATTTTGTTTAGTTCGATCTTTCATTATTATTTATCACTGATTGAGACAAATTCCTGAGAGTTTAAACGTGATGACAAAATAAGCCAATTCGAACTCGGGATCCTTCTCTTCGAACTCGGGAACCTTCTCTTCGAACTCGAAAACCTCAACGGACTCAGGAACCTTCTTTTCGAACTCGGGAACTTTTCTTTCGAGCTCGAAAACCTTCTCGTCGAACTCGGGAACCTTTTTTTTTCGGACTCGGTAACCTTCTTTTTTTAACCCGGAAACCTTCTTTTCGAAATTGGGAGCCTTTTCTTCGAATCGGAATCCTTCTTTTCGAACTTGGAAACTTTCTCTTCGAGCTCGGGAACCTTTTTTTCGGACTCAGGAGCCTTCTCTTAGAATTCGGAAATGTTCCTTCCGAACTCGGGAACCTTTTTTTTTTTTTTGGACTCGGAACCTTCTTTTCAAACTCGGGAACCTTCTTTTCAACTCGGGAACCTTCCTTTCGAACTCTGGAACTTTCTTTTCAAACTCGGAAACCTTCTTTTCAAACCTGGAAACCTTCTCTTCAAACTTGGGAACTTTCTCTTCAAACTCGGGATCCTTCTCTTCGAACTCTGGAACCTTCTTTTCGAACCAGATAACCTTCTGTTCGAATTTAGGAAACTTTTCTTTGAACTCGAAAACCTACTCCTTGAACTCGGTAACCTTCATGTCGTAATCGGTAGCCTTACAGTAACTATACAGATGGCGCAACGGATATAAGAGGTGAGTTAACAAAGTTCTGGATGACAATCAGCTGAGGGTTGAAGGTTCAATCTTGGTCAAGGACGATAATATCATAGAAAACTAAACATTTGTAACTGATCATGGTTAACGGAATGAGAACAATTTACCTCGGTGGATTAAATAAAGGGTTCTGGTAGATGTTCAAATATATATCTATGATTAAATATAGATCCATTATGTGTTTACAATCTTCATCAGGACATTCAAATATCCGGAACCTTCTCTTCGACCTCGGGAAATTAATTTTCGAGCTCGGTAGCTTTCATATCACGATCGGGATCCTTCACGTAACTGGACAGATGGCGCAACGGATATAAGGGCTGAGTTAATACAATTTAAAATGACAATCATCTGTAGGTTTCAGGTTTAATACTCGCCAAGGGCGGTATTAATATAAAATATTTAGCATAGCTTAACACTTGTACTCTTGAAAGTAATTTGGATTATTCGGACTATTGTCCTCATCTTTATTGTTACCGGCACAACATTTCGGTCGATATACCATCCGGCCTATTTCAGGAATTTCTTGTCTAACTCGGTAACATTCTCGAACTCTGGAAACTTCTTTTCGAATTTTCTTGTTTGTATGCGATAAAAATCAATCTTCGGGAACATTTTAACAGGGCAATTGGACATATGGTACAATGGAGTATACGCGTTGAGTTAATACACTTCTAAGTGACAGTCATCTGTAGGTTGCAGGTTCAATCCTGGCCAAGGTCGATGATAACATAGAATACTTAACAGAGCTTAACACTTATACTCCGTCATTGTTAACGGAATGAGAACAGTCGACTCCCGTGGAGAATAAAGGGTTCGGTTCAATGTTCCATGAAGACTCCCAATTACGTCATGAAGGCCCCAAGTTTGACAAGAAGGTTCCCGAGTTCCAAGAGAAGTTCCTTGAGTTCGAGAAGGTTGGCGTTCGTTTATTCATTTACACTTCTTCCTAACGCAACACACACACACACATACACACACACGTATATGTTGTATATTCTCTTTATTCTTCTTATCATCTTTGGTATCTTATGTTCTTCTGCTAGTGTCTGTAAGTGGTCTTGGGGATTTCGTGTCAGGTCTTCCATTGGGAATTTCTCGTCTATCATAAGCCCTGGGTCATTGGTAGTTTTTGGAGAGACTTCGATTTTCTTTATATCATATTTTATTCAGAAATCCCCATCTAGACTACTGCAGATTGAGTACGACAGTGCGCTTAACGCGACTTGCTCCCTTCGTGGCTTGGCCGATACTAACTAAACTAACCCTTTTTAATCTAAACCGGAAGGGGCCTTCTCCACCGATTATCACGGTATCCACCGGAAAGAAGATCAAGATGAGGTCAAACCGTGTCACTCAATCCTCCAAGGCCGCCGGCTGTACTCATTCAGCCATTTTGGTTTCTACACTTACTGTAATAATTATTAGGGTACTAACAATTATGTAACAATATGTCTGTGTCTGTGTATCTGTGTGGGCGTGTGTGTGATATAATTTTGAACACTCTTCAAATGAAGACATTTTATTTAATATAGTGACAGCTATAACATCCCGTGAAATTTCAATTTAAATATTTTCCAATGCCTTTAAGAATTTATTCAATCTCTCTGCAACAGCATGATAATAGTCAAAATATTTTTAATCAGACTAAACTGATAACCCATACCTGTTGCCGTGCCATTGTATAAATAGCTACTAAACTATATGTCAGTACTATTGTTCCTCAATCTTCCGACCGTTATTATTTTGCTTAAGAAGGAGACCGTCCAAATCGTCCAAGATGAAATGCAGAAATGTAAATCCTGATATCTGTGTATTGCTTAGCATCCTATTTCTTTTTCTTATGAGTGTTGTTAACTCAGCTCAATAATGGACCATTCAGTTTTTATTGTATAGAATGAATGTTTAGAAATAGGACATACACAGAAACATATTAAAAGAAGAAAGAAAGAAAGAAAGAAAGAAAGAAAGAAAGAGGGAAGATAGAGAGAGGGGGTGAGCGTTCAGAAGCAATAAGGTTTAATCTGTTTCAATCGCGCCTAATGAATAGCAAGCAAGGAAGAAAAACAGTGTGTGTGTGTGTGAGAGAGAGAGAGAGAGAGAGAGAGAGACAGAGACAGAGACAGAGACAGAAAATGAAAATGAAAATGAAAATTATTATATTCTTCTTCATATTTAAATATTTTTGTAATAGCTCTTAAGTAAACATATCAAACGTTGTAATAATTAAATTATCATACTGCGGTATATCCACAGGTCCTGCTAGTTTTTCTTTCTCTTTATTTATTAAGCTTTTATTGGACTGCTTGAAAGGAAAGAAGGAAAAAAAAGAACAAAAATTGTGAGGGAGAGAGGGATAAATCAAGATTAGAATACTTTTTACATATTGAACATTTTACAATAGCTCTTAAGTAAACGTATCAAACGTTGTAATAATTAAATTATCACACTATTGTATATCCACTGGCCATGCTAGTATGTACTAATGTCTTTATTACTTCATCCAATCTCTCCACAACAGCAGGACACGAAACATAGTCCTTTTTAATCCGACTCAACCCCGAGATGTCCTTCGCTTAGACCTGTTGCCATGTCAGTGCTAAAAAGCCCTAGTAATGTTTTTGTTTTTTTATGTTACAAGATGAGGCTCTGCTTGGAATGATAATGATGGAGACTGTCTTCGTGGCCTCTGATTAATGATAAACCAAAGTCAGACTGTTTTTTATCGTCGTGGTTACTGACCAATGGGACAGTAAATTAAATATGACAGGTACGAGACTATTTATTTGGACAGACCAGCTCAAATGGCGAGAGGAGACACGAAGAGAGACAGAGAGAAGGACAGACAGAGACAGAGAGGGAGACAGAGAGAGAGAGACAGAGACAGAGAGAGAGAGAGAGAGAGAGAGAGAGAGAGAAAGAGAGAGAGAGAGAGAGAGAGACTTACACTCACGCGCAGTTACACAAGTCCAAGCTTTTAATCCAAGCATCTTTGTTTTGTTTTTTAAAATCTTTGCACCAGTTATTTTTTCGTACATTCAAAATAAAGAACTTTATCTGTCTGTCTGTTAAGGCGACCACAAATGATAAATGAGATAAAATGTATATATATCGGGTGGTTTGGTTGTTTTAAGGTTTAAAGTTAGATGGATATTCTGGTAGCGTGTTCTTGGGGTTTTGCTGTTAACCCCATCCTATTTGGGGGTCGCACTGAAAAAACCCACGACGGTTGATATTTCATTAAACAAAGAAACTAAATAAAAAATGCAATTAAAAATGTGATATAATAGGTAATTTATTGATTTTTTATTTGATTCATGGATTCGTTTTAATGGCATGCCAATCCGTCTCAGCCTTTTTATGACTAGAGGTTAGGGAATCACGTTCATTTTACGTGCATATCTATATTTTATGTAGTTTTTTCGTTTTGTTCCTTCTTTTTTTGTCCTATCGAATAATAATCATGTTCGAACCTATCTATTTGAACCATAGATGGTTCCTAAGATGTATAACAACTCTGGTTCAGATTCGACTTGTGAGTACTGACAATGAAGGGATTATCTACATTCCCCAGATCTCATGAACAAGAGGCTTACTATCAGTTCCATTTGAGTGCGATGCACAGAAAATCTTTTTAAGGGTATACATTAACCATATGCAGGGGATACCACCAGAGAATGTTAAACACCACCAAAATCGTGATTCATTTGGGTTATTTTAATTATGCTCAACTAAGCAACATAGATACTCATTTACCCAACATGTTCCACGGATTGAATGTGACACAAGGCAACGTGTCTGGGACATCCGACAAGGATCGAACTAGCTATTAAGTATTAATGGATTAATGTTACGACTTTTTTGGCCATTTTTAGGCTTCAAGTGAAAGCACTTTACAGTGGAGATCCCGTTAAACAGAGGCTGATCCTTAGTGAATAATCCTCGGTGTTCTTTGGTTGTTCCTTAGTGTTGGGTAGAATCCTTTGGTTGTTCCTCGGTTTTCCTTAGTGTTGGGTAAAATCCTTTGGTTGTTCTTCGGTGTTCCTTAATGTTGGGTAGTTTCCTCTGCTTGAGCAGAGTCCTTAGTTGCAGATCCGTTCATCAATGGCGAATACGTGCAAATGAACGGCTTTCAATATCGGCGATTAAATAGTTAACTAACCACGTATTCGACCTGTTAAATGCCTGGCTTTAATCAACGTGCCCATGCAGAGTCTATGAATTTAAATGGTGGATTTCAGCACACCTTATAACACAAAATATTCCAACACGTGAGTGGTTTGTTAACAATAATAACAAGATGGACACCTTATCCTTTTCGCAATCCGTTCGCGTTGGGTAGGATTTGACTCCTATACAGTAAAAATGTATCTGCGAGTGTAGTTTTATAACCATTACGCCTCGCTGAGATTCCCTGGCAAGTAAGTAAAAGTAAAATTAGGGGAGTAGCCTATTGTCGGTATCAGCCGGATAGCGAGGCAGACAATCACCTTTTCGCGTTGCGTTCTTTTTTTTTTGTAGCTCCCCACTTTATCGCACAGATCAGAATACACAACGTGTGCTACTCATACGCTGAGTTGACGGAGACCGGTATCGAACTCAAAACCTTGCAATTACCAAGGCGGGTGCTCTATAGACTGAGTTAAACCGCCTCCTGGCAAGTAACGTAGGTGTATGTTCTTGGAGATCGCGTGTAGAGATCGTGTATAGAGACTCTAGAAAAGCGAAGGAGTCTATTCCATTTTCGCTAGCGCAAGACAATGATGATTGTTTTTTGTTTTCTGAGGTGGAGCACCACACTGACCGTCAGCTCCCCATTTTACCTCACAGATCAGATTACCAAATATGAGCTACTCATACGATGAGTTGACCGGGACCGGTATCGAACTCAGAACCTTGCGATTACCCAGGTGGATACTCTATTGACTGAGCTAAACCGACCTTTTGGAAAGTAACGTATATGTATGTTCTTGGAGATCGTGTTTAGTGATTCTAGAAAACAGCGAATACATTGAAATTTTAGAAACGTAATTGAGTCAGATTCTCAATCATTTTTTTAGGTAAACATTTCGAGATTTTTTACTATTACAAGCCAGAAGGAATCCCAAGACATTGCTGGTATTCGTGATCAACATTCAACGCCTCCGTTTTTACATCTGATAAAGAAATACTAAAAACAACAAGATACATTCATGTCTATTCCACATATGTCTGTGTTAAAAGAGTGTGTTAAAAAGTTATTGGTTAAAACTTTTTTGAAAATAATTATTACTTTTCTGAAAGATTTAAGAAACAATTTGCCAAATGTATTCACCTCGAGTAAAGAGTCTGCGGGGTGGCTTATCAGCTGAGAAACGAGGGAATCAATCCCCTTTTAGTTGCCAGGGAGATTATTTTTTATTACTATTCTGATGTGTAGTTTCGTACTTCTTGTTGTAGTCGTAGTAGTAATTCTCTGAGCTTATCGTAGCTCTCTCTCTCTCTTAGCTTCTCGTAGCTAGTTCTTTTATGTCCTCCAAACTATCTATATATATCTACCGCTGGAGGAGACATATGCAAATTAGATAACATGCTATTGGCTATCTCTAATATTCGAATCTCCTATTGGCCTCAAACGTAGCGTCAAATTGTCCCAATGCCGTGATATAAGAGCCATCAAATTGTCTCAATTTCAAGTGACTTCTCTTTTACTTGGGTTTCCCCATATGTTGCCAAAAGTTCTTTTGAATAAGAGTCACGTCACTACCTTTATCGACTTGCATATCAAATGGTATTTCGTTTAATTTTACTCTCAACTTCTGTTTTTTTGTTCGCCCGTACTTGGTACACGTCTTCTATCGAATTTTTCCACTTCTACTTGACTTTGCATACGGTTCCAAAATGATTTTGTTTTTTGCATATATAACAAATTTGTCCATAAGTTTGTTCTTTTGTCAAAATTATGTTGAAAATTGCAGTACTTACAATTTTTTAGCCTTGTTTTTACTTGTAACACGTACGTGTTATTTAGTGCATTTTCTTCTATTTGAAATACCATTGTATTGTGTTGAGTATCTTCCTTGAATCAATTCCTCCTCTATAGTCATATCTGCTGTCCCAAGCTTTTCGAATTCACAAAATCTCGAGGCCTTTTTTAGTCTCTGAATATAATTTCTTGCTGGTTCGTTGGGATTTTGCTTCGTAGAGAGGAATTTCGTTCTCTCTGCAATAACCAGTTTTTTTCTCAGGACTTAAATTATTCCTTATGATGTGTGCAATTTCTTCAAAGGTGAGATCCTCCAAATCTTTTGGATACGCCATAACGGCTACTCTCATGTTTGCTTCACATCCAGCAGACGCTAAAATTAAATCGGTAATCTCGTTCTCTCCACCAACGTTCTTTTTGTCTTGTAATTTTTTACTTCTTGCTTGAGCTGCAAAATATTTTAGCCACATCTCAACATAGTCCGGTTCCTCTAATCTTGTGAGTAAACCTATCGACGACGCCATGTGTTGTGATGTGTAATTTCGTACTTCTTGTTGTAGTCGTAGTAATAATTCTCTGAGCTTATCGTAGCTCTCTCTCTCTCTCTCTCTCTCTCTCTCTCTCTCTCTCTCTCTCTCTCTCTCTCTCTCTCTCTCTCTCTCTTAGCTTCTTGTACCGAGTTTTTTTTTTATGTCATCCAAACTATCTCTATATATCTACCGCTGTAGGAGACATATGCAAATGAGATAACACGCTATTGGCTATCTCACTACAATTACTTTTCTGAAAGAGTTACATTTGGCAAATTTTCAAAAACAATTTTTGTAAACTCTGTTTTATCTATTTAACCCATAGATGGGACCCTAGCAGGTATTACTATTCCATTCCAAAGTTAACTTGTGCGTAATGCCATTGAAGGGGTACTCCATACTTCTCAGAGCTACAGAACTATAATTTCTCAAGATGCAGATAAACGTCATATCAAGGACACTTAAACTCTCAGACATCTCCTTCTAATGTTACATAATTATTAGATAGCTAATAATTATGGCAATAGTGTAGAAATCATAATGGCGATTAGTGCAGCTGATGGCCTTGCGGGTGAGTGACAGGGCTTGACCTAACTCTCACCTTGCTTTCCGGAGATAAATCATGAGAACCGGAAGGCATAGAAGACCCTGTTCCGGTTTAAGAATTTTAAGTAAGTTTCAGTCAGTTAGCAGGTAGGAGCTCGAAGGTGTAAGTCGCATTTCTATGCGCATCCTGTCATCTGCGCAGATGTCTGGGTTGGGGATTTGGAAATAAAGTAACATCAACGTAAATCGAAGTCTTGTGTTTATTACCTAAAAACTAACAATAACACAGGGCTTCTGATAAGGAGAAATCCCCAACAGAAACCAGACCCGAAGTCCCCAAGAAAGTCAACACCAGACGCTAGACCAGACCAAGATGATAGACGATCAGAATAGCAAAGCCGACCATGAGAAAATACGACCAGAGTAAGAAGTAAGAAAGGGTATACGACATTATGATGATTTGGTACTGTGAAAACGTCAGTACGTAACACTAACACATAAATTATAAAAGGGTCCGGATATTTTCATAATTCCAGTAGGGTCGGGTAATCATATAGTTGCTTGGGCTTGACGTGACCAGCCGATTAATCGGAGAGGGCCACTCCGACCCCCCATCTATTCTAGCGAATTGAAACCTCACTACTAGATAAACAGGAAAGTAAAGTAAGTACTAAAGCTGATTAAACAGACAGACATACCGACAGACAGAAAGAAAGAAATTCTTAAGAGAAGCAGAGGAAAAAAAGAATGCATAAAATAATGAACAACACGACGATATAACTTGATTAGATGGAAAGAAAATGAGAAGGTAATGTGCGTGGATATCCAGGAAGAGATATAGAGTTAATTAGAAAACGCTTAGCATAGACTTAAGGCCATAGTTGTGTAGTAATTAGTGAACGTTGAAAACTAAAAACTAATGACTAAGTCTGCGAAACAATATAGCAATAACTTGCATTACAAAGAGCTTAAAAGACAGATTAGACGAACACACATTGACAGATATTTAAAAGAATAGAAGGATGCAAAGATAAAGTGTACATATGTACTAGTGTGAAAATATACTAGGGTGAGTCAAAAAGTAATGCCATTTTGTTTAGGACATGTATAATTACCAACACAGGAAATATGTATGATACATCAAAATGAAGGTGGTCGTCTGTGAATCACATCCCTACTTCTCAACATAGGTGAGTCAAAATTTAATACCATTTTGTTTAGGATAGGTATAATGACCAAAACAGGAACATGTA
>CM042159.1:24514168-24534168 GCA_023376005.1 Doryteuthis pealeii | reverse complement strand
TTTCTTATTTTTCTGGATTAGAAGCTCTTATCTTGTATTACTTTCTATACTAATATAATATATTGTCTGATCAGTGTACTCAAGGACCAGGCTGAATAGGAAGTGCATGGGGGTCAGGTGCAGCATGGAAACGAAAACAGTATGTGGCCTGACCTGACCTTTTGCACCTGGAAATGCAGGTGAATATTTGACATGATTTCGGTGCAGCCCATAGCCAATGAAAACACCCTGCGTGGGCGAAGAGGCGTGTCTACAGGAAACACTGCGTAGGTGTCACGAACAAAGAGGCGTGACACCGGGGGTCAGACTACAATAAAAGAAGCCCGTAGAGATCGATTAGACAGACGACGATCAGATTCGAGATCACTTGAAAAGAACTCCCGAAGGCTCCACGTTGCGTAACCCTGCCAATGACTCTCAGCTGTACACAATCGGGGAAAATAAACATATCTCTTACATTTTCCTAAATACAAGTGTTTGTGTTCTTTGACGGGTCCAGTGTGTAACACTAAGACCATCTGGAGGAAGCCGGGGGTCACATTGTAGGCTCTAATAAGGAAACTATCACTGAAGTCCTTGTCTGAATTCTTTCAGCTAAGATATTATAATCAGTTTATGAGAACTGTAAATTAGTCTAAATCAACTCTATACAACGAACATACAAGTTGTTTTTATCAAACATTTCCGCTGTGATCTCGTTTTGTGCTAGCTGTAACGATGTAACTTTGAACTTAGACGCATTAATTATAATCAAATTGTTGGCTTGAAATGATTAGTTTTACTGGAGTTTAAGAAATAATGATTGATTCAAAGAGAACAAAAGAAGAAGAAAAAAAAAGTAATGACAGAGTTTAAGTTAGAAAGAGAAAATTTAGAAAGTGACAGAAGAGTAAACTTTGAAAATAAATTATGAATAATTCTAAGGAAAGTGAAATAAACAAAAAGAGAAAAAAAAGCAGAAATTTGACAGACGAAAACAATGAAGATGTGAAGAGATGAAGAAATAAATATAAGGATAAGATAACGAAAAAATTGCAAAAGAAGGAATGAGAAAAGTAAGAGAAATATGAAAAAAAGGAATAAAAACAGAAACAAATACTAAAAAAAATGATTGATAACTAATGAGTGGGAGAATGTAAACTAATGGTAAAAAAAGAAAGAAAGAAATTTAAACATGCTAAATAGAAAGAAGGAGAGTTTGTGTGAATTCATAATGAAAGAAAGAAAGAAAGAAAGAAAGAATGCTAAATAGAAAGTAATCAAGGAAAAGAAGAAGGGGAGTTTGTGTGAATTCATGATGAAAGAAAGAAAGAAAGAAAGAAAGAAAGAAAGAAAGAAAGAAAGAATGCTAAATAGAAAGTAATCAAGGAAAAGAATGTGTGCATTCATGATGAAAGAAAGAAAGGGAGAAAGAAAAAAAGAAATGTTCAGTAATAATGAATTAATGAGTAATGAAAGAAAGAAAGAAAGAAAGAAAAAGATGGAAAATGGAAGTATGAACGAATTAATGAGTAAAGAAAAAAGAAAGAAAGAACGAAAGAAAGAAATAACGAAATATTAATGAATCAAATAGTAAAGAAAAAAAGAAAGAACGAACGAAAAAAGAAAGAAAACTTTTTTAAAAGAAAAGAGAAATATAAATGAAGTAATGAGTAAAGAAATAAAGAAAGAACGAAGCAAAGGAAGAAAGAAAAAAATAAGAAGGAAAAGTGAAGTATGACTGAATTAATGAGTAAAGAAAGAAAGAAAGAAAGAAAGAAAGACATAGAAAGTATGAAAGAATTTATAAGGAAAAAGTGTAAGAAAGAAAGAATGAACGGAGGAAAGTTGGGGGAAGAAAGAAAGAAAGAAAAGTACGAATTAATTAATGTGTGAAGAAGAAGAGAATGAAAGAATAAAATGGAGAAAGAAAAAGATGCGCACGTTACAGAACACTTTGGCAAGTGTCTCGACTGACAAAGTATTTCTATCAGTGGTTTGTCAGACAATAATATTAATTGATGTTAATCCCAATGTACTGCGAAGGAAATTTAGACTGGTCAATAAACAATAGTCTGCATACATATACATAAACGAAAATAACAGGGACAAAAATTCCACCATTCAGAAATTCCACCATGAAAATTCTACTCAGAAATCTCCATTCACACAAATTCTACCCATGAAAAAAAATTCTACCCATGAAAATTCTACTCAGAAATCTCCACTCACACAAATTCTACCCATGAAAATTCTACTCAGAAATCTCCATTCACACAAATTCTACCCATGAAAATTCTACTCAGAAATCTCCACTCACACAAATTCTACCCATGAAAATTCTACTCAGAAATCTCCACTCACACAAATTCTACGCAGGAAAATTCTACTCAGAAAATCTCACACAAATTACACCCATGAAATTCTACTCAGAAATCTCCACTCACACAAATTCTACCCATGAAATTCTACTCAGAAATCTCCACTCACACAAATTCTACCCATGAAAATTCTACTCAGAAATCTCCACTCACACAAATTCTACCATGAAAATTCTACTCAAAATTCTACTCAGAAATCTCCACTCACACAAATTCTACCCAGGAAAATTCTACTCAGAAATCTCCACTCACACAAATTCTACCCATGAAAATTCTACTCAGAAATCTCCACTCACACAAATTACACCCATGAGAATTCTACTCAGAAATCTCCACTCACACAAATTCTACCCATGAAAATTCTAATCAGAAATCTCCACTCACACAAATTCCACCCATGAAAATTCTACTCAGAAATCTCCACTCACACAAATTCTACCCAGGAAAATTCTACTAAGAAAACACCACTCATAAAAATTCCACCACGAAAATTCCCCTCACACAAATTCCACCCATGAAAATTCTACTTAGAAAATACCACATAAAAATTCCACCCTCGAAAATTCCCCTCTCACAAATTCCACCCATGAAAATTCTACTTAGAAATCTCCACTCATACAAATTCCACCCAGGAAATTTCCACTCAGAAAACACGTCTCACACAAATTCCACCCCCGGAAAATTCCACTCACACAAATTCCACCCAGAAAAATTCTATTTAGAAATCTCCACTCGCACAAATTCCAGCCAGGAAATTTCCACTCAGTAAATGCCCTTCACCCAGTAATAAGAGGTCCAGTAGAATGCAACAGCAACAAAGTACTGACAACTCAACATGTACAGGGACAGCTTTTACTTGTGACATATGTGTTCGTGGCTGTTTTTCGAATATTGGACTTAACAGTGACAGGGGGCGCTGTAACCTCAGGTGCACAAGAACTATATAGTCTTTCGAGACTGCAATAATAATAATAATAATAATAATAATAATAATAATAATTTTTGGGGGGACTTTGAGATAAGAACGGATCACTCCAGCAAAAAACAGACCTAGTGTTGATTAACACAAAAGAAAGAACTGTCAACTGGTGGATTTTGCAGTTCCAGCCGATCACAGGGTGAAGCTGAAGGAAAATTTAAAAAATGGACAAATACTTGGATCTTGCCAGGGAGCTGAAATGATTGTGAAATATTAAAGTCAAAGTGATACCAATTGTAGTTGGTGAACTTGGAACGGTCCCAAAAGGATTGGAAAAAGGATTGGAAAATCTGGAAATCAGAGAAAAGATTGAGACCAGCCACAATACTGCACTGCTGCAATGCGACCATATTATCTTTGCCGAATTTAATAATAATAGAGAAAATCAGTTAAGGGTCTACCATGGTTTCAATCCAAATGATTCAAATGGTTTCAATCCAAATGATTTCTTCATGACCCATCCTTACTCTTTACTAAGTCGATGTAATCCCTCTAGTTAAACAGATGCTCCCATGAATTTGGTATGAGCTCTCTAAGGGGTCATTTAAATTAACTTTCATTACTAAGCATATAAGCAATGATCGTTTGCTCACAAACTAGATCTCTCTGCGGTCGTAAAATATATAAACACACCTATGTTTTGAATAATTTAAACACCAGCCCTGCTACAGCAGCTGTCAGTGGGTGAGGGGTTAATAAATCAGGCTGGCAAAAAGTCAGTCAGAGTTCGATCATAGCCAGGGATAGTTATTGTGTCTAGCCACACTTAAGAGGCGTGAAACGTCGAAAAACGTCTCTATGGTTCAGAACTACCCTGACGCCTCTAGTGGACTTATCCCCCCACCAAAAAAAAAACTGACCTGAGGGTACTGTTGCTTATCTGATACACAAATGCAAAATATACCATATCCCCAACCTCAATTCTTTTTCAGGAACACCGATATTGGTAAGATTGGGTTACTTACCACTCGCATAAATCCCCAAATGGGTCTGAATGGGCTCTTTAGCCTTGGTCGGCAACCCATCAACTCAAGAAGTCCGACACAGAACCTCTGTTACCTTCAAGGAAAGGCTAGTGGAGTAAACCCCGAAAATAAATCAGGAGCTGGAGTCCCTAAGGTGGTGTGATGCTGGAATCCAGTGCTACCCATCAACTCTTGCGACACTACCGTTGCCAAACCGCATTGGTACCTTACCTTTCCTTTGGATCACAGCGGCAGTGTGGAGAGGGGGATTTGCTGCATGGACAACAGCTCATCCTCCATATGAACCTGCCCAGGCTATGCAGTCCAAGTTAACAAAAACCTTGACACTACTCCATTGTCTCTCGTAGACGGAAGGATGCCAACCAACATATATATATATATATATATATATATATATATATATATATATATATATATATATATATATATATGATTCCTTTTAGTGTTATACAAATTCTCTTGTACCAAAAACCTATTCATATATATATATATATATATATATATATATATATATATATATGGAGAGAGAGGGGCGTGAAGAGAGAGAGTCAAGCGCAACCCAGCAAAAACAACAAATCGTTGCTAGATTTCTATTAGAGCACTTCAATTTAAATTCTTCAAGAATACAGTAAAGTAACTCTTGCAGGATGATAGCGGACGGTAGATTCAGGAACACGCGTATCAATATATAGATATGTGTGTGTGTGTGTGTGTGTGTGTGTGTCTGTGTGTGTGAAATAATTGCATAAAAAGTACTCGATATTTATAGTAAAACAAACCATTTACAATATATTTTTCTTGTAGATCACCTTTCTCTCTTCTCATATTATTTTTCCATTTATCACATCATGATTTGTCACCGACTAAATAAAAAGTAAACACAACTTTCAAAAGAAAACACATTTCTTTTTTTTAAGCCTTGAAAATAAAACTGTGCAAGCTACAGTTTAACTGATATAATTTGATTTTTTTTAAAATCCGTCACGAAATATCAAACATCAGCTCACATAAAAGTCTAAAATGTCATTTTGCTTTAAATTTCAATACAAATCTGAAAAAGACTTAATACAGTTGATGACTTTCAGTGTGCACGTTTTTAATCTTTAGAGCTGTTGTTTTTTCTGATAAATGTGTCAATATACTCGGTGATTGAAAAGTGAATTTCTATTCTAAAAATACTATAGAGAAAACACCCTCCGAGCGGTGTAAACGTGGAGTGGCATTAAAAAAGAAAACAGTTTAAAAGTGGGGTGTAGTTAAAAGTTCAATAACTGGGTTTTCATCATAAATAAGTAAAATAATCAAATGTATTAAAGGAGTAAAAAAATAATAAGACAATTATGAATGAAACTTAGTTCTCTCCCTCTTAAATGAACGCATCTATTAATCAATAATTAAATGATTATTTCTCTGAATGTTTGAGATCATTAGTATTATCTGCATTCTTCGGACTATTGTTGTACAAATAGCAATGAAGATGAGGACAATAGTCCGAATAACGCAGATAAATACTAATCAAATGATTATTTTGAATATTTTTCTCTGATAAATGTTTCGATATACAGGGTAATATACAGGGAGATTAAAAAGTAAGTTTCTATTTTTAAAACAATAGAATTCATTTCTCTGAAGTTTTGAGATGAGGCTTGATAATTTGGATTATTTGGATTATTCGGACTATTGTCCTCATCTTTATTGTTATCTGTACAACTTTTGCGTCAATGTCTCCTCCGGCATTCTTCATGGGTTTTTTGTCGGACTCGAAAACCTGCTTTTCGAACTCGGGAACAATCTTGTCGTAATCGGGAGCCATCACGGAACTTTGAACCCAACACTTTATTCAATCTACGGGGTATCCTATTCTCATTCTGCTGGCACCCCCAACCGTATGTACCAGAAGACAGTGGTTAAGGGTTTTATTGTCCTGGGTATGACGTTAAACTGAATCTAATGAAGTTTCAAATCTGGTGCTCTGGTGATTGTGAAGTACCCTTTCATTGCCATTACTCCCAGGTCCACTCCGACCTGTCAGGGTCCCATCTATGAGTTAAATAGAAAAAATGAGCTAAACAAAATGTGTTTAAAGATATGAGTTTGAAAGAATAATTGGACCATATGACCTTTAGGCACCCCTTTTTGATCTCGATTAAGAAAGGACATGTTTTTCATTTACACCGTCAATGTTGTTTTAACAGACGATTTTTGATCTCGATTAAGAAAGGACATGTTTTTCATTTACACCGTCAATGTTGTTTTAACAGACGATTTTTAGTTTTTTTTAATTATAAAACTAACCTCTAACCCTAACCCTAACCCCTAACCATAACCTCTAACCATAACCTCTAACAAACAACCGGATATTGACGGTGTAAATGAAAAACATGTCCTTTCTTAATCGAGACCAAAAAGGGGTGCCTAAAGGTAATATGTTACGAATAATTGAATACCCAACAAGAATGAATAAACCAAAAATGTCTACGGCATGAAATAAACCAAAAAGGTTGACATGCCGTAAAATCCACCAACCAACTATTTCAAGACAACATAGAGAAAAGGCGAAACAAATTCAGCATCTACGATAAGACGTCTATTAGCCATTGGAGAAAAATTGGTCACTAGACCATTTTGACGCATCTCTTGGAAGTTAACCAATATATTCAGTTATGATGTGAAATCACGTAAACTCAATAAGAAAATCCGAAGACAAGCTGAAGAAATTGGAACTTGCATTCTTTAAATAAAGTTTGCAGGAAATAATAAAAACTTTCCAGACAAATGACCTTGCAACGTGAAGCAAGTGTTATCAATAATCGTCATGAACTAGACTAAAATAGAACAAAATTGGTAGAAGGAGAGAGAACGATAGAATCACACTTATATTGTCAACATACAGTCTCTAAAATCTTATTATAATGGAGATTGTGTGTTTATCTGTCTGTAACCGAAACTGTATCACAACTCAAGTCATAATTCCTTTAGCTATATACATCCCATTCTCCATGATTTTATTTTTCTTTAAACTTCAATTATTAATAAAATCGTTTTATATTATTAATACTCTTGACCATATCTACATACCAATAACATGCATTTGTATTTATATGTACAAACGAAATAGGGGTTTACAGTGTGAACGGGACGACTAATTTGCATATTGGCATTAAAAATTTGATTTTAATAAATATGTGCTTAGTATTATGGATTCCAATTGTTTAGTTTTATATTAATTAATATGAGCACAAATCCCGAAGATAAATCTTAAAAGAAATCCATTAACAAGAAGAAATAACTGTAATTTTATTCTTTACTTTCTATTTTAACTAAATAGTTGAATTAGGAAAAATTAGCAATGAAATTAGGTAGTGAGGGTAGAGTAAATGTCAGTTGTTCTATTTTTCGATTATAACTCGTTTTATCTGCATTCTTATTTAGTTACCTTACCTTTCTAATTTAATATGACATTTTATTATATTAAAACTTAAATACTTGCACCCGGAGGGTGCATATATTTGCTAGTTTAACTAATGGAGAGAGTAATTAACCTACTTATATCAGCAAAGAGAATTAGCAAAATAAGAAGAATACAGAAGAATACACCGACTGCACCACTACAGGGGGTAAAATAGCCTCAATGAGACCACGTGTTGGCCGTGGGTGATGACCCGTGATGTTTAAGGATGCAACCTTGGTGGTTGAGCAGTCCAAGACATGCAACACCAACTTCAGTCCTTGTGCTAGACGAGCGGTCGGAGAGGCTGGTTACTTCAAAACACTTGAATGATTTTTCCCAATCCTATTGCCCTTATGGTAACCCCCTTGTTATCATACATGTGCTAAAAGGTGGTGGCTGAGGGTCTTAGTGCCATGATTATTACGTTAATCTAATGGTGCCGTTCCAATTTTGGAGCTTTGAGGAGAGTACCTCCTCATCCCTATTACACCCAGGTACACTCTGACCCAGATAGGTAGTACCTGTCAGGGTACCATCTACGGGTTAAAAAGAAACATGTGTTTCAAATGGTGTTAGAAAATTTGAGTTGAAAACGAATTAGGGGTATCGCTTCAGCGCAATCACTCTCTCATCCTATCTTTCCTCTACTTTCTATCTTTCGGGTTAGCTCAGTCGGTAGAGCGTTCGGCTAGAAACCACAAGGTTCCTAGTTCGATACCTATCCTCGCCAACTCAGCGTATGAGTAGCACAGGTATCTGTGCGGTAAAGTAAGGAGCTGATGGTAGGTGTGGCGCTCCACTTCAGACGCTAAAAAAACCATCTCCTTGGTCTAGCGCTATTGAAAAGGGGATAGACACCCTAGCTGACTGGCTGATACCGACTTTAGGCCTCCCCATCGACTTTACTTACTTACTTTATTTCTTATTATATGTTTCATATGTCACATGTCCTTTTTATTACCTTTCTTTGTTTATTTAAAAAAACCCGGAATGGCCCATATCAAGCTGAGGTGAACACACACTTAAGAAATAAGAATTCGATGCGACACAAGATAATCAGGAATTACATTTTTGCATTTAATCTGGGACAGTATTATTCTTAAACAGAGTGAGTTGCGAGATTTTAACGGTCGGAAGATTAAGGAACAAGTGCATTATTTCCTATTTATACTACCTCAAATTTTCCCAAATATTTATTTGGAATATTGATCTTAGTCTTTTCTCTAAAAGATGTCTTCCGTAATTTGAAGTAGAGTCATTAATACAGCGAGGTATTATCCACAAAGGGAATGAGATCAATAGTCCGAATAACATTGGAAATCATAATGAATTCCTCAGAATTTCAGACAGAAGACTTATATTCCCATTGATATATATATATATATATATATATATATATATATATATATATATATATATATATATAAGTGTGTGTGTATATGTGTGTGTGTGCGTATATATATATATAAGAGTATAAATATATATGTATATATATATATATGTACATATGTATATAGATGTGTCTATATGTGCATATATACGTATATACATAAATATATATATATAAAAAAAGTAAGTAAAGTCGACGGGGCGGCCTAAAGTCGGTATCAGCCAGTCAGCGAGGGAGTCTATCCCCTTTTCAATAGCGCTAGACCAAGGAGATTGTTTTAACATCTGAGGTGGGGCGCCACACCTACCATCAGCTCCTTACTTTACCACACAGATCCCTGTGCTACTCATACGCTGAGTTGGCGGGGACCGGTATCGAACTAGGAACCTTGTGGTTTCTAGCCGAAGGCTCTACCGACTGAGCTAACCCGGCCCCTTAAACAGTCAGATGTATATATATATATATATATATATATATTCATATACATTTACACACACATATATGTATATATATACATATATATGCATATCTATGTATATACATATATACATATATATATATACATAAATACTTATATATATATATATATATATATATATATATATATATATATACATGTAATGAATCTCTCAGAAGGTAAGACTGTAACAGGAGACTTATATTCACACTGCTTGTATATGTATATCTATCAGTGTATATATATATATATATATATATATATATATATATATAAGTATATGAATATATATGTATATATATATACATATGTATATAGATGTGTATATATATATGTACATATATACTTACATACATATATCTACATATATATATATATATACATATATACTCACATATATATACATATATATGTATGATTACATACATATATATACATATATATATAAACATTTACACACACATATGTATATGTATATATATATATGTGTGTGTGTATATATATTTATGCATATCAATGTATATAAATATACCTACATATCTATATATACACTCTCATATATATATACATATATATATATATATATGTTCATATACATATACATATATACATATATACACATATATACACCAACAAACACTCACAAATATCAATCTATATATATAATAACATGTCTCAGACTCTTTGCTAGGAAGACCTACATGTTTTAAATGAAAAATTAATATTTCATTATTTACGAAAATTAACTTTTTGTGCATAGTCAGCATCACAGAAGGCAAAAGATTTGTGTGTGTCTGCTTCGACAAAATTGAAAAAGAAACGTCCAAGATTCATTAAATCTAAAGCAGAAGCCCTGTCTTCAGGGGCTTTATGATACTCCGACTGCACCTCTGCAGAGAAATGCTGATTCATGATGCTTAGAGATGGATCCCTGGCGGGTAAGGAGTCCATGACATGTGACAATCCACTTTGGCCTTAGACGGGCGTTCAGGGACCGATCAGTCGGATGGTCACGTCAAGTCCCAATTTTATTGCTATTATGGCAAACCCGAAATCTTGTTATACTAGTGCTAGAAGGATGTGCCTGAGAATCTTAGTGTCCAGAGTATGACATTAAACTGTATCTGATGGAGATATGCAAATTATGGTGCTGTGGGGATTGTGGAGTACCCTTTACCATTAGGTTCACTCTGGCCCAGAGTGGTAGTACCTGTTAGGGTTTCATCTATAGGTTAAATGTTTAAAAATGTGTTTAAAAAATGAGTTTAGAAATAAATTGAGTACCCATCAAGAATGAAAAAACAAAACGTCTTTCACGTAGAATGAGCCAACAAGGGTTGAAATGCCATAAAATCCAACCAACCAACCAACCACATTCCCATCTTTTTTTCTTATTCTTTCCTTCGTTCTTATGCCATCTTATCCTCTTATTCCTCTTAATAACCCAATATGGGTTGACATGCCATAAAATCCAACGAACCAACCAACTACATTCCCATCTTTTTTTCTTATTCTTTCCTTCGTTCTTATTCCATCTTATTCTCTTCATATTTATTCTCTCTAATTATCATCTTATCCTCTTATTCCTCTTAATAACCCAATAAGGGTTGATATGCCATGAAACCAACCAACCAACCAACCACATTCCCATCTTTTTTTTCTTATTCTTTCCTTCGTTCTTATGCCATCTTATCCTCTTATTCCCCTATCAACCCAATAAGGGTTGATATGCCATAAAATCCAACCAACCAACCAACCAACCAACCACGTTCCCATCTGTTTTTCTTATTCTTTCCTTCGTTCTTATTCCATCTTATTCTCTTCATATTTATTCTCTCTAATTATCATCTTATCCTCTTATTCCTCTTAATAACCCAATATGGGTTGACATGCCATAAAATCCAACCAACCAACCAACCAACCAACCAACCAACCAACCAACCACATTCCCATCTGTTTTTCTTATTCTTTCCTTCGTTCTTATTCCATCTTATTCTCATCATATTTATTCTCTCTTATTCTCATCTTATTATTAAGGGTTGACATGACATGAAATGCAACCAACCAACCATCCAAATTGAAACCGGGCATTTTTAAACAATAAATGCCAAAAGATGCAAAGCTAGAACTTTTATCCAAAAAATTGCTAAAGAATAAAATTTGTTTGTGTTTTTTCTTTTCGTTTTTGATATGTTCAAAAATATTTGCTGATTTTTTTACTTTTTGCTAAAACAAAAGTTATCAAAAAGCGAAAGCATGTTGGAAACTTCTGTATCAATATATAATACCCTTACATATGGATCTACGTATTAAAAATGTATTAAAACCGCAAATTCAGAAAATGCTATTTATCCATTAGCTCTGTACGACGTCAGCCGATGAGATATGAATAATACATGTAAAGGAAAATGCTCGTGTATCCGTTATTTATCTATGTCATATATATATATATATATGTATATATATATATACTAGAAAAAATGTGACCCAATGGGTCACCCATTGAGCCCGGGTTAGATTGTTGGAAAAATCATGATAAAATAATTTCATTAATTTAAAGTTTTCCCAAACTGTCCAAATAAGTTATTTTAATTGGAGTAAACATTTTCATTTGACCAAAGGAAAAAACAAGAGAAGGGTCACTTATTCGATTAATTTTTAATTACAGGTAATCAATATTTTAATCATGGATATCTATGACGATCTCTTGCCAACCTTACCCTATCATTCATTGCTCAGGAGATCCTCTACACAGCATCCAGTATCTGCGCAGAGGTGGTTTATGTACGTCTTTGCTAAACGGTCCACACTGGCTTGCCTGTGTGCTGGTTGCCATAGTAAAATGTCACAAGTTTGTCCTAAATCCTTTAGCAGTGTCCAGCGTGTCTTGTCCATCTTATACGGATGGGTTGTGTTACGTTGTGGCTTCCAATTAGCGATATGTAACGTACTGCACCAATTAGGGATATGTTACGTTGTGGGGTTGTTCGTTTCTTTCACGTTACTAAATCGCATATAAGTTATGTGGCCGTCGTCTTTCTCATAAGGTGTGGAACTTCTTGGGGTTTGTTTACAACTAACAGAATCTAGTAGTTCTTTGGTCAGTATCAAGCGGGTGAATATCAACCAAGTATCAACTCATACAGCATTCCAGCAGTCCCCAAAATTCTTCCACACTCCTTTCGTTTATGGTCAAGGGAAGATATCACTTTACGTACGCCGCCGCGTGCCCTTCGTTACGGCCAATTTGACTTGTTGACAAGTTTGTTGGTTTAATGACTTTCATTCATGAATTCCCGTACAATTCCTTTGGCGTGTAGAAAATAAAGATGTGGACAGTATTTCTTGTTTTACGTAAATTTATTTTCTCAATGAAAGTTACTGAGAGAGAGAGAATGTCGGCTTCCTTAAATATGTTTTTAGTGATGCTCTTAACTTCGTTCCAATTATCAGGCTTCACACTTAAAATATGTTTTCAACTTCGTCCAGTTTAAAATATTACATCTCAGGTTTAGTATTTAGCGACATCAGTTCATCAACTGCCAACTGCCACGCACGGCATCCTGGCTCTAACTGCCTCTGACTCTCGGACCCTCACTGCTCTGATCGCAGACTCCAACTGATCCTGATTCTATTGACGGGTCTCTTAAATAGCATTTCTAAATAATCTTCCAGAAGATTCTTTCTCTAGAATTTTCGACCACCTTCTGGACCAAATCGAAGGTTCGATTTCTTCTATTCTCACTGGTCACACAGAGTTTACGAAGTCTAAGATCAAAGACTTCTCTGTAGCCCAAAAGACTGGATTTTTCCTAATCATAGACTTATCGTCTCGTTTCTCTCGTTAAAAAGATATTATCTTTCCTAACTACTTTTTCGGTGATTCCAAAAAGACCACCCAGTAATATAAGATAATCGGTAGTACATTTTTCTAAGTCTGGCACAAGGCCACAAATATAGGTGCTGGGCGGCGATTACATAACAGTTGTGTGATGTGGCAAGTGGACATATAGCTACTTTCTCGTGTTTTTTTTCCACAACTTGTTTAAAATTACATACTACATACTGCATTCTTGAGCAGTTCCCATCTAGCTCATTCTCTAGGCAATATGTTAGTGTCTAAGTGGTGCAGTCGTAAAGTAGCAAGAATACAACTATGGCTTAGAAGTATTTTTCTCTTAAAGGGTGGGGGAGTCAACGTTTGTTCATTTGAATAAAATTCCATAATTTTTGAATATCTAGGAAAACTCAGTAACTACCTTCACTCAATATGAAATATTTTAAATTAAATATTTATCTAACCTATTTACAAAAAATAAAGTGTAATAATCATGTTAGATAAGATATGTTTTCCCAATTTTTATTTATTCTTTTTTTTTAACTTATTTATTTACATCAGAATATAGAAAAATTACTGAAAGCCAAATAAAAAAAGAGTCAGCTCAAGCTATGATTTTTCTTAAAAAAGATTGTGCTACAGTTTTTTAGGGTAATTAACCTAAACAGAAAAAAATGCCTTTTGGGACGAATTTAATTGTTTAAAAGAGTATTAAGAATATTAGATATGTCATTTTAAGTAGGTTTTTTTTCTTCTTACTGATGCCCATTATGTTACTACTTCTCGACTAAAACAAAAATCTGACCTCAAATAATGGATTTAAATAATTTTAATTCGTTTTTAAATTAAAAATAAGTCAACGTTTTGGTGCAAATAGCATAAATGCCTTCGGGTCTCCTGGTCTAAAAATAAAATAAAATAAACCAAGAAAAAAACCCCGCAAAACGGTGCCTGCTTAAAATGCAACCCGTGCTACTTATGAACTCCCTAGCTATTTGAAGGCATTTTCCCGAAAAATTAACGCGATATGAAAGCGATATTTGGCACCCCCAATCTTTTCAGGACAAGTAAATGTAAATATTTACCCTCCCTTTCTTTAAATTATATTTTTCGGTTTGAAGTTGTTTTTATCGACAAATAGCTTTTTAAGTGGCTTGAAGGCGTCAGTAAGCAACCTCCAGTTTTTTTTATCGACAAGCAAATGTATACACACACAACCCTTTAAAAATATATTTTTATTTTTTCGATATTTTCATTTTGTCTTAATTCAAAACAACTATCACGAATTTTAAACATACGACCGAGTTTCGCAGATAAGTTGATTTGAAATAATACTCTGATATAGATTATTAAAAAAGGCAAGTTTATAAGATTTGTGGATGTTTGTTTATTTTAGAAGCATTGTTGAATAAAGTATATACTAATATTTATATTTTTGCTTGAAGAACATAAGGCCCGGGTTTGTTATTGTTCACTCAGCGTCCCCTTGCCTCATATGGTAGAGACGTCTCAGTATCATTGGCAGGTTAATTTCACAGCAATTTTTCCGTGCTGTATCGTGGCCGAAGCAGTACAGTTTCTGACCATCCTGCTAAAGTCCTGGTTTCGAATTCTGCCGGAGGGAAATTGTTAGTATACATCGCTGATGAGACTTAATAAAGTTGAAACAATCTGTACGATGTTCTACACACCGAATAATTCTTTGCGAAATTCACTTGTCATTATTATCTTCTATAATTATCGAATTTTATGCGATATGCGCATTGTATTTGCCTTCAAACAAAAATATAAATATAATATATATATATATATATATATATATATATATATATATATATATATATATATAAGATAATGGAGAATGAATAAGAAAATTTTAGCACATAAAGGTGATCATTGCATATATATATATATATATATATATATATATATATATATATAGATAGATAGATAGATAGATAGATAGATATATATATATATAGGTGGATAATATTAAGTATTTCCTTGATAGGATTCAACTATTCAATTGACAACACGAACGTACGTATAAAGATTTACGTATATATTTTTACATGTACATATATGAATAAATAGATTACTTGGTTTAGATATACATTTATTTCAGCATTTCTTTGCTTCCCCAGGTTGATCTTTGCTAATTGGAAGTTCTTACAATCTGTGTTATTGGTCTGCTCTTCCTGTTTTACTGATTTCTTCTCCCTCGAGGTACTCGTCTTTAATCTTATTTGTGAGTCTGTAGTTTATACTTTATCTGTAGCTTGGCTGGTATTCTTCTCTAATCGCTTGGAACCAATAATCACACGTGGGAGCCTACTTAACTTTGTCTTCAGATCATGATGCCTAGCAGCAGACTCGGTATCTATTTTTACACTTCGCCTTGCAACAGAAAATAGAGGTCAAACTAAGTTTACTAATTGTCTGTCAAATCTACCACTCTTCCAATTCGAGGTCTGAATTCAAAGGATATTTTCTTGATCTGAATTCAAATCTACCTTCTAAACTAACCGTCCAAAACAATCAATTTTTTTAAATACCCATGCGTCTCTTATTCATGATTGTAAGATATTTATAGTTCTGCGTGTTGGCCATACTTGTGACGTCGCAGTTTTTAAATGGGATATTTTCATATGTAAGTTTTTTAAATTGGATCTTTTTATTTTTTATTTTGTTATTCTTTACTTATTTTTACTTGTGATATGCGTGTTATAATTTCATGTATTCTATGTTACGATTGGCGGGGGTATATATATATATATATATATAAAGATAAATCTAATGAGTCAGACGAATCTACTAAAAGTTTCGCTTAATGCTCTTCAGGGCTAAGATCTGAGTCAGATCTTAGCCCTGAAGAGCATTAAGCGAAACTTTTAGTAGATTCGTCTGACTCATTAGATTTATCTTTTTTATTTGCTCTACTTAGGTATTGACACTTTTTACTTATTAGCTTTAGTCTCCTGGCGGTTTTGTATGAATATATATATCTGATATATATATATGCATATAATTTTTTTCTTTTGGCCAAATATTGTACTAACAGATTATTTTTTGTTGGGACGATTATCTTGGTCTTTTCTTTTTTTTCCAAACATTTTTTTGGTTTGGTAGTAGTATATTTTTACAATCAAACTATTTGCTGTTTTTTTTTCTCACCGCGAGGATTTACCAATAAGTTTGGTATATATATATATATATATATATATATATATATATATATATATATATATATATATATACGGGTAAATTAATGTTCTTAGGATTTTAAAGGGTTTAAAAAGTCAAAAATACCAACAGGATTCAAAAACAAATGCCATCTTTGCCTGAAGGAAAATAGCAATAACGAAATTCAAAAACCGGAAGAAACTATTGAATAAAAGAAATAGAATTATGTTCAAATGCAAACATGCAAATGAATTAAATTCATATAAAAATAACTGAATATAAAATTCATAAAACATATAAACTTATAACATACATATTCAACTAAAAAAAAAAAAAATAATAACTAGAAAAAAAAGATAAAATTTAAAAACTACGGCGGCACAAACGTGACCAATACGCATAAAACATAACGCTTCTTAAAATCCGGAGTATGTGCGTGCCTGTAACAAAAACGGAAGGATGAATTTGAAAAAAAAATGTAATCAATGAAACGGGAAGTTCATACCAATTAGACCGGGCGGAGGTCTTCGAATTGGTTAAAATCAGACTGAAGAAGCAAATTCGGTTTTGCTTTCACGTTGATTTCTTATTTCTGATTAGTGCCCTCACCTCAGCTAAATAATGGACCATTCTGTTTTTATTGTAAAATAAGAAAGGGAAGAAATGTTAAGTATCTGGTCGGCATCATTAGTCTCAGATGTAATAAGTAAGTAAGCAAGCCAATAAGAATCCGGTGTTACAGTATTCTTTGTAAGTCCGTCGTCCAAGAGAATCCAAGTGTCAATGACATAAGCTCAGAATGGGGTCTCTATTAATACAGCAGAAGCAGCAGCAGCAGTGCCAGTGATTGGACAATAGAAATCTTTCTCGGGTCACGTGGTAGTCAACGAGTCTATATTTAGAGTAGGCTTCTATCACACGCCTTATATCCTAAAATCTGCAACAAGAAAAACAACATGCTACACTTAACATTTAATAAGAAAGAAAGAAAGAGAGAAGGGTTGAACGCGTGGAAGTGATAATGCTATTCTGTTTCAAACGCAGATATGAAAGACATGAAAATAAAGATATGAAATCAATGAAAGAAAGAAAGAAAGAAAGAAAAAGTGTGAGAGACAGTTAAAACAAGATTATTACTTTTTGTTACTTATTGAACTAATTGCAATAGCTCATAAGTAAACATAAACGTAGTAATAATTAAATTACCATGTTGTGGTCTATCCATACGTCCCACTATGGAATATAATTATGTTTGCAAAACAATGTATACTCCAGGGTTTTGAGCTCATTAATGCAACACTTCTCATCTGTACCTTGCATATATATATATATATATATATATATATATATATATATATATATATATATATATATATAAGCTGCACTGATGGGGTAAACCCCGAAACGCGCGTCTGCATTACTTTATATAAATTTTCAGGTTGAGCACTCTGTCTAAGGGACTAATTGCGAAAAATTCACCGCTTCGGCGAAAAGCTAGTCTCACTTGTTTACAAGTTAGAGATCTGGTGAGTTTATTTCCGGATTAGGAAATATAGCGATTATTTGCCTTCTATTCTAGGCAGCTGCTTGTGGACATCGGTAAGAGACTTGACGAGTGAAAGTTCGTTCGGGTCTCGATCCCGACCAGAGGTAGCTGCTGAAATAATTGCACTGATGAGGGGTAAACCCCGAAACGCGTCTGCAGATTACTTTATATACGCTTCCCAATTTCAGGTTGAGCACACTGTCTAGAAGGACTAATTGCGAAAATTCACCGCTTCGGCGAAAAGCTAGTCTCACTTGTTTACAAGTTAGAGACCTCTGGTGAGTTTATTTCCGGTTTAGGAAATATAGCGATTATTCTGCCTTCTATTCTAGGCAGCTGCTTGTGGAATCGGTAAGAGACTTGACGAGCGAAAGTTCGTTCGGGTCTCGATCCCGACCAGAGGTAGCTGCTGAAAGTCTAGCTGCACTGATGAGGGTAAACCCCGAAACGCGCGTCTGTAGATTGCTTTATATATATATATATATATATATATATATATATATGCTCTCTGTCATTTACGGGTTTTACCTCTCAAGTGACCGTAACTTATATACCTATGTATGTATTTATAAGTTAAAATTCTACTTCCTACTGGTAGCTGCAGGCTGCCGAGGTGTTAAGGAATCGGACAGCTAAATAATGGACCCATCCGTTTTTATTTTAATGAAAGAAAGACATGCTGCACAAAAATATAATACGAAAGAAAGAAAGAAAGAGAAAGAGAGAAATGGAGTAGGAGAAAGAAAGAAGGGATGAGAACGCAAAAGCAATAACGCTAATCTGTTTCAATCGATGATGAAAAGAAGCAAATAAAGAAAAAAACGAGTGAGAGATATATAGATAGATAGATAGATAGATAGATAACGAGAGAGAGAGAGAGAGAGAGAGAGAGAAAGGGAGAGAGAGAGATTAAAATCAAGTTCATTATACTTTTTACATATTGAACTATCGTAATAGCTCTAAAGTTAAACATATGAAAAGTTGTAATAATTAAATCATCATTCTATGGTATATGCACAGGTCCCGCTAGTATATATAATTACGTTTACAAAACAATTTATACTCCTGGGTTTTGAGGTCATTAACCTAACACTTCTCAGCTACACCTTACGATACCTCCACGTTTTATTAGTTTTGAAAGATCATGAAACCTGTTAATATATTTCCACTTTTCTAAATTGAGTTCAATCATGCATATCCAGATCAAACTTTGATCTGACATTGCAAGGAAAATATATTGATCCTTCATCCTTTTCTCAAACATTGATCTCACGGATCTTCGTATTTTCCAACGAATGCTCATTATTATTATTATGAGTTTTCACATCAGAATTAGCTGATGGTCTTTCACTGGAGTCTGAGGACAGCAAGTCTCCTCAGGTCTCCAGGACTCTTCTGAGTATTCTGGCAGATTGCAGCAGTGCAGTGTTCTCATGGTTCAATCCTTCCTTTGATATCCAAACTTTCCAAACCCTTTTCCAATCCTTTAGGGACTGTTCCAAGTGCACCAACTACAATTGGTATCACTTTCACTTTCATGTTCCATTACTTTTTCAGTTCTCTGGCAAGGTCCAGATATTTGTCCATTTTTTCATTTTCCTTTAGCTTCACCCTGTGATCGGCTGGCACTGCAAAATCCACCAGTTGACAAGTTCTTTCTTTTTTGTTTATCAACACTAGGTCTGGTCTTCTTGCTGGGATAAGGTGATCCGTTTTTATTTCAAAGTCCCAGAGAATTTTATGCGTTTTGTTCTCGAGAACAGATTCTGGTTTATGCATATACCATTTTGCTGTGTGGTCAAAATTTAAT
>CM042159.1:24494168-24506668 GCA_023376005.1 Doryteuthis pealeii | reverse complement strand
TTGAGAGGTAAACCTTATTTAATATATATATATATATATATATATATATATATATATATATGTGTGTGTGTGTGTGTGTGTGTGTGTGTGTGTGTGTGTGTGTTGTATTGTCCTCGTCCGACCAGAAGACAAAGAGAAATATAAACATATATATTTAAAAGGCTTTCCGGTCAAAGAAGCAAGGAAAAGATAAATAAATATATAACAAAGGTCCGTTATCAGATCAAAAGATAAAGATGCGTAGGAGTATCTATCGCTATAAAGGCCAGACGGTTCGAGCCGACAGCAGTCAGACAGACCCCAGCGAACAGCGATAGCATCACCTCGGTCTCCCGTCAACCCTCGGGCATTTTTCACTGGGAACACTCGTCGCTGTCTTCGCCCGCCACCAGCATTTTCATTGTGAAACTATACACCCCTTTGTATCACCATCGCCAGTCATCCCAACAATAGTAGTAGTCATTGTAAGCGCTCTCCACCCACCAGCCGAGGAAAAGAAATAAACGCAAAGTTTTTACAATACCCATGTGTTGTGATTTTATTAAGCTAATACACATACTTCGCTACGTGGCCATACATACCCGCAACGTATACTAACTATATGCTGCAATATTAGCTCATATTCATAATAAAAGACTACGACAGATTTTTGAAGCCTGTGCAATTTCACTTTTACCCTCCCTTAATAATCGACATGGTTTTTTTCAATATATCTCCGTTTTTAGCTGAAATAGTGTTACATAATTACAAAATACCAGGCTTCATTTAATTATTTATTTAGTTATCATTCCCACTTTGTTCTCGTTGTTCTCTTAAAAATAATCAGTCCATTAATACTTTTTCTTGTCTTTTGCATCTCTTCGAGTTGCGTCACGCGTCACGCGTCATGACATCTTCGCATGTGTGGATCGCGATTTGCCTTTCCAAAATATAACGCTGATCAAATACAGTTACATAACTAAAAAGATTTTCATCTGTCACATATAAAAACATCCATCATTTTCTTCACCCCAAGAAACATCCTGACGAAGGTTCAATGTAACCGAAATGTTTAAACATTTCATCCCATTTTCGGAACACTTGCTTTTTCAAAATTTTCTTTATATTGTCGTATTTATTTTCCATATTTACTCCCATATATATATATATATATATATATATATATATATAATCACTTTGCACCGAAAGGATGCGAATGCAAGGGCAATCCTTTTCTGAACGCAGAGATTTCATTTTCCGGAATCAGTTGCTATACCAAAGTTAAAGAACCAACTCTGTCCTACTATTTACCAACGGCCGGATGGATGTATAACTTTCTCAATGGTATAAGCATTATTTGAAATGAAAACAGCCTCATCTAGGACTTGAACTCGGTCCGCCGTGTCTATTCCCAACGACAATGCCCATTACATGACGAGCAATTCTCTGAGCGCGTGTGTGTATATGTATGTGTGTGTGTGTGTATGTGTGTGTGTGTGTGTGTGTAGTATGCATGCGTGTATGTGTTTGGAAATTATCGAGTGAAGAACCGGTGCTCGGACCTTAACCTTATTTGGCAAATAATCAGAGGGAACACAACTGCGCATGCGTAAGATGATATCTTCTGCGAGTCTTATAATTGACATTGAATCCTCATTGGACGAGATTTCTCTTTCGTAGCCATCAGATTCAAAGCAAATATCATTTTGCTTTAAACTTGAATATTCCCTGGCTAATGCCATTCAAATGATTAAGATTTAAGGCGATTATTTAATATTCAATTCGGAAACCTTATAAAATATTGATACTGACAATTCAAACTTAGCCGGGATCTGTTGAATATTAATCAGAGATTGGAACGCCTTTTAATATTGATAATCCGCGAAATTATTGATCACAAGCTAACTGTGCTGATTAAAGTCATAGTAAATGGACATGTCACCCCGAGTTCAAATCCTGGACGAGGCAAATGCAGTTTAAATTGCGCTAATACCTCTGGGAAATGTATGAATCCTACTCTCCCTCCAACTATGGGTAAATAGTAGGGCATATTGGTCCCTTTTACATTGGTTAGGCAACCAGTCTAGGAGAAAGAAAATTCTGAATTCAAACCTGTTAAACTTGGTTTAATGAATTACCCTTGTGTCACTACCTGCTCATGTGGAGGGTGTAGTAAATAAAATCCGGCTGACTGTGGTGTAGATTAATCAGCGACTTGAAGAAACCAGGAGGTTCCGCACTACAGGTCTGTGAGTTTATCTATGGTTGTGTTTTGGTGTGTTTACCCAACCTATCGACCATCTAGCCTATGCAAGGGCCAAATTGTTATGTTGCGTCTCAGCCACAAGAATTCTACCACCTTAAGCATTACGGGTCGCCACCAAAGGTTTACAGGTGGCCCTATTAGGGAGATATGTTTGTTAAGTAGTTTGTTTTGTCCTCTAAAGTTTTCTTTTCATCAGAGAATCTTGAAAATATCTCTTCTGTTCAAACAACATCTGGATATTTCCTCTTTATGTGGGAAGTTGACATCATTATACAGGGTAGACAATAATGATGGGACACATTTTAAATGCTATTTTCTCATATTACAAAAGTGACACAACGTACTAAGTATATATATTACATAACTGGTACACAGTAGTTTTACATGTGATCAAAAATTTGAATATTATGTCCTTGTGATGGTCCCCAACATGACGAAAACAATCGAGAGCTCGATTTCTCATATCAAGTAAAGTGTGGTTTGGCATAACAACTGGAATAACTGTTATCTCTCTACGGATGCTTTCTTTCAGTTACGCTGTCGTGTGGGGCCTGCTTGCGTATACCCGATCTTTCAGGTAACCCCACAGAAAATAGTTCACTGGGGTTAGATTAGGTGATCTGGATGGCCAATGGATATCACTGAATCACGAAATGAGATGTCCGGGAAAATTTGCTCGAAGCGTTGTCAATGAAAGTCGTGATGTATGGCAAGTGGAACCATCTTGTTGCATCCATATGTCTGTCAGATGAAGCCTTTGTAACTTTAGAAAGAAGAAGGTATTCAACATGTGGTTGTAACGCTGCGCAGTAACTGTTACCACTATGTCTCCCATCATTATGTTCCACACTGTATGTAATACATTTCTATCCTTGTTTTTACTCATGATATTGATCAATTAATGACACACACACACACACACACACACACACACACACACACACATACACACACACATTCTCTCTCGCTAACTCTTTATTTATTTATCTTTATTTTCTCTCTCTCTCTCTCTCTCTCTCTCTCTCTCTCTCTCTCTCTCTCTCTCTCTCTCTCTCTCTCTCTCACACACACACACACACACACACACACACATTCTCTCTCGCTAACTCTTTCTTTATTTATCTTTATATTTCTCTCGCTCTCTGTCTCTGTCTCTCTGTCTGTCTGTCTGTCTTTCTCACACACACACACACACACATTCTCTCTCGCTAACCTTTCTTTATCTCTCTCCCTCTCTCTCTCTCTATCTATATATATATATATATATATATATATATATATATATCACACATTCTCTCTCGCTAACTTTCTTTATTTTATCTTTATATTTTCTCTCTCTCTCTCTATATATATATATATATATATATATTATCTTTCTATCTATCTATCTCTCTCTCACACACACACACACGCACACATACACACACACATGCATGCGTTAAAACAAACAACTTATTGCTTACACAGGTAATGATTATCTTCCTGTGTTATTAATCAATTTAATATGAAATAATGTAAATGAGCACCTTTGATGTTTTAGTACTCAAATCGCCAAGTTTGCTGTCGAAAGTCCAATGATAAGGTTTCTAAATTAATATATATATATATATAATATATATATATATATATATATATATATATAACTAAAAAAAATAATGGGTCTATCATGGTTTCAATCAAAAATCATCTCCTCAGGACCCCACTCTACATTAACCAAATTGATGTAATTCCTCAGGTAAAATTGAATATATTTATCGGATAATAACGGTTGAACGCTACGTTATACTTCTCTATTTAATTAACGGTCCCAGCCACACAATACACGCGTACAATCAGCTGCAATTAATCAATATTTTGATTAATTCAGTGGATTTAACCCTGAAGATCCTTATGGTGAACCTCCGGTAAGTTATTCCTGTGTATACCATTATAATAATTTCGCTCTACTTACATATTGAGCACTTTATATTTGTTATATCGCTGTCTTATTATTGTGAAAATTGTGTCAACTAACACTGAGGACAATTTCACCGGTAAGTCACCATTTTCATATATAGAATCATATATATATATTTTTTTGGGGGGGGGGTAGGAGAATATGTGCTTAATTGAAGTCGTACCTAATTTTGAAAGTTAATTAATTAATAATTAATTAATTAATCAATTAGGCGGGCATACCTATTAAATGTAAGGCTAAACAAATCGAGAAAAATCAATCTGCTGATGAGGCCTAATAGGACGAAATGTACATACAAAGATTGATTTTTCTCGATTTGTTTAGCCTTACATTTGAATAGGTATGTCCGCCTAATTCATTAATTATTAATTAATTAACTTTCAAAATTAGGTACGACTTCAATTAAGCACATATTCTCCCAAAAATTGTCGGCTAAAAAAAGCCCTATATATATAAATAAAAAACACATCGTTTGTGTATTTACTTCTCATACTGTCGTGTAGAAAAAGTCACTATAAGAGGAATATAACCTACTTCTAAACAAAACGAAAAATCTAGGAAAGTCCGGTTGGTGTAGGGGTTACGGTCATCGCCTGTCAGCTTGACAGTCAGAGCTCGAATCACGCACAAGGCGGTCTTCCTATCTATAGCTCTGCTGATGAGGCCTAATAGGCCGAAATGTACATACAAAGATTGATATCTCTCGATTTGTTTAGCCTTACATTTGAATAGGTATGCCCGCATAATTAATTACTTATTAATTAATTAACTTTCAAAATTAGGTACGACTTCAATTAAGCACATATTCTCCCAAAAAGTGTCGGCTAAAAAAGCCATATAAAAAAAACACATCGCTTGTGTATTTACTTCTCATATATTATATATATATATATATATATATTATATATATATATTATATATATAATTAACTTCTGTAATCTAGCGGAATCGGTGCTTACAACCTGACATAACTATGAAACTAATTAATCTCTGAAAATTATCATTGGAACGAACGTATCTATATTTTTTAACTAGTACATCTAATCGTGTTGTAATTGGTAAGAAGTTATGGTCACAGATCAATTACTACTTAACCAAGAGTTTGATCCTCACTTGATACCCCATACTTTTTGATTTTGCGTAAATATGTCTCTTTACTTCTACTTTCAGATAGAAGATTGTCATTTCCTCTGAGCATAACCACCAACCCTCCAGCACGTGTGCAGACACCTACGTCCTGCTGAAAGTGTTATGATTTAAACGCGACCTTCCAATAGATAAATCGCGGCACAGGGACAACGTGAATTACTCGCATATTTTCTTACACACAAACATACACACGTATGCAACCCAAGATCTTTGTGGATCTATCAAGATACACCTAGTAAAACAGAGAAGTGTAAAGATGTCCGCACTCACTTCCTGCCCGACACCACTTACATGCGAAAAACATAAGGAGGCTCCAGTCACATTTTCCTCAATTCAATATTGATCTCAGACCTCGAACAGCCAAGAAAAATGATAAAACATCTGTGGACGCTTTCTTCCTGACGCCTTCCATTCCCACGGGTCCGTCACGGTGATACGCCTCGCACTGTCCACATTAAATCAAAGGAAACACAAACAGAAAACACATTAGCACGTAAAACTGAACCGTAAGATATTTATAACCTCAGTCATAGTCTAATATTTAGATAAGGTTTTTGCAAATAGCGATATCAAATTTATTTATTGCCTTCCTTCGTTCTAGTCAGCGGACACTATCTCTAACGTGTTTTGAAAAAGAAACGTTAACACTTTACCTTCAAACTTTCTGTGTCCGCTACGCTGCTACCAAATACGAAATATCTCTGCTTTTGCAAACATGTGTTCGACTTCACTGCTCTCGGGCGGTTGTTGGTAATCTTGAATTTCAGTTTAAAAAGAGTCCAATTCTCAGAGATTATACGCATTGACGTGATCCTCCAAATTAAAACCGAGAGTAAAAGCTGTCTGGTATTGATTAACTCTCTAAAAAGAGAAGACACCGCTTTATCAGCGAGATTTTGAGTATGTTTATTGTATCACCTCAAGAGGGATAGGACCACCACACGCCACCCTCCAAAAGTAGTGTCCTGATTATAATATTAATCCGTGTCTGGTGGTGAGTCTCCAGTTCTGGATTGATCTTCCAAATAAAACTATGAGTAAAAGTTATATATAAATGATTAGATCTCGAAAAAATAAACACTTCTCTATTATCGGGGCTTAGACTATGAAATGGACATAGCGACATGTGTTCAAATTCTGGACGAGGCTGTTTGCATTACACACAGTGTTAATACTCGAGGGAAAGGCATGCATCCAACTAGTCTCCCTCCAACTAATGGGTAGAGATTAGGGCTCTTTAACTTTAGTATGGCACTTGATCTAAGAGAAGGAAAACTGAAAAAAGGTAGTAAAAATAATTTGAATGTATCTCTCTCTCTCTCTATATATATATATATATATATATATATATATATATATTGGTTAGGAGGTTGATTTAGATGGCTATCACAATGCAGATGTACAAAAGAAAAAGATCACTGGAACTGAAGTAGTCTAGTTATGGCATTTCTATTTAAAATTTTATTTTAAATATAAATGCCATAACTAGACTACTTCAGTGATCTTTTGAAAATTCAAGAATAAAATACAGGTTAACACACAACGCCATTGTTACCGTATTTTTTTTTCTTTAGATCTGCATTGTGATAGCCTTCTAAAACAACCTCCTAACCAATATATACACAATGCTTCAAGCAAATTATATCCCTCTCTATAATATATATATATATATATATATATGTGTGTGTGTGTGTGTGTGTGTGTGTGTGTGTGTGTGTGTGTGTCACAAACCCAGGAAGGTAAAAAAGAGGAAAAGGTTAGAATGAACGTAGAAAGTAAATAAAATAGTTACATAGTTATTTAAAACCCAATAAAATGACTGACTTTGGTATTAAATAACCCAACAAGGTTTTACATACCATAAAACCAACCAACGGAATATATACTTATTATTGAAGGTGTTAATATGCAGTTTAGTCTGTATATTTATACATATATATTGATTTAAGAGCTTACATCAAAAAGGAGTAAATTTCAACATATTACATATGTGTGTGTGTGTGTGTGTGTGTGTGTATGTAAGGCTTTTTGGGGAGTTTAGAGTAGACTGACTGTATCCTCTGCATAAGGGTACGTTCACCCTGAAAATAAGAGGTGTCAGTGGTATGAAACTAAACTGTAACTGATTTTGAAGGTTAAGTTCTGTATTTCTGGGGAGTGTGGACTACCCCTTCAAAGCTATTATTTCTAGGTCTACTCTGAATCGCACTGGCAGTAGTTTTTAAGGTCCCATCTATAGTTTAAATATACCTGTTTCAAAATTATCTGTATTGGATAGGAATGCTTGATACAATATAACTGTAAATAATACTTACTTTTAAGTATAACTATGGATCATTATTAGTTGCTTAATACCACGTTACTGAGTTCTAAAATGACTATTTTTCTATAGAAGTAATCAATTAAAATTAGATAATTATTAATATTAGATAGGAATACTTGAAATCATACAAATGTTTGCAAATTATTTGTATTATATAGGAATATTTGGTTATTTCCTAGTTGAGTAACATGAGGGACCCAGAAAAAACAGAACCCAAATTATTTATTTATTTTCCAATTAAACTAACACTAAATCTCAGCCCTAACCCTACACCTAACCCTACACCTAACCCTAACCCTTGTTGGACTTAAACTTCAAATAAAAAATAAAAATTAACAGTTTTATTAGAAAATTTGTAGGTTCTGTTTTTTTCTGGGTCACCCTGTAATATTATGTAACTCAACTAGGGGGGGTAGGGTTTAGGGTTAGGGGTTAGGGTTAGGGTTGGGGTTTAGGGTTAGTTTAATGAAAAAAGAAAAAAATTGGGTTCTGTTTTTTCATATCATGTTACTCAACTAGGAAATAACCGAATATTTGATATCTTATATCTCTTTTACAAAAATCATTTAAGAAAACAAATAATGTAAACACAACCACTTACTCTAACATCGATGGTTTTAAATCGAAGGTTTTAAAATAAGATTTCAAAATTGTTTTTTTTTTTAATTCATTTTTGTCGATTTTCGGCCCTGCAGTCTAACTTAAATTGAAAATTCGGCGGTAAAAGGGTTAATATCTATTTCCTGTCATGGCTACTTTTCTGAGATTTTAACATAAGAAAAATATGAGCTTGATCAATTTTTTTTTGTCAAAAATAAGCCAAACAAAAAAGGACGAATTACCATATTCGAGGAATAACTAAACTAAATTATTTATTTATAAAACACACTTCTGTGGAAAACATAAGACAAAAAAATTAACACCAGATTCTCTTATGGTTTTAGGCGCGCAACTAAAAGGAAAATGTCCTGATAAAATTCTGTCAAAACCCCGGCCTTGCTTTTTTTATTCTTTTCAAGATGTTTGTTTTGTTATATTGTTGTTTTTTTTTAACTATGGAGGCATCTGCTTCCCTTTTTCTCTCCAATTTTATCAAGAACGAGAAATGTTTCTTTTAAGTAATGATACGTGCGAAATTTTGCCAGAATAAGGAATGCATTTACATTTGTTAAAAATTTATGAATAAGCTTTGGATTCACATGTGAATTTCAACGAATTGTATTTTGCATATACATGTGTTTTTTAACGTATTTTTGGTTATTTGGGCAGTGTTTGTATATATATATGTATATATATCAATATATATATATATATATATATATATTAATATATATATATATATATATCTATATATATATATATATATATATATATGTATATATATATATATATATATATATATATATATATATATATATATATATATATATATATATATATATATATATATATATATATATATAGTCGAATTTTTTCATTCAAAATAAATGTTCACTCTGATGAAGGTCGATTCTTCTATGTGTGCGAAAAATTTTCACACATAAACTGACCGAAACTCATGTTTAAGTGATATCGATTACTGTGATATCGATTAAATTCATTTTATCCATCTACATTTCTTTTCTTTACTCATTTTCCTCATATTGTCGGATTCAATTCCTTTTCCATTTCACACACACACACACACACACACACATATATATATATATATTATATATATATATATATATATATATATATATATATATATATATATATATATGAAAAGAAAATATCTTAAAAATATAACAAACACAAGCTGTTATGATCAGGGGAAACAAATTTATGTCTCAATACTTAAGCATTTCGTATACTGTACAATCTTCAGGACACTGTTAAGTAATGTTTATGTGAGGGACAAAATGAAAGATGTTAAGTGTATAGTGAATGTGTGAATATGATGTTATTAACCGTTAATTTTTATATGCACGTTTGTATACGCAAGCCAATGACGTGATCATTGCATGTGCAAAAATCGAAGGTGAGGATCATAGGAAGACGCATGCATGAACGTGAATAGGTGGAGAACGAAATGTTAACAAAGATATTCACGTTCATGCATGCGTCTTCCTATGATCTTCACCTTCCATTTTTGCACATGCGATGATCACGTCATTGGCTTTCGTAAACAAACGCGCATATAAAAATTAATGGTTAATAACATCATATTCACACATTCACTATACACTTAACATCTTTCATTTTGTCCCTCACATAAACATTACTTAACAGTGTCCTGAAGATGGTACAATATACCAAAATACTTAAGTATTGACACATAAAATTGTTTCCCCTGGTCATAACATCCTGTGTTTGTTATATTTAAAAAATATTTTCTTCTCATATTGTCGGATTTTTTTCCCCACCGTATTTCCATATATATATATATTAGTATTATTTGCGTTATTCGGACTATTTTCCCCATCTTCATTGTTATTTGTACAACGTTTCGGCCGATATGCCCTCTGGCCTTCTTCAGGTATTTCTTGTCGGACTTGGGAACCTTCTTTTCGAACTCGGGAACATTTTTGTCGTAATCGGGAGCCATCACGGAACTTTTTCTCTCTAGCAAGTGCAGTTATCGTTGAAACGTGTACATAACAATGAGATGGGGAAATAGTCCGAATAAAACGAAATAATATAATATATTATATATGGAATACGGTGGGGAAAAAACCGACAATATGAGAAGAAAATATTTTTTTTAAAATATAACAACACAGATGTTAGACCAGGGAAACATTTTATGTGTCAATACTTAATAGTTTGGTATATTGTACGCCATCTTCAGGACACTGTTAAGTAATGTTTTATGTGAGGGACAAAATGATACGATGTTAAGGTTATAGTGAATGTGTGAATATGATGTTATTAACCATTAATTTTTATATGCGCGTTTGTTATCGAAAGCCAATGACGTGATCATCGCACTGTGCAAAAATGGAAGGTGAAGACATAGGAAGACGCATGCATGAACGTGATATCTTTGTTAACATTTCGTTTTCTCGACCTATTCACGTTCATGCATGCGTCTTCTAATGACCTCACCTTCGATTTTTTGCACATGCAATGATCACGTCATTGGCTTGCTATACAAACGTGCATATAAAAATTAGCGGTTAATAACATCATATTCACACATTCCTATACACTTAACATCTTTCATTTTTCCTCACATAAACATTACTTAACATGTCCTGAAGATTGACAGTATACCGAAATGCTTAAGTATTAGACATAATTTTGTTTCCCCTGATCATAACAGCTTGTGTTTGTTATATTATTTAAGATATTTTCTTTTCATATATATATATAGCTATTATAATATATATAGTATATATATATATATAGTATATATATACTCTCACTCTATATATATGTGTGTGTGTGTGTGTGTGTGTGTGAAAATGGAAAGGAATTGATCCGACATATGAGGAAAAATGAGTAAAGAAAGAAATGTAGATGGATAAAATGAATTTAATCGATATCACAGTAATCGATATCACTTAAACATGAGTTTCGGTCAGTTTATGTGTGAAAATTTTCGCCACATAGAAGACTATCGACCTTCATCAGAGTGAACATTTATTTTGAAATGAAAAATTGACTTATATATATATATATATATATATATATATATGATATATATATATATATTATATACATATAATATATTTATAATGTATAATATATATAATATATGTATATATACATAGTATATATATGCATATATATATATATAGATATATATATATATATATATTTAATATATACTATATATATATTATTTTTGATATACTATACATATATATTTAAAACACTGCCGCAAATAACAAAAAATACGTTTAAAAACACAACATGTATATGGCAAAATACAATTCGTTGAAATTCAATGTGAATCCAAAGCTTATTCATAATTTTTAACCCACAAATGTAAATGCAATTCCTTATTCTGGCAAAATTTTCGCACGTACATTACTTAAAAGAAACATTTCTCGTCTTGTAAAATTGGAGAGTTATAAGGGAAGCAATGCTCATGTTAAAAAAAAACAACAATATAACAAAACAAACATCTTGAAAAAGATAAAAAAAGCAGGCGGGTTTTTGACAGATTTATCAGGACATTTTCCTTTATTTTTCGGCCCTAAAACATAAGAAATCTGGTTGTTAATTTTTTTGTCACTTATGTTTTCACAGAAGTGTGTTTTATAAATAATAATTTAGTTTAGTTATTCCTCGAAAATATGGGGTCAAATTTCGTCCTTTTTTGTTTGGCTTTATTTTTGAACAAAAAATTGAAAGCTCATATTTTTTATGTAAAATCTCAGAAAAGTAGCCATGACAGGAAATAGATTTAACCCTTTTACCGCCGATTTTCAAATTAAGTTAGACTGCAGGCCCGAAATCGACAAAATGAATTAAAAAAAAAAACAATTTTGGAAATCTTAATTTAAACCTTCGATTTAAACCAACTGATGTTAGAGTAGTGGTTTGTTTACATTATTTGGTTTCTAAATGATTTTTGTAAAAGATTTTATAAATATCAAATATTCGTTATTTTCCTAGTTGAGGTACATGATATGAAAAAACAGAACAAATTTTTTTCTTTTTTCATTAAACTAACGCCTAAACCCCAACCCTAAGCCTAACGCCCTAACCCTAAACGCCTACCCCCCTAGTTGAGTTACATAAAATTACAGGGTGCCCAGAAAAAAAAGAACTAACAAATTTCTAATAAACTGTTAATTTATTTTTTTACTTTGAAGTTTAGTCCAACAAGGGTAGGG
>CM042159.1:24456514-24494068 GCA_023376005.1 Doryteuthis pealeii | reverse complement strand
CCTTCGCCTCTGTTTAGATTCGTGTATTTAATATCTATATATTTTATGGCTGATTTTATTATTTCATTTATTTAAGAGCAAGGTGATCTGGCATTGCGGATCTAAAATGAAGTGCCACAAAAATACATCATTCTGCCTACTTCCTGCACGTACACACACATATATATATATATATATATATATATATATATATATATATATATAATATAAACTATGTGTGTGTACGCGCAGGAAGTAAGCAGATAATATATATATATATATATATATATATATATTATATATATTAAAGTAAAAAGTAAAGTGGTCGGGGAGGCCTGGAATCGTTATCAGACATAAAGCAGGGGATTATATCCCTTTTCATAAGCGCTAGACCATGGAGATTAATTTTAGTGTCTGAGGTGGAGCGTGACACCTAACGTCAGCTCCTCATTGAGCTACCCATACGTTGAGTTGGCGAGGGCCGGTATCGAACCGGGAACATTGAGGTTCCCAGCCGAACACTCTATCGACTGAGCTAAACCGGCCCTTTATATCTATCTATCTATCTATCTATATATATATATATATATATATATATATATATGTGTGTGTGTGTGTGTGTGTGTGTGTATGTGCGTGTGTATGTGTGTATTTGTGTTTGTGTTTGTGTGTGGGGTGTATCTGCCTGTGTCTGTGTCTGTGTGTGTGGGCTATATTTGTAAATAAAGAGTGCTCAATATCTGCGATAGAGCGTTTATATCTAAAGTAGCTTAGCGTAAACTGAAAGGCATTTTTTTTTGTGGGACAAAATTGGTTAAACTATATCTGATGGTGAGGTTCCAATACTGGAGCTCGCGAAATGTAGAGTACCCCTTTATCACCATTTCTCCCGGGTCCACTCTGACCCGGAGTGGTAGTAATTGTTAGGGTCCCATCTATGGGTTAAATAGACAAACATGAGTTTATAAAATGTGTTTTTAAAAATTTAATCAAATCAAAAAGTACCCATCAAGAATTAATAAAACAAAAACAGGTTTTATTATTGGGTAGTGCGTTAATTATCAAAGATGTTGAATATTTTATTGCTGCTGTAGAATGCTAACATATTTATGTGATAAATCCCACTGACGAGGCATGAGATAGATTTTAGAGAGAGATATAGAGAGAAAGTCACAATGAATGTTTAGCTTTAACGCATAGATCCACATATGAATACACTGAGATAGATAGATAGATAGATAGAAACAGAATTATATAGATAGATAGAAGCGTAATGAGGTAGACAGATATATAGATACATTCATAGGAAGATAATGAGGTAGATAGATAGACAGATAGATAGATAGATATATAGATATAAACGGAATTAGTGAGAGGGTAACAGATAGATATATAGATAGATAGATAGAAAGAAAGAAATAAAGACATAGAATTAGATTAATAGGAACATAATGAGATAAACTGATAGATATATAGATATGAACAGAATGAGATAGATAGATTGATAGATTGATAGATATAAATAAATTAAATAAAATATATATATATATATATATATATATATATATATAATATATATATATATATATTATTTAAATAATGCAGCCATTTTCTGTCTGCAAGTTTTGTCCTTTGTTTTTTCGTATTGCCGGATTATTTTTGTAATATCTGGCGAGAATTGGCTGATGTATTTGCCATATGTCATAGACCGAGTACTTTCTGCCCTATCGTGGGCCATCTTCAAGGTATTTTGAAACCGTACAACAATGGGCTATTCCATTTACCATTTATATAGGTTGTGTTTATTATTGTTGTTGTTATTATTATTAGTTTTATTATTATTATTGTCATTATTATTATTAATTTTGCTATTATAATTTTATAGTAATTATAGGCATTTTAGAATGTTGGTGCTATTATCAAAGTTTATTTTGTTTAGTTTTGGATTTTTGTGTTTAATATGCAGTGCTTCTAAGATTTTTAGTCGTGGTTTAAATGATTGTGTTTCTATAATGGTAGTGTTATCGTTAAGCAATTTCCGGAATTTATTATTGGGACAAGAGTGTGATTTTAGATGTTGGGCTATTGAGCTATTGTCTGTAAGGTGCATTGTAAGCCGTCTGGAAAGGATAGTTGTGGTTACACCAATGTATATATTTTGTTAGAGATACATTCTCCTAATGGACATTTAAATAGATATACCACATTATTTTTTTTGTAACGGTGCAATTGAGGGGGAGGAATTATTTTTAATGATTAGGTTTGATGTTTTAAATTTTTCATAATATACTATAAGTTTGATTTTTTTACTAGGGTCATTAGGGAATATATTAATTTTAATTAATGTTTTTATTACGTTTTCGTCTATTTTATGATTTTGTGCATTTGGTTACGATAATATAGATTTATATATGAGTGTTTAGTGGTTGGATTATTGTTGTCTTTATATGGCAAATACATCAGCCAATTCTCGCCAGATATTACAAAAATAATCCGGCAATACGAAAAAGCAAAGGACAAAACTTGCAGACAGAAAATGGCTGCATTATTTAACAATATATGCCTACAAGAAAAAATGCTGCCTAAACACACACACACACACACACACACATATATATATATATATATATATATATATTATATATATATATATATATATACGATGAGATTGAGATAATAGATATATATAAACGGATAGATATAAACGGAATTACAGAGAGAGAGGAGAGAGAGGAGAGAGAGAGAGAGAGAGAGAGAGGAAGATAGATAGATAGATAGATAGATAGAAACAGAATTAGATAGATATGAACAGAATAAGATAAATTGATAGATAGATAGATATGAACAGGATGTGATAGATATATGGATATTTATATATAGACAGAATGAGATAGATAGATATATATAAACAGAATCATATAGACAGATATGAACAGACTTAGATAGATAGACAGATAGATAGATAGAAACCGATTGAATTGTATAGAAAGAAGTTTCCTGAGATCCACAGTTATAATGAAGAAGCCTAGTTTTCCAATCATTCATCATTCAAGCCAACGATTTTTGCTTCTAAGTGGTCCTGTCTGTTTAACTAAGATAGGCCATTCTAATATGTGATAAGCTTGGATAAAATCTTACAAACACATTGAATAATGGCGAGTTATTAGACAACTAGTCAGAATGCCAAAGGGCGCCAATCAAATTAAACCTTGTAATTGATTGTGCACTTTAACGGAAAAATATGTTGGCGTTGCGAACGTTGCCAAGATTAACCATATAATTTGTAATATTTTATAATAATATTTATATTTACTAGCAAATATATGAACCCTCCGGGTGCAAGTATTTAAGTTTTGATATAATAAAATATCATATTAAATTAGAAAGGCTAATGAAACTGACTAAGAATGCAGATTAAAAGATCTGCAACAGAGGGGGTATAATCGAAAAATAGAACAACTTTGAAACTAACTATTCCATCATTTTCCATTACTCCCTTCTTTCATTGGTAAATTTTCCTAATTTAACTATTTAGTTAAAATAGGAAGTAAAGGATAATATTACAGTTATTTCTTCTTGTAAATAAATTTCTTTTAAGATTTATCCACGAGATTTTTGTTTATATTTCTTAAGATAAAACCAAACAATTAGAAATACCAAGCACATATTTATTAAAATAAAATTTTAAATATCAATATGCAAATTAGCCTTCTCGTTCAAACTGTAAACCGCTATTTTGTTGTATGTATAAATACAATTGCATGTTATTAGTACGTAGATATGGTCAACAGTATTAATAATGTAAAACAATTTTTATTAATAACTGAAGGTTTAAAAGAATGAAATCATGGAGAATTTGACGTAAACAATTAAGGAAATTGTGACTTGAGTAGTAATATAGTTTCGGTTACAGCCAGAAAAACACACAATCTCCATTATAATAAGATATTTCATTTATGTATTATTATACGAGAATGAGTCAAATGTAATGACACTTTGTTTAGGACTGGTATAATTGCCAACACAGGAACATGTATCATACATCAAAATGAAGCTGGTCCTCTGTGGATCACATCTCTACTCCTCCACATAGTCACTGTGTCTCTCAATAGCAATCACTTTCGATTAAGAGCTTGTATCCCTGTCCCGTAAAATTCTGTTGACTGTTCTTGGAGCCACTTCTTCAATACAGATTTCACTTCCTTGTCACTGGAATAAGGTTTGCATCAGGCTATCATCTCTTCTTCCCCATGAAAGGGGGTTTGAGAGGCAAACCTTATTCCATGATATATATATATATATATATATATATATATATATATATATATATATTTTTTCTGTAAACAGTCTTTTTAACGGATATTCTTTCTTCCCATCTATGTCGCTCTTTGATGAAGACGAACTTATCGATTTGGTCGAAACAGTACTGTCAGCAATTACATAACAAACATGTTTTTTCATAATGTTAAATTTCATACTGTCGGATTAATTTCCATCTATTTTTCATATATATATATATATATATATATATATATATGTGTGTGTGTGTGTGTGTGTCTGTCTGTGTGTGTGTGTGTGTGTGTGAGTGTGTGTGTGTGTGTGTTGTATTGTCCTCGTTCGACCAGAAGACAAAGAGAAATATAAAAATATATATCTAAAAAAGGGGAAAACGGAAGCGAGGCTTTCCGGTCAAAGAAGCAAGGAAAAGATAAAGAAATATATAACAAAGGTCCGTTATCAGATCAAAAGATAAAGATGCGTAGGAGTATCTATTGCTATAAAGGCCAGACGGTTCGAGCCGACTGCAGTCACACAGACCCCAGCAAACAGCGATAGCATCACCTCGGTCTCCCGTCAACCGTCGGGCATTTTCCACTGGGAACACTCGTCGCCGTCTTCGCCAGCCACCGGCATTTTCATTGTGAAACTATACACCCCTTTGTATCACTATCGCCAGTCAACCCAACACTAGTAGTAGTCATTGTCAGCGCTCGCCACCCACCAGCCGGGGAAAAGAAATAAACGCAAAGTTTTTACAATACCCATGTGTTGTGATTTTATCAAGCTACTACACATACTTCGCTACGTGACCATACATATCCGCAACATATACTAACTACGCGATTTAGCAGCGTGAATCATATAGACATTTGAAGCTGCTATACAACATATATATATATATATATATATATATATATATATATATATATAACCCCTTTGCACCGAAAGGATGCGAATGCAAGGTCAATCTTTTTCTGAACGCAGAGATTTTATTTTCCGGAATCAGTTGCTATACCAAAGTTAAAGAACCAACTCTGTCCTACTATTTACCAACGGCCGGATGGATGTATAACTTTCTCAATGGTATAAGCGTTATTTGAAATGAAAACAACCTCATCTAGGACTTGAACTCGGTCCGCCGTGTCTATTTCCAACGACAATGCCCATTACATGACGACCAATTCTCTGAGCGCGTGTGTGTATATGTATGTGTGTGTGTGTGTATGTGTGTGTGTGTGTGTGTAGTATGCATGCGTGTATGTGTTTGGAAATTATCGAGTGAAGAACCGGTGCTCGGACCTTGACCTTATTTGGCAAATAATCAGAGGGAACACAACTGCGCATGCGTAAGATGATATCTTCTACGAGTCTTATAATTGACATTGAATCCTCATTGGACGAGATTTCTCTTTCGTAGCCATCAGATTCAAAGCAAATATCATTTTGCTTTAAACTTGAATATTCCCTGGCTAATGCCATTCAAATGATTAAGATTTAAGGCGATTATTTAATATTCAATTCGGAAACCTTATAAAATATTGATACTGACAATTCAAACTTAGCCGGGATCTGTTGAATATTAATCAGAGATTGGAACGCCTTTTAATATTGATAATCCGCGAAATTATTGATCACAAGCTAACTGTGCTGATTAAAGTCATAGGAAATGGACACGTCACCCCGAGTTCAAATCCTGGACGAGGCAAATGCAGTTCAAATTGCGCTAATACCTCTGGGAAATGTATGAATCCTACTCTCCCTCCAACTATGGGTAAATAGTAGGGCATATTGGTCCCTTTTACATTGGTTAGGCAACCGGTCTAGGAGAAAGAAAATTATGAATTCAAACCTGTTAAACTTGGTTTAATGAATTATCCCTGTGTCACTACCTGCTCATGTGGAGGGTGTAGTAAATAAAATCCGGCTGACTGTGATGTAGATTAATCAGCGATTTGAATAAACCAGAAGGTTCCGCACTACAGGTCTCTAAGTTTATCTATGGTTGTGTTCTGGTGTGTTTACCCAACCCATCGACCGTCTAGCCTATGCAAGGGCCAAATTGGAATGTTGCGTCCCAGCCACAAGAATTCTACCACCTTAAGCATTACGGGTCGCCACCAAAGGTTTACAGGTGGCCCTATTAGGGAGATCTGTTTGTTAAGTAGTTCGTTTTGTCCTCTAAAGTTTACTTTTCATCAGAGAATCTTGAAAGTATCTCTTCAGTTCAAAAAACATCTGGATATTTCCTCTTTGTGTGTGAAGTTGACATCATTATACAGGGTAGACAATAATGATGGGACACATTTTAAATGCTATTTTCTCATATTACAAAAGCGACACAGAGTACTAAGTATATTTATTACATAACTGGTACACAGTAGTTTTACATGTGATCCAAAATTTGAATATCATGTCCTTGAGATGGTCCCCAACATGACGAAAACAATCGAGAGCTCGATTTCTCATATCAAGTAAAGTGCGGTTTAGCATAACAACTGGAATAGCTGTTATCTCTCTACGGATGCTTTATTTCAGTTGCGCTGTCGTGTGGGGCCTGCCTGCGTATACCCGATCATTCAGGTAACTACACAGAAAATAGTTCACTGGGGTTAGATCAGGTGATCTGGATGGCCATTGGATATCACCGAATCTCGAAATGAGATATCCGGGAAAATTTGCTCGAAGCGTTGTCAATGAATGTCGTGATGTGTCGCAAGTGGCACCATCTTGTTGCATCCATATGTCTGTCAGATGAAGCCTTTGTAACTTTAGAAAGAAGAAGGTATCCAACATGTGGTTGTAACGCTGCGCAGTAACTGTTACCGCTATGTCTCCCATCATTATGTTCCACACTGTATGTAATACATTTCTATCCTTGTTTTTACTCATGATATTGATCAATTAATGAACAAACACACACACACACACACACACACACACACACACATTTTCTCTCGCTAACTCTTTCTTTATTTATCTTTATATTTCTCTGGCTCTCTGTCTCTGTCTCTCTGTCTGTCTGTCTGTCTTTCTCTCACACACACACACACACATTCTCTCTCGCTAACCCTTTCTTTATCTCTCTCCCCCTCTCTCTCTCTCTCTATATATATATATATATATATATATATCACACATTCTCTCTCGGTAACTTTCTTTATTTTATCTTTATATTTCTCTCTCTCTCTCTCTCTCTCTCTCTCTCTCTCTATATATATATATATATATATATATATATATATATATATATATATCTTTCTATCTATCTATCTATCTCTCTCACACACACACACACGCACACATACACACACATGCATGCGTTAAAACAAACAACTTATTGCTTACACAGGTAATGATTATCTTCCTGTGTTATTAATCAATTTAATATGAAATAATGTAAATGAGCACCTTGGATGTTTTTAGTACTCAAATCGCCAAGTTTGCTGTCGAAAGTCCAATAATAAGGTTTCTAAATTAATATATATATATATATATACATATATATATATATATATATATATATATATATATATAATACTAAAAAAAATAATGGGTCTACCATGGTTTCAATCAAAAAATCATCTCCTCAGGACCCCACTCTACATTAACCAAATTGATGTAATTCCTCAGGTAAAATTGAATATATTTATCGGATAATAACGGTTGAACGCTACGTTATACTTCTCTATTTAATTAACGGTCCCAACCACAAAATACACGCGTACAATCAGCTGCAATTAATCAATATTTTGATTAATTCAGTGGATTTAACCCTGAAGATCCTTATGGTGAACCTCCGGTAAGTTATTCCTGAGTATACCATTATAATAATTTCGCTCTACTTACATATTGAGCACTTTATATTTGTTATATCGCTGTCTTATTATTGTGAAAATTGTGTCAACTAAACACTGAGGACAATTTCACCGGTAAGTCACCATTTTCATATATAGAATCATATATATTTTTTTCTTGGGGGGGGGGGTAGGAGAATATGTGCTTAATTGAAGTAGTACCTAATTTTGAAAGTTAATTAATTAATAATTAATTAATTAATCAATTAGGCGGGCATACCTATTAAATGTAAGGCTAAACAAATCGAGAAAAATCAATCTGCTGATGAGGCCTAATAGGACGAAATGTACATACAAAGATTGATTTTTCTCGATTTGTTTAGCCTTACATTTGAATAGGTATGTCCGCCTAATTCATTAATTATTAATTAATTAACTTTCAAAATTAGGTACGACTTCAATTAAGCACATATTCTCCCAAAAATTGTCGGCTAAAAAAAGCCGTATATATATAAAAAAAAAACACATCGTTTCTGTATTTACTTCTCATACTGTCGTGTAGAAAAAGTCACTATAAGAGGAATATAACCTACTTCTAAACAAAACGAAAAATCTAGGAAAGTCCGGTTCGTGTAGGGGTTACGGTCATCGCCTGTCAGCTTGACAGTCAGGGCTCGAATCACGCACAAGGCGGTCTCCCTATCTATAGCTCTGCTGATGAGGCCTAATAGGCCGAAATGTACATACAAAGATTGATATCTCTCGATTTGTTTAGCCTTACATTTGAATAGGTATGCCCGCATAATTAATTACTTATTAATTAATTAACTTTCAAAATTAGGTACGACTTCAATTAAGCACATATTCTCCCAAAAATTGTCGGCTAAAAAAGCCATAAAAAAAAAACACATCGCTTGTGTATTTACTTCTCATATATATATATATATATATATATATATATATATATATATATATATATATTAACTTCTGTTATCTTGCGGGAACCGGTGCTTACAACCTGACATAACTATGAAACTAATTAATCTCTGAAAATTATCATTGGAACGAACGTACCTATATTTTTAAACTAGTACATCTAATCCTGTTGTAATTGGTAAGAAGTTATGGTCACAGATCAATTACTACTTAACCAAGAGTTTGATCCTCACTTGATACCCCATACTTTTTGATTTTGCGTAAATATGTCTCTTTACTTCTACTTTCTGATAGAAGATTGTCATTTCCTCTGAGCACAACCACCAACCCTCCAGCACGTGTGCAGACACCTACGTCCTGCTGGAAGTGTTATGATTTAAACGCGACCTTCCAATAGATAAATCGCGGCACAGGGACAGTGAATTACTCGCATATTTTCTTACACACAAACATACACACGTATGCAACCCAAGATCTTTGTGGATCTATCAAGATACACCTAGTAAAACAGAGAAGTGTAAAGATGTCCGCACTCACTTCCTGCCCGACACCACTTACATGCGAAAAACATAAGGAGGCTCCAGTCACATTTTCCTCAATTCAATATTGATCTCAGACCTCGAACAGCCAAGAAAAATGATAAAACATCTGTGGACGCTTTCTTCCTGACGCCTTCCATTCCCACGGGTCCGTCACGGTGATACGCCTCGCACTGTCCACATTAAATCAAAGGAAACACAAACAGAAAACACATTAGCACGTAAAACTGAACCCGTAAGATATATTATAACCTCAGTCATAGTCTAATATTTAGATAAGGTTTTTGCAAATAGCGATATCAAATTTATTTATTGCCTTCCTTCGTTCTAGTCAGCGGACACTATCTCTAACGTGTTTTGAAAAGAAACGTTAACACTTTACCTTCAAACTTTCTGTGTCCGCTACGCTGCTACCAAATACGAAATATCTCTGCTTTTGCAAACATGTGTTCGACTTCACTGCTCTCGGGCGGTTGTTGGTAATCTTGAATTTCAGTTTAAAAAGAGTCCAATTCTCAGAGATTATACGCATTGACGTGATCCTCCAAATTAAACCGAGAGTAAAAGATGTCTGTTATTGATTAACTCTCTAAAAAGAGAATACACCGCTTTATCAACGAGATTTTGAGTATGTTTATTGTATCACCTCAAGAGGGATAGGACCACCGCACGCCACCCCCCAAAAGTAGTGTCCTGATTATAATATTAATCCGTGTCTGGTGGTGAGTCTCCAGTTCTGGCTTGATCCACCAAATAAAACTATGAGTAAAAGTTATATATAATTGATTAGATCTCGAAAAAATAAACACTTCTCTATCAGCGCGGCTTAGACTATGAAATGGACACAGCGACATGTGTTCAAATTCTGGACGAGGCTGTTTGCATTACACATACTGTTAATAAGTAAAGTAAAGTCGACGGGGCGGCCCAAAGTCGGTATCAGCCAGTCAGCGAGAGAGTCTATCCCCTTTTCAATAGCTCTAGACCAAGGAGATTTTTTTTAGCATCTGAGGTAGAGCGCCACACCTACCATTAGCTCCTTACTTTACCGCACAGATCCCTGTGCTACTCATACGCTGATTTGGCGAGGACCGGTAACGAACTAGGAACCTTGTGGTTTCTAGCCGAACGCGCTACCGACTGAGCTAACCCGGCCCATATACTGTTAATACTCGAGGGAAAGGCATGTATCCAACTATTCCCCCTCCAACTAATGGGTAGAGATTATGGCTCTTTAACTTTAGTATGGCATCTGATCTAGGAGAAGGAAAACTGAAAAAAAGGAGTAAAAATAATTTGAATGTATCTGTATATATATATATGTGTGTGTGTGTGTGTGTGTGTGTGTGTTTGTGTTTGTGTGTGTGTGTGTCACAAACCCAGGAAGGTAAAAAAGAGGGAAAGGTTAGAATGAACGTAGAAAGTAAGTAAACTAGTTACTTAGTTACTTAAAACCCAATAAAATGACTGACTTTGGTATTAAATAACCCAACAAGGTTTTACATACCATAAAACCAACCAACGGAATATATACTTATTATTGAAGGTGTTAATATGCCGTTGAGTCTGTATATTTATACATATAGATTGATTTAAGAGCTTACATCAAAAAGGAGTAAATTTCAACATATTACATATGTGTGTGTGTGTGAGGCTTTTGGCTGGGGTATTGAGTAGACTGACTGTATCCTCTGCATAGGGGTAAGTTCACCCTGAAAATAAGAGGTGCCAGTGGTATGACACTAAACTGTAACTGATTTTGAAGGTCAAGTTCTGTATTTCTGAGGAGTGTGGACTACCCCTTCAAAACCATTATTTCTAGGTCCACTCTGAACCGCAGTGGCAGTAGTTGTTAAGGTCCCATCTATGGTTTGAATAGACCTGTTTCAAAATTATCAGTATTGGATAGGAATGCTTGATACAATATAACTGTAAATAATACTTACTTGTAAGTATAACTATGGATCATTATTAGTTGCTTAATACCACGTTACTGAGTTCTAAAAATGACTATTTTTCTATAGAAGTAATCAATTGAAATTAGATAATTATTAGTATTAGATAGGAATACTTGAAATCATACAAATGTTCGCAAATTAGTTGTATTATATAGGAATATTTGGTTATTTCCTAGTTGAGTAACATGAGGAACCCAGAAAAAACAGAACCCAAATTATTTATTTATTTTCCCATTAAACTAACACTAAACCCCAGCCCTAACCCTACACCTAACCCTACACCTAATCCTAACCATTTTTGGACTTAAACTTCAAATAGAAAATAAAAATTAACAGTTTTATTAGAAAATTTGTAGGTTCTGTTTTTTCTGGGTCACCCTGTAATATTATGTAACTCAACTTGGGGGGTTAGGATTAGGGTTTAGGGTTTAGGGTTTAGTGTTAGGGTTTAGGGTTAGGTTTTGGGTTTAGGGTTAGGTTTTGGGTTTAGGGTTAGTTTAATGAAAAAAGAAAAAAATTAGGTTCTGTTTTTCATATCATGTTACTCAACTAGGATATAACCGAATATTCGATATCTTATATCTGTTTACAAAAAATCATTTAAGAAACAAATAATGTAAATACAACCACTTACTCTAACATCGATGGTTTTAAATCGAAGGTTTTAAAATAAGATTTCTAAAATGATTTTTTTTTAATTCATTTTTGTCGATTTTCGGCCCCGCAGTCTAACTTAAATTGAAAATTCGGCGGTAAAAGGGTTAATATCTATTTCCTGTCATGGCTACTTTTTCTGAGATTTTAACATAAGAAAAATATGAGCTTGATCAATTTTTTTTTGTCAAAATAAGCCAAACAAAAAAAAAACGAATTACCATATTCGAGGAATAACTAAACTAAATTATTTATTTATAAAACACACTTCTGTGGAAAACATAAAACAAAAAAAATTAACACCAGATTCTCTCATAGTTTTAGGCGTGCAACTAAAAGGAAAATGTCCTGATAAAATTCTGTCAAAACCCCGGCCTTGCTTTTTTTTCTTCTTTTCAAGATGTTTGTTTTGTTATATTGTTGTTTTTTTTTTAACTATGGAGGCATCTGCTTCCCTTTTTCTCTCCAATTTTATCAAGAACGAGAAATGTTTCTTTTAAGTAATGATACGTGCGAAATTTTACCAGAATAAGGAATGCATTTACATTTGTTAAAAATTTATGAATAAGCTTTGGATTCACATGTGAATTTCAACGAATTGTATTTTACATATACATGTGTGTTTTTAAACGTATTTTTGGTTATTTGGGCAGTGTTTGTATATATATATATATATATATATATATATATATATATATATATATATATATATTATATATATTATTATATATATATATATATATATATATATATTAATATATATATATATATATATATATATATATATATATATATATATATATATATATATATATATATATATATATATATATATATATATATATATATATATATATATAGTCGAATTTTTTCATTCAAAATAAATGTTCACTCTGATGAAGGTCGATTCTTCTATGTGTGCGAAATATTTTTCACACACATAAACTGACCGAAACTCATGTGTAAGTGATATCGATTAATGTGATATCGATTAAATTCATTTTATCCATCTACATTTCTTTACTTTACTCATTTTTTCCTCATATTGTCGGATTCAATTCCTTTTCCATTTTCACATATATAGATATATATTAAAAGAAAATATCTTAAAAATATAACAAACACAAGCTGTTATGATCAGGGAAAACAAATTTATGTCTCAATACTTAAGCATTTCGGTATACTGTACAATCTTCAGGACACTGTTAAGTAATGTTTATGTGAGGGACAAAATGAAAGATGTTAAATGTATAGTGAATGTGTGAATATGATGTTATTAACCGTTAATTTTTATATGCGCGTTTGTATACGCAAGCCAATGACGTGATCATTGCATGTGCAAAAATCGAAGGTGAGGATCATAGGAAGACGCATGCATGAACGTGAATAGGTGGATAACGAAATGTTAACAAAGATATTCACGTTCATGCATGCGTCTTCCTATGATCTTCACCTTCCATTTTTGCACACGCAATGATCACGTCATTGGCTTTCGTAAACAAACGCGCATATAAAAATTAACGGTTAATAACATCATATTCACACATTCACTATACACTTAACATCTTTCATTTTGTCCCTCACATAAACATTACTTAACAGTGTCCTGAAGATGGTACAATATACCGAAATGCTTAAGTATTGACACATAAAATTGTTTCCCCTGATCATAACATCCTGTGTTTGTTATATTTTTTAAATATTTTCTTCTCATATTGTCGGATTTCTTTCCCCACCGTATTTCCATATATATATATATTAGTATTATTTGCGTTATTCGGACTATTTTCCCCATCTTCATTGTTATTTGTACAACGTTTCGGCCGATATGCCCTCGGCCTTCTTCAGGTATTTCTTGTCGGACTCGGGAACCTTCTTTTCGAACTCGGGAACTTTTTTTGTCGTAATCGGGAGCAATCACGGAACTTTTTCTCTCTAGCAAGTGCAGTTATTTGTTGAGACATATTCCAATTGAGTTCGAAAAGAAGGTTTCCGAGTCCGACAAGATATACCTTGAAGGCCGGAGGGCATATCGACCGAAACGTTGTACAGATAACAATGACGATGGGGACAATAGTCCGAATAATGCAGATAATACTAATCTTCAAGCCTCATCTAAAACATTCAGAGAAATATATATATATATATATATATATATATATATATATATATATATATATATATATATATATATATATATGTTTGTGTGTGTGTGTCTGTGCGTGGGTCTGTGCATGTTTACGTGTGTGTAAGTTTTGCATATTCCAGTGTATTGTAATATGCATTGTTTGTTATTTGGACAGTGTTTGTGTTTATACATATATATATATATATATATATTATATATATATATATATGTGTGTGTGTGTGTGTGGTGTGTGTGTGTGTGTGTTTATGGGTGTTATATGTGGATGTCTTCTAATTGCATTGTGCATATGCCTATGTATTGTAATATGATTTTTTTTTATTTGGGCAGTATTCTCTCTCTCTCTCTCTCTCTCTATCTATCTATTTATCTATCTATCTATCTCTCTCTATATATATATATGAGAATATGTATGTATGCATGTGTGTGTGTGTGTGTGTGTGCGTGCGTGCTTGTGAATTTCATAGAATTGCTCTTTACCTATGGCTGGGTATTGTAATATGCATTTTTTGTTTTTGGGACAAGGCTTGTGCTTATATATATATATATATATATATATATATAAATATCCAAATAGATACAATCATACCCACAAGCATACGCACACATAAATACACAGACACTTATATATATATATATATATATATATATATATATATATATATATATATATAATATATATGAGTGTCTGTGTATGTTTGTGTGCATACGCTTGTGGGTATGAATGTATCTATTTGGATTGGTGCACTTCTTAGAGATAGAGAGAGTTATTGGCCCGTTGAATAAAAATAAATATCAATTTGTGTAAATATTTCTCACTAAGGTGCATTCATGTGACTTATTTCCCTTCCCATTACTCTGTATGTGTATACACACTTTTCACACACAGACACACAGACACACACACACACACACACACACACACACATATATATATATATATATATATATATATATATATATATATATAATAGTAGTAATAGTATAGTAGAATAGCGTTATGGGTCTACCATGGATTCGATCTAAATGATCTCATCAGGACCCTACCTTATAGTTAACTAATCTGATGCCATTACTTATGACATTAATTAAACAAGTAATAACATCAACTAACCCGTAGTTTTAGTATCTGTTAGGGTTCAATCTATAGGTTAAAAGCATAAAAAAATAAGTATTAAAAAATATGATTTAAAAGATTTAGTTTGAAGAAAAAACTGACTAACCAACAAGAATGAATAAAAAAATGTCTTCAGCCTAAAGAATCCAACCAACCAACCAACCAACCAACAACGTTTTTCTTACTGTTCTTCTTTCACTGTTACTTATTAATCTATTTCAAATATATCTTTATTTTCTTACTATAATCTTTATCTAAGTTACTTACAACTTTTATTTATATATGTATAACTATTTTGTTAACTTTTTACTCAGTTCTTATCTGAAAAGAGAATATATACATAAATAAATATGTGGTGTACCCCAAACGTACTGTCGCCAACTTATTTCTACATACAACAACACAGACACAGAGAACAGAATAACACCGTTAGCAAGAGCAAGTTTTCACATAGCTAATTCTATTTCCTATATATTCACAACCATTGACTAAACATATTCGGCAACAATGAACAAGACATTGTGAATAAATAATGTTAAAAGAGAGGAAAAACGTAAAATCAAAACGTGGTTCCACACAGCTTGGATCTGTATGGTAAGTTGGAGCGGATGGTAGGTGTTGCACACCACCTCAGACGCCAAAACAATCTTGCTGGTCTAGTGTTAGTGAAAACGGGATAGGCTCAATGCTGATACCGAGAATTGCCCACACCACCTGCTTTACTTATTTGTACTATATTAATAACCTAGAAGCGGCTACCCAGCGTTCCTGGGTAGAGAGGGGGATAGAAACGTTAATTTCGTAGATCCATTATTGTCGAATCGAGAGTTGAATCCTCACAGAATGCCCCATTAAAATTCCTACGTAAACTGTCGGAAAAAAATGAAAACTACTCACCTGCAATCTTCTGAGGGAAGAAAGCAGGAATAAAGATTGCGTCGTAATATATACATGTGGTTGGTGTCTACTTTCCTTTTGATTGGTCGAATTGGTAAATAAATACCTCGTCACCACTCACGAAGGTACTACGTTTCTTCTGGACTAATTCTACTAGACCTAAGGTTAAGATTCCTTTTTACTCACTTGCAAGGTCACAACAAGGTTTGTTGCAAACTTTTTCCCCGTTTAAACTTGACCAGGAGGTCTTTATTTGTATCCTCACCCAAGTGAACTGGCAATTCGCCAAAAAACAAAACCTTACGATGATCCAGACATCCTGAAGAGAAAAATGAATGTCCCCTATGTAAAATACTAATGCAAAGAATTCCATGCTTTTATCATTTAAATTTTATTTTTTAATTATCTTCACGAATATAAATCAAATCTTTTTTTTTTTTTCAAAAAGCTAGCTCTGGTGATAGAAAATGTGTTATATATATTTGTCATTAATTGTTTTATTTTCATAGTTTCCTCCGGACATACATACATACACAAAACTGCCCTTTATATATGTATAGATTTGTAGAAATAATGTCATGGTAAATTTGCGATTAACTTCATTGTGTATCAATATCCTGATAGAAATAATATTCATTAAGTTCAAGTATTTCATAAAACTGGTAGAAATAATTTATATCAACTTTATGTGTTGTAAAAAAGTGGTAGAAAGAATTTTCATTAATTTTATACATAGCAATATAATGGTAGAACGAATTTTCATTAACTTTATGTGTAGCAATAAAATGGTAGAAATATTTTTTTTAACTTTATGTGTAGCAATAATGTGGTAGAAATAATTTACATTAACTTGCAAACATATCTACTTAACCCATAGATTGGACGCTAACATTTACTACCACTTCGGATCAGTGTGGACCTGGGAGTAATTATGAAAAACCATTGGTTATCCTCCTGCGTCCTTTTAGATTTTTATGCGTCAGTGACGAAGGACACGTACCTATCAGCATTTCTGATACATTAATCCATGTTCTAATATGCATAGCACACTCGCACACGCACACACACACACCCACTTGCTCTCTCTCTCTCTCTCTCTCTCTCTCTCTCTCTCTCTCTCTCTCTCTCTCTCTCTCTCTCTCACACACACACACACAACACATACATACACACACACACACACTTGGTCTCACACACACACATACACACACACACACACACTTGCTCACACACATACATACGTGTATCCCTGTGAGTATGAGAACAAACTCAGCCTCTAACTGCATCTTTACGCATAGGGCGCTGGGAATACTACATGTACACATACACCCAAAGAAGCTGCTGAGACAAATTAAATTCAAGATATTATTCCAACTGTCTTCGTTGAAAAAAATAAACGAAATACGAAACTTTTCGTTTAAAAGCAGACGACCAGGAAGAAAGGAATTTAATCATAAAATTGACGACCATGTTGAAATAGCGCGAAGCGGTTTTGACGTTGTCATTGGAAGTTGTGGACTGTAGAAGAAAGAAGAGACGTAAATGCTCTTAAAAATAGAGCGGGAACTTCCTTAATAGACCTGCTACGCTTGTGCTTAAAAGAAAGTGAATACAGAGTAGATATCCATTAGCAAATGATATACTTTTCGGATCAAGGAGAGAAAAGTTTTGAGCATAGAATCAAATAGTTCAGAATTTCGTCAAAATATCTCTCGTTGCATTTGTTCCATTTTGATCGACGACAACCTACTTACTTTTAGATGTGTCTCGGCTAAAACAGTTTGTTTAGAAAAAACACTTAACTCTTCTACATATATTAGCGAAACACAACATTTGTAAAATGTTTAGTTTTTATTATATCTACTAGAATAAGCTGGCTTGCATTCTCTAAACTTTTTTCTCTCATATCAAACACAGTCAACAGGACATGATGATAATGTAAGTATATTTGTGCGTGTTTATGTGTGTGCATATTGTCACTGGAGTCCTAAAGGAGATACGTTATTGCCTTATATATATATTTATGATATGCCTACGTTTTAGATGTGTGTCGGCTAAAACAGTTTGTTTAGACAAACACTAACTCTTCTGCACATATTATCGAGACACAACTAACACTCGTAAAAGGTTTCTTTTCTTATTATACTAGAAGTGGCTACCCGACGTTGCCTGGGATAGAGACGAGATAATAAAAGTTAGTCTCGCAGGTCCATTAATTGTTTTGATTTTACATAATTGATTTGTTTGTTTTAATAAAGAAACGCAACCATAGACTTTTCCTTTCCTTAATATTCAAATCCTTATTTTTAAATTCTTTGTAATAAGATAAAAAAAAATGAAACTCGTCTTACCTTGGGCTGGGAAGAAAATGGCGCCCGAAATTTAATTTCTTTTTATAAGAGTACAGATCGGAAATGAGGGGGTTGGTAGGAGTGGAGTGGAGTCATAAATAAGCCGAATTTTTTGGCAGTCGGCAGTTGTTATTTAGAAGGCAAGCTATTGTGAGCTGATCTGATAACGCCAGGTATGAATTAAATCTTCATTATTTTTGCACAAAAAGCAATATCTGGTGATAGTGAATCCGTATATATTTATATATTTTGTCATTAATTGTTTTATTTTCGTAGTTTCCCCGGACATACATACATACTCACCTGACATCTTTATGTAACAGAGATTCGGTATATGTCTGTTATCGAAACTAGATCAATGATTACGTCTTACTACCCCCAGAAAAATTATCAATGAGTCTTCAATTTAGAGTAAAATCATTAATACATAGAATAAATCTTATTCATTAACGATGTCTCGATGAAAACCTGTTAGATTTGTCTCAAATAAGCCCAGTTTAAGCGGTTAAAACCTTGCAATGTGTCTTAAATATTATTGAGAAATAAAGCTATATCTAATATTATGGTGTGGATAATTTGCATACGGGTTTCAACAAAACCGGATTCAATAAATAATTACTTGTTATTGATCTCTAATGTAATTATTTTTATCTCCAACGTATTAAAATCAATCCTATATATATATAGAAACCGATTAAAATAGAAATTAAAATATGTGTAATCTTTTTATATGCGTTATTATTTAATTTCGTTAGTCTTTAAAATTTAATATATTTTATTCCATTCAAACTTAAATACTTACGCCAGGAGGGCGCATATTCTTGCTAGTGATGGTGATGTATGTTTGTGCGTGATTATGTGTGTGAAAAAGCCAGCGTTTGTGCGTGTGTATGTATGTTTGAATGGCAACAAAATATTTACCTATTCTTCGACCAAAAATAATTCCCCAAATATGATCCTTTGGAAACAATATATATTTTAAATTTCTGAAAAACCACATTTAAGAGCCAAATAGCGGCTAATATTATCATATGATACTTTCTAACATGATTTGGTAGACAGGTAGGTGAGGCTCCTCCTCCACTTGATGGACACATCAAGATTTAGCATCTATACGATTGAACCGACCCTATTGCTATCATGACAAATCGCCAACCCTTTTTATCATATGTGCTAGAAGGCAGTGGCTGACGATCTTAGTGTCCTGGGTTATACGGTAAACTGCATCTTTTGAGGTGGTTACAATTTTGGAGCTCTGGGGAGTGTGGAGTACTTCTTCATTGCCATTACTCCCAGGTCCACAATGGTAGTACCGGTTAGAGTCTCATCAAATAGAGCTTTGCGTATGTGGGTACTTAGAATATTTGGAATACCTAAAAGAAGAATAATGGTTTTGTTTTACTGCATAGGTCATTTTCATATCCGGTTGCTTACAGACCTGATGTTGCTAAAATGGCCTCCCATCCGGTTGCTTACAGACCAGATCTTACTTAAATTGCCCCCATCCGGTTACTTACAGACCTGATGTTGCTTAAATGGTCCCCCATCAGGTTGTTTACAGCCCTGATGTTGCTTAAATGGTCCCCCATCAGGTTGTTTACAGCCCTTTACTTAAATGGTCCCTCATCCGGTTGCTTACAGACCAGATGTTCCTTAAATGGTCCCCCATCCGGTTGCTTACAGACCAGATGTTCCTTAAATGGTCCCCCCATCCGGTTGCTTACAGACCAGATGTTCCTTAAATGGTCCCCCATCCGGTTGCTTACAGACCAGATGTTCCTTAAATGGTCCCCCATCCGGTTGCTTAGAGACCAGATGTTCCTTAAATGGTTACCCATCTATGCATTAGAACAGACTCATCGCAACTTAACTTCGGAGATCTTGTGGGAACCGTTGCTTTCAACTAAAGAACAAAGAATAAATAAAATAAAACGTCTTAGACATAAAATAACTCAATGATTGATATGCCGTAAAAATAACCACCCAACAAACATGGGTGGTGATCAGAGATGCGTAAGAATGGAACCCTGGTGGCTGAGCTTTCCATGACATGCAACACTTCACTTTGGTCCTTACTTAGGTTAGACGTGTGATCGAAGAAACCCAACCAATCGGCAAGCCCCAGCCCTTTTTATCATATATATGCTAGAAGGCTGTGGTTGATGGTCCTAATGTCCTGAGTATGACGTTAACATCTAACTGATGGTGAAGTTCCGGTTCTGGAACTCTGTGGAAGGTGGAGTACTCCTTTATCCGTCTTACTCCCAGGTACACTCTGATACGGAGTGGTAGTACCTGAGTGGGTCCCATATATGGTTTAAATAGAAAAAAAATGAAAAATTGTATTCACAAATTTGAGTACCCATGAATATAAAAAAAACGTCTTCGGCATTAAATAACCAATGGTTGACATACTGTAAAACCCAACCAACCAACCAGCCAACCAACCAACTAACGGGATTTATATCATAAATATATGGAATATTTTAAACCATCAACAATAACTTTACAATTAGATTACCCAGAACATTTTCTTTAAAACGGATGAAAAACACATTCTGTATTTGTTTGTTGTTTGTTTTATTTTTCTCTTTATTTATTTATCTTATTTTGAGCAGTGGAAAGTGTGATATTGTTCTGTTACGAGCACATGTAAACGACTTTTTCATATCTTTGTTAAGAGAAAAATAAATATTTTGTGGCGATACTAGAACGCAAGAAAATATTAACATATCCGTGTTGATAAACAGACTTGATCTTTATCAGAAAGAAAATAACTGTGTTGTTGGTGCTGAAAAAATATGTTCGTGTATAACGTGTCAGTAGAGTTCAATTTTCTCCGTTCAAAGAACAAGAATTCTTCTAAACGAAAAACAGTTTTTCCACATTTTTATTTTTCATTTTTATGTTAGTATCTTTTCAATCATGTTGTGGAAATCGCTTTCCAACATTTTTCTTTTCCTTCATCCGGAGATGCTGATAGATACCCGTTCTACGTCCCAAAAATCTAAAAGGATGCCGTAAAATCACATCCATGTGTCCCAGTGTTTTTCCTCTTTCTTCCCCCACCATTTCAAGCTAACTGTAAATATAGTTCAATAGCTTCTCGGAAACGAATTACACAGGATAGGTTACAAGGTAGGAGATAGACGGCTTTAGTTGCTTCCCCCAGATGATAAATAAAAACTCTACAATTTATTAAGAAACTTTAGTTTGTCTCCATTGATCTTCCTGGGGACTCATTCAAAGCAAATATGTGCGTCCCAGGACGCACTAAATAAAAAAAATTACAAATGTTATCATCGAAGCATTTGTCTCTTAGGAGTGGCTTTAAAGGAAAAATAAAAATAAAAAAAACCAAGTGCGGCTTGTTCCCCTACATAATCTAACCACTTCAAAGTATAACATTGTAGGATTTGTATATGTACATATACATACATATATTTGTATATTGTATATATGCATATGTATATATATGCATACCCGATGCCGGGTAGCCGCTGCTAGTCTATATATACATATATATATTTGTATATTGTATATATATATATATATATATATATATATATTATATATAAGTGTGTGTGTGTATACCCGATGCTGGGTAGCCGCAGCTTGTCTATATATAATGGGCAGTTGGTGTGTATGTATGTATGTATGTATGTATGTCCGGATGAAACTACGAAAATAAAACAATTAATGAAATATATATATATATATATATATATAATATATAATATATATATATATATATTAATATACAAGTGTGTTGATAAATCCTTGTGGCGAGAAAAAAAAACAGCAAATAGTTTGATTGTAAAATTATACTAGCAAACATCAACCGGGGAGAAAAGAATTTTTTTGAGAAAAAGAAAAGACCAAGATAGTCGTACCAACAAAAAATAATCTATTGGTACAGTATTTGGCCAAAAGATAAAACAATTTATATATATATATATATATATATATATATATATATATATATATATATATATATATATATATACCGCTAGGAGGATTGATAATAAGTAAAAAAGTGCTCAATACCTAAGTAGAGCAAATAATAAAGATAAATCTAATGAGTCAGACGAACCTACTATTAGTTTCGCTTAATGCTCTGAAGCGAAACTAATAGTAGGTTCGTCTGACTCATTAGATTTATCTTTATATATATATATATATATATATATATATATATATACACGTTAAATATCACCGATTATTGCTTTTTGTGCAAAAATTATGATGATCTCATTCATATTCGAAGATATCTAAAAAATTAAGATATTGTAGCGAAATTGAAAGGCAGTACTGTGGACGAGCAGATTCCCAACCACCACGAACAAAGCGCGTCCGGATATGTTTGGGCCTATGCGAGGTAGGGGGCGGGGGTCAGTGACCACGGAAATTGAACTCGGCACCTCCTCGTCGCTGAAATGCTGTTGAAATCCCGCACGAGCAGTGCAAAGTAACCCGGATGTAAACAGTATCGTCGTGAGGATTAACGCATACTTAAAGTGCTGGTGAATGTCGAAGTTCTGGACAGGCAATGCAGAGTAAGTAGCCCGGATATACACAGTTACTGTGTATTTAAGGGCCTGTCCTCCCATACAACTGTAGTAGGATTTTGCTGTTAAGAATAGAGTAGTACTTTTGTGAGAGATTGTTGCAGACTGAAGACTTTGTCAGTTGGGAGAGCATTTACGTTTGGATTTGACTGTGCCCCCCCCCCACCCACAGTTTACTTTCATTCTTGTTACAGATATACATAGAAATAGCGAGGAAATTCTACTTAAAAATGTCCAACATCTGTAAATCTCAAAATTAATAAATCAATACACCGAAGATTACTTCTACCCAGGCAATGCTGGGTAACCACTACAAGTATATTCTGACACGCAGATGAGATTGTAAACTTATTTTTTCAAATATATAAACGATCATGACTGTATTTATAAGATGAAGCATGATATGAATGATTTTGATATTTCAGACTGTTGTCCTCATCTTTATTGTGCATTAACTCAATGTTTAATGTAGTATTGTATAAATTGTATATTTAGATTGTAATATTGAATAACAGGAAGAATTAAGATAAAATACTACATTATAGGACCTTCTCATTTCAAGTTCGTATTATTTAGCAAGTAAAAGTATTCTTTACAATATTTTGAAATTTCTGTTCTAGAATAAGCAATTTATTCTATTTTATTTTAAAAAAATATCTAATCACATTTCCGTCCGTAGTAACATTTATGATGTTTGGAGCCCCCTTGAATTAGTGTTAACCTTTTCAGCTCCAAAACCACGTTTGTATTCAGGGTATTATTCTAAAGATTACTTATTTTAAGGTAATTAAAATTTTGAACCATATTACCTTTAGGCACTCGTTTTTTTTTATCTCGATTAATAAAAGACATGTTTTCATTTACACTGTCAATATCCGGTTGTTTGTTAGGGTTAGGGTAGAGTTAGGGTTAAGGGTTAATTTTATAATTTAAAAGAAAAATCTAAAAATCGTCTGTTAAAACAACCGGATATTGACGGTGTAAATGAAAAACATGTCCTTTATTACTCGAAATCAAGGGTCATATGGTCCATTTTTTTTTTACTAAAAGCAACAGTAATTTTGAAATTTCTATTTTAGGATAAGCAATTTTCTTGCATTTTATTTTTTTATATCTAATCATATTTGAACTAGTGGTGACGATTACAGCTCCAAAACTACGTTTGTATTCAGGGTAATCGTCTAAAAATAACTTATTTTATGGTAATTAAAAAGAAAACGCCTAAAAGTTAAAGTGGTTTGAACATTGTGTGTATACACAATAAATACGAGGACAACAGTCCGAAATGTAAACATTATTAATTTATGCGAGCGATTCACCATGAATTTAGGGAGCAAGGGTTTTTCCGGCAGTCGATCCTTGTTGGGTTATTTTATGCTGATGACGTTTTGTTTTGTTTTATACAGTCTTGCAGGGTACCCAATTATTTTAAGTTAGGTTCTTTAAAACTATGGCGGAGAACGAGAAAGAAGGAGAGAAGCTTTCGGCTTACGTGAGACGGCAGTGAGAAAATGTTATTTTGACGACGGTGACGGATTTTCAGCTGCTGGTCGAAGACTGTGTTGACCAAAAGAAAGGTTGACCTGCGAGAAGACAGTGAACTCGCTTCTTTTTTGCGCCCCCTCCTCAACAGGAACTTGTTGAAGCGAATATCTATTTTCCTCTTCTATTTTTCCCTCCTATAAAAACACAATTTTTAAAATCATTTTTTTCTATTTAACCCATAGATAGGACCCTAACAGGTACTACCACTCTGGGCCAGAGTGGACCTAGGTGTAATGGTGATGAAAGGGTACTCTACTCTCCCCAGAGTTCCAGAAATGGATCTTCCCTATCAGGTAAAATTTAACGTCATACCCAAGACATTAAGACACTCAGCCACTGTCTTCTAGTGCATATATGACAAAAAGGGTTGGGGGGTTTGACATAAGGTAGTAGTGTTGGAACAATCCTATAGGTGCTAAGGCTTGACATGAGTAGCCAACTGATCAAAGGGGGCTCTCCGACCGCCCATCTATCCTAAGTAAGGACCAAAGTGGACTGCTCTTCCACCATGGTTCCGTCCGTAAGCATCACGGGTCACCATCCACGACTAACAGGTGGCTCCATTGGGGGATTTTAACCTTGTTTATAGGTGCAGTCAGTGTATTCTACAGCCCCACCGACAGGTCGGGGGTGATAAATACATATTCTAACAGACAGCTGAAATTATATACTTATTGTTTAAAATATTTATACCAGCGGTTCACAACAAATTAAAATTTACAATTTAGGGAATAAGTGCAACCTTACTTCTAACCGTCGCATTTCTCCTGTATGCAGCGGTAATATTGAAATGTCTGTTTTAAAATAAATTTGTTTGGACCATATGATATTTAGGTACCCCTCGATTCAGAAGGACATATTTTTCATTTACACCGTCAATATTCGATTGTTTTTAACAGACGATTTTTAGATTTTTTGAAATTATGAAACTAACCCCTAACCCCTAACAAACAACCGGATATTGACGGTGTAAATTAAAAACATGTCCTTCTGAATCAAGATCAAAAAGGGGTGCCTAAATGTCATATGGTCCAAAATTTTCTTCCATTTTATTTTTGTATATCTAATCACCTTTGAACTAGTGGTAAAGAGTTCCGCTCCAAAACTACGTTTGTATTCTGGGTAATCGCCTAAAAATAACTTATTTTAAGGTAATTAAAAAAAACGCCTAAACAAAGCCCGAAGTTACAGTGGCCTGAATATTGTGTTTATACAAACTAAAAACGAAGAAAACCGTCCGAATTGTCAAAATTTCTAATTTACACGAGCGGTTTACCACGAATTTATGGAGCAAGTGCAACATTAGTTGTTTAACGACTACGATCCTTCTCTCTTTATCGCCATATTTGTCGTGTACGCAGCTGTTTATTACTACGAGGCAATAGCAATTCCCCCAACAAGTGCAAACTTCTATTGCCTATTGCCAGACATAATCACAATCATTTACCCTAAACATAATTAAGTCCAATTCATCAGCGTCATAAATCAATTTCAAGCATTACATTTAGTTGGTTAGTTGGATTTTACGGCATGTCGACCCTTGTTGGGTTATTTTATGCTGATTACGTTTTGTTTAGTTTCATACAATCTTGAGGGGTACTCAATTATTTTTAAGTCAGTTTTTTTTAAACACATTTTTAAACTCATTTTCTATTTAACCTATAGATAGGATCCTAACAGGTACTACCACTCCGAGTCAAAGTGTTGTATACCCTTTCTTTGCTTCTATTCTTCCTCTGCTCATCTTTGGTATCTTATGTTCTTCTTCTAGCGTCTGGACTTCGTCTTGCTGGTTGGTCGTCCTTGATTCATTTCTTCTTCTATGTCAGTCTTGTTGCCAAGACATTCATCAACCACAAAACCACGTTATTTATGTAAACTTTTATTTACTTAACTAAACATATTTCTCTAAATAACACAACGTGCGTGTGCAGTGAGCTCCAGCTAAGGCAGAAACATCCTATCTGCCTGACGTCAAAGCTGAAACTGAGAGCCAATCAGGTCCCACGTGACTTCACGTATTTCGCGGGCTTTCTGTCATATTCCATGGAAAGTCCCGCCCGTGATATGAAAAGGGACAGAAATACAGGGGGTTGACAATAATCTATGCATAGATTATGTAACAAAAGTGCACATGGGAGTAAAGCTGATGGAAAGGTACTCCACTCTCCCCAGAGCTCAAGAATTGGAACATCACTATTAGGTAAAATTTAACGTCATACGCAGGACATTAAAACCCTCGGCCACCGCCGTCTAGCATCGATATGATAAAAAGGGGTGTTGGCCATAAGTCAATAGGGTTGGAACAATCATATAGATGCAAAGTCTTCACATGAGCAGTCGATTGGTCGGAAGGGGCCTCTCCGACTGCCCGTTTATCCGAAGTGGACTGCTCTTCTACCATGGTGCCATCCGTAAGCATCACAGGTCACCATCCACGAACAACAGGTGCAGTCAGTGCATTATACAGCCCCACCGACAGGACCGGGAGGGGTTTGGTAAATATATACTGTAAACAGATAGAAGAAATTATAAGCTTATCGCTCAAATATTTATACCAGCGATATTAAAATACAATTCAATTTCAATTATTATGTTTGCTTGGTTAGTTGAATTTTACGGCATGTCGACCCTTGTTGGGTTATTTTATGAAAATGAAGTTTTTTCTTTGTCTATACAATTTTGAAGGGTCTTCAATTTTTTTTTTTTAATTCAGTTTTTTTTATACAAATTTAAAAAATTATTTTTAAACTTTTTTTTTCTATTGACCCCATAGATAGGGAATAACTGCTCCCTTACTTCTTACCATCACGTTTGTCGTGTACGCAGCTGTTTATTACTACGAGTGAATAGCAATTCCCCAAAACAAGTGCAAACTTCTGTTGCGTATTGCGAGTCATAAGCACAATCATTTTCCCTGAACATAATTAAGTCCAATTCTTGAGCGTCATAAATCAATTTCAATCGTAATGTATTCTTATTGTTTATTGCCCTTTTCTTTTTCATCTTTTGATGTTCATTTAAGAAAGTCTAACAATATTGGTCTAACCGAAAGCGGAAGTACCCACTCAACCCTTAAGGAATGTCTTAGTTAATTAAGTACGGCATTCAATCAGTAAATCGCCTTCAGTATGGGGCTAAATTAAATTTGGTCAGAACTCATAAGAGACCTTTGGGAGTTACAATTCTTTGTTAAAAGTAAGGAAACTCGAAAGTCGATTTTTGCAGATTCTACGCCACCTGGTGGCGTTTTGTTTTCTATAATTCTTATCAGTGTAATCTTCATCAGGGTAGTTTTAAAAAAGAATGAAAAGAAACTGTTTGGTTGCTTGGTTTAATGGCATATCAAATTGTGCGGGTTATTTAATGTGATAATATATATATATATATATATATATATATATATATATATACATATATATATATATATATATATATACATATATATATATATATATATATATATACATATACATATATATATATATATATATACATATACATATATATATATATATATATATATATATATATATATATACATATATATATATATACATATATATATATATATATATATATATATAATACATATATATATATATATATATATACATATATATATATATATACATATATATATATATACATATATATATATATATATATATAATATATATATATATATATATATATATATATATATATATATATATATATATATATATATATATATATATATACATATATATATATATATATATATATATATATACATATATATATATATATATATATATATATATATATATATATATATATATATATATATATATATATATATACATATATATATATATATATATTATATATATATATATATATATTATATATATACATTTTTGGGGGGTACAGAATTTTATTACTGCTTTAAACAGACCTCTTAAAAGATTCATTGTAAAGAGAAAAATAACAAGAAAAAAATTGTTATATTATAGAAGGGGGGGGGGTTTACCCCCTTCTATAGTATAACAAAAAATATTTGTTTCTGTTTATTTTTCTCCTTACAGTGAATCTTTTAAGAGGTATGTTTAAAGCAGTAATATATATATATATATATATATATATATATATATATATATATATATATATATATATATATATTGAGTAAATCTGACAAAATGTGGTTGAAAATAGAGGAAAAATGCGGATGAAATAACACAACTAAATTCTAATTAGATTTCATCCCGGTCTTTTGTGAAGCATTTTTCGAATTTATTCAGAATAAATTCGAAATAGCTTCGCAAAAGACCGAGGCGAAATATCATTTGAATTTAGTTGTTGTGTTGTTTTATCTGCATTTTCCTCTATTTTCAACCACATTTTGTCGGATTTACTCAATTCTTTACTCCTCATATATATATATATATATTATATATATATATATATATATATATATGACTTAAGGTAGCATGGACTTGGAGTCAACACCTGGTTAGTGACAGTTTCTCGCCTATGCGATTTTCAGACCAAGATATAATAGGGGGAGAAACTGTCAGTAACCCGGTGTTGACCCCATGTCCAAGCTATCTTAACTCAAATATAAAGGCTCTATCAATGATATTGACCGCTATCTGTTTAGAAATATAGCAACCATTATATATATATATATATATATATATATATATATATATATATATTATATATATATATGTGTGCTTGAGATTTATTCATAGAAATACTTTTTATTAAATTCCTGTACATTATTAGTAAAAAAAAACAAACCATAAAGTCTGTGGTGTGACTTATTGTCAGTATCATCCGAACTGCGAGGAAGTCTATCCCCTTTTCGCAACAACTAGACCAGGGAGATTGTGTTTGCTGAGGCGGAACGTAGCAAGTTACTCAAGCACAGAGTTGAGGAAAACCACTATCAAACTCAGAAACTTACGATTCTTTGGTGAGTGCTCTACCGACTGAGCTAAAACGGCCTGAGAAGATGACATTTAATAAGTTTTCCAATGGTAATATTTCAAGGATAGACGGGCGGTCGGAGAGTCCCCTTTGATCAATCGGTTGCTCAGGTCAAGCCTTAGCACCTATATGATTGTCAAACCCCTAACCTTTTTGTCCTATATTCATTACCATTATTCCTAGATCCAATCTGATCCAGAATGGTAGTACCTGCTAGGGTCCTATCTATGGGTTAAATAGAAAAAATGAGTTTAAAAATGTGTTTTAAAGAAACTAACTTAAAATAATTTGGTACCCATCAAGATTGTATGAAACAGAACAAAACGCCATCAGTATAAAATAATCCAACAAGGGTCGATATGCCGTAAAATCCAACTAAACAAGCAAACATAATGATTGAAATTGATGTATGGCGCTGATGAATTGGACTTAATTATGTTAAGGGAAAATGATTGAGGTTATGACTGGCAATACGTGATAGAAGTTTGCACTTGTTTGGGAATTGCTATTGCCTCGTAGTAATAAACAGCTGCGTACAGGAGAAATGTGGCGATAAAGCAAGGCACGAAGAGGAGTGAGGTGGAGAGGAGAGTAGTGCCGACAGTAACGAGAGCCAGAAAGAGGGAGAAAAACACAGCAGCTCCAGAAAGCATCACCATTCGTGCAGTCATTGCACCAAAGACTGTCACTCAGGTATAGGCCAACAAAGACACTTGCGCAGACGCAGATCATTTTTAATTTATTTATATGATAAAGTTGCCGGTGCACGGTATCAGTTTATGGGAACGATACTCCGGCTCAGTATTACAGTCGTTGTGTTGGATGATAGCAAATATATTACTATAGTGGGAGATTTCTTTTAATCCTGGTCGTAGCACAGATTATAGTATTATAGTGTCCTGAAGGAGAACTGGTTCTATGCTTTCTCATCAACTCGGCTGAAATATGATTAACCAAAAGCTGTCAACGGGGTCAAACAAAACAAACAGGAACGCCTTCTGATAATTATATACAAAATATATACATTTATTGTTTTTATACAATGATTAATATTTTTGTATAATGTCAGAAGAGCGAGGTAATTTATTTGTCAGTTGACTGGCGATCTACAGCTAGTTGTTTTTGGATAACTTATCAATTTGGTTTGTTACCGAGTGGCAAGACGTCAGAGTGTATCGGTAAAGTTGTGGCAAGGGCACCGAGCTATGGTGAGCTCCCTGGTTTCGAAGTGTCTGATTCCAGCGGACGTTCTCCACTTCTCTCTCTTCTTTTCCTTCTTGGTCTCTATGACTCCGGCTGGCGGTCTGTTATTTATGGGATCCAGACCTCCCCATCCCTAACACATGTCTCTGATTGGCCAGCCACTCGATAACATTGCCTACCTGTCTAAATGGCCTTGTGTCAGCCTTAGTTGTAGTTTTCCATTGATTTTTTCCAAGTGCTACAACTCAAGACCAACCATTGTTTTATTTATGTATGTTTTTGAAATTTTTGACCAACTTTTCAAATACATGGAATCTTATTTGTTAAATATTGCTTTATTTTGTCAAAATTTAGAATTCCGATCATATTGGTCAAATTCCATAATTTAAGGAATTTATGCCTACATGAAAATTCTTTGTTTAGATAAATTTATATTTTTAATATAAACATTATTATTATTATTATTATTATTATTATTGTTGTTGTTGTTGTTGTTGTTGTTTTTCTTATTTTTACATTTTCTTTTCTTACAGTAACTTTTAACTTTTAACAAACTACTGTAATTAATAATTACGGTAGTTTTAATTAATTAGTAATTAATTAACAGATCGCCAATCAACCCATAACACTTTAATAGTGTTATATTTATATATTTATTTATTTATTGTATTTTATTTTATTTTAGTGGGGAGACTCTATACCATCGTCCTTAATGGACGAAAAGGTGCCAACAACAATAACGAAAAAAGCAGTTGTCAAAATTGGTGAAATTCAATTGCCTGCGATGGTGAAGACTTAATTCTTCCGCAAAGTCCTGATCAAATAAGAAATAGGAACCTACATTAGAATTATACACGAATTTCCTTCCTAGTTTAGGCGCTAAATATGTCCTGAAGTAAAGTTCTCGCTAAAAATATAACAAAGTAAAGAAAAATCAAGGACATTTCTTCTTAGGGTAATTTCTTAAAGAACAATAAAAAAAAATAAAAAAAGATTCTTACCTGTTTTTTAATAGCATGGAAACAATCTCTCGAGCCACTCGGTACATTCTGGGGGTATCTAGATTTTTCCTACAAGCCTATCTGAGTGCAATGTCTGATTAAAATATCTTAGAGGGAAATTATTTGCAATTACCAAAAAAGAAAAACGGGACTGTTCTGATGAAAAACTGTTGTCTTCCATCAACGAGGCATTCTTTCAAATTTTTTCGTCAGGAAAACCGTACAAATATTAAAAGCGTATTTCTTGTGTGGAGACCATGTGTCAGTTTTTCTTCGTATTCATATAATCTCTCTCTCTCTCTCTCTCTCTCTCTCTCTCTCTCTCTCTCTCTCTCTCTCTCTCTCTCTCTCTCTCTCTCTCTTTCTATCTCACTAACACACACACACAATCTCTCTCTTTCTCTAGGTCAGTTTTTCCACGTATTCATTTTCATATAATATCTCTCTCTCTCTTTCTCTCTCTCTCTCTTTCTCCCTCACACACATGCACACACACAACACACACACACTCTCTCTCTCTCTCTCTCTCTCTCTCTCTCTCTCTCTCTCTCTCTCTCTCTCTCTCTCTCGCTCGCTCAAGGTCAGCGTTTCCTCGTATTCATTTTATTCATGTAATATCTCTTCTCTTTCTCTTTCTCTCTCACATTCAGACACACACACCTCTCTCTCTCTCTCTCTCTCTCTCTCTCTCTCTCTCTCTCTCTCCTCTCTCTCTCTCTCTCTCTCTCTCTCTCTCAGAAATACTTGTATGGATTCCTTGTCACTGAAAACCATTTATTTTCTGATTTTCCTAGAACGAGTAGAGAAACCTTTTTAAAACAAATTTTAAAGATAGATTGGAATTCTTGTTGGCTAAATAATTAAATACGACTTTTTCAATTAACGTCTCAAGCGCTTAAATTACAGTTTTTTTTTCTTTTGGCTTTTTATCGATTTGTTTGACTGATTTTATGTTGTATACTGTTTCTTAAGTCCTCTTGTTAAATCTTATGATAATGGAGAATGTGTGTTTGTCTGTCTGTAACTGAAACTATATCACTACACAAGTCACAATTCCCTTTGCTATTTACGTCACATTCTCCATGATTTCATTTTCAATTCAAATATCTATTATTAATAAAAGTATATCAAAGAAAAAATCGATAAGACGTAAATGTAGACTCTGTAGTGGTGGTAAATATAGAGGGTGTAGTTACGGGTTGGGTAATTCTTTAGCACACACACACACACACACACACACACATATATATATATATATATATATATATATATATATTCTTCGTAGTTAGGATCTTCCCACGTGTGATATAACAAAGCTGATGCTGGTAGACCATAAGGAGAGCTCAATGTGCCTAATACCAGTGAGTAGAAGGAAGAGCAAGATATTTATTAAATGAAGAAAAAACTCTAAACTTGCTTCATTACGATAATTTATTTCAACCGTATTAATACGGCATCTTCAGGTAATTACAACAACATGACTCTTACTTAAGAATCATGTTCTTGTGATTACTTGAAGATGCCGTATTAATACGGTTGAAATAAATTATTGTAATGAAGAAAGTTTAGAGTTTTTTCTTCATTTACATATATATATATATATATATAATATATATATATATATATAGTGTGTGTGTGTGTGAGTGTATATATATATATATATATATATATATTATATATATATATATATATTTAATCACAGGTATTTGCCAATCCACGAAGCAAACAAATATATTTACTTCTGGATTAATTAAAATCGATTTAAAAAGTGCTCAATAAAAAAATCTAAATATACGTTTTGAAGGCGAATGGCTTAAAACATTCCGACTGCAGTTTCACGCACTAGCGAATCTTCAGGGAATTCCCTGAAGATTTGCTACTGCGTGAAACTGCAGGTTCAAATTGTGAATTGGTTTTCTGAGTTAATATTAATAAATAAAGGAAATAACATGCGAATAACCTGTAAATGCTACCGAGGAATACAAAATACCATGTTCTTTGGCGTCTGCCTAAAATACAATACAGGTGTCTGCCCATTCATTACATAAATGTCCATTAACTTGTACAAATTAACTGAATGTTTATAGTATAAATCGATGTGTCTCTGTTGTGATGTTGATAAATATACTTTTAAAAAAATCTTTCTATTAATCTATCTATCTATATTTCTTTCTTTCCCTCTCTCTCTCTATCTCTCTCTCTCTCTATATATATATATATATATATATATATATATAATTTTTATTTCTATATATATCTATAAGTCTAGGCTAACATACAGATACAAGTGGCTTCAATTCTAACTGGATGTCACGTGCTTCTAATGTTTTACTATGACTAAACTACTCTTACTAAATAACTTCGGTCATAAATGATCAGCTATTTGGCAAATTCTGTGCTAGATAAGTGTATAAACAAATCTTTATATATATATATATATATATATATATATATATAATATATATATATATTAATGATTTGAAGGCAATTACAATGCGTATAAAAATAGAAACAAAAATATGTTATTTATGTCTTATCGATTTCAAAGTAGAAACTTCATCTTCAGAGGTGTATATCAGAAATGTACGTGCTTAAGGTTTTTTTTTGTGGTTAAATTTTTTTTCTATTTTTTTTTCTTTCTCCCCCTTTCTTTTTTCTTTATGTTATGAATGAAATGGGCAAATAACTGTAATTCTTTTTTTTTTTAATAATTTCTTTTTTTTTCTTTTTTTCTATAATTTTTCTTTTTTCTTTTTTTTTTTTTCAGTTGTAAAAAAAATAAAATGTATTAATTTAATTAGATGGACCAGTAAATAAGTAAATAAAAGATAATCTTAAATTATATATTAGGATGATTGAAGGAAAATTTAAGAAAATAGGATTTATGAGTATTTTTTTAATTTTAAATTTTAAATAGATTAAATATTATATATTAATTATACATTAAAATATTATATAATAATTAGTTATTAGTACATTTCTGATATACACCTCTGAAGATGAAATTTCTACTTTGAAATCGATAAGACAAAATATAACATCTTTTTGTTTCTATTTTTTATACGCATTGTAATTGCATTCAAATCATTAATATAGTATAACATACTTAACAATGCTTCAAGCAAATTACCAATTACTTATATATATATATATATATATATATATATATATATATATATATATATATATATATATATATATAGTTGCATAGCTGTACTTAAGGACAATATTCTCATGAGTTTAGTAATCATCTTGTCTCTAATTTGCTGACGTTAAATTCGATTTACCTGATATTTGCAAAATTGGATTTTCCGCAATGCAAATATAAGGATGATGAGAGAGTTAGCAGTAATTTCCCGACATCTTTTATTCATTTCAATTCAAAGAATTATGAATGGGTCATCAGAGGATTCTTCTTGGCTTTCTCAGATTTGGCGCCAGTTTTAGGTTAAATTTTGAAATCCTTCATTGAGCAAATATTTTGGTTTAGATTTGATTGGGTCTTCTAATATCTTTGAATTCTTTGATTTATTGTAGCAAGAAATGGCTTTAATAATAATAATAATAATAATTTCACAAAAAGAATAAATAACCTAATACAGAAAGACACACAAAAAAGAAATATTCCAAGCAATTATATACGAATAACTTGTCTACACATGATGTGGAAAATATTGACTGTGGTAATAAAACAAAAACTGCTCTAATCCAGAACGACCCACCAAAATAACTATTCATAGCAATTATAGAACAATAACGTGTCTACACATGATGTGAAAAATATTGACTGCAGTAATAAAACAAAAACTACCCTAATCCAGAACGACCCATCAAAAGAACCATTCCTAGAAATTATAGACCAATAACGTGTCTACTCATGATGTGGAAAATATAGATTTTTCACGTAATTTTTTCCCCGAAGAACAGAAAAGAGGCCGCAGAGGTAAAAGAGGAATACATGACTTACTTTATACAGATCAGCGCATCCTTACGGAATTTAAGAATAGTTGCAAAATTACTGCAATGGCATGATCGACTACAGAAAGGCCTATGATATGGTCCCGTATAACTGGATTATCGATAAAAATCTGGGAGGAAACGGAATGATCCATTATTTAGTTGAAGTAAAGACACACATAAGAAATAAAAAGTCGGTGATCAAACAACAACATATAATCAGGATTTACATTTTTGCATTTCACCTTGGACGATTTGGACGATCTCATTTTTAACCAGAGGTGTTGCAAGATAATAACGGTCGTACAATTAAGGAACACGAGTATTGATATATAGATTTCATTTCATCTTGAACAATTTGGATGTTCTCATTTTTAACCAGAGGGTATTGCAAGATATTATCGGTAGAACAATTAAGAAATACAAAATTACTATATAGGTTTAATTTCATCTTGAACGATTTGGACGGTCTGATCTTTAACCAGAGGGTGTTGCAAGATAATAATGGTAGAACAATGAAGGAACACGAGTATTATTGTATATATTGCATTTAATCTTGAACGATTTGGACGGTCTCATCTTTAACCAGAGGGTGTTGCAAGATAATAATGGTAGTACAATGAAGGAACACGAGTATTAATATATAGATTTCATTTCATCTTGAACGATTTGGACGGTCTCATTTTTAAACAGAGGGTGTTGCAAGATAATAATGGTAGTACAATGAAGGAACACGAGTATTATTGTATAGATTGCATTTAATCTTGAACGATTTGGACGGTCTCATTTTTAAACAGAGGGTGTTGCAAGATAATAATGATAGTACAATGAAGGAACACGAGTATTATTGTATAGATTGCATTTAATCTTGAACGATTTGGACGGTCTCATTTTTAAACAGAGGGTGTTGCAAGATAATAATGATAGTACAATGAAGGAACACGAGTATTATTGTATAGATTGCATTTAATCTGAACGATTTGGACGGTCTCATTTTTAAACAGAGGGTGTTGCAAGATAATAATGATAGTACAATGAAGGAACACGAGTATTATTGTATAGATTGCATTTAATCTTGAACGATTTGGACGGTCTCATTTTTAAACAGAGGGTGTTGCAAGATAAATAATGATAGTACAATGAAGGAACACGAGTATTATTGTATAGATTGCATTTAATCTTGAACGATTTGGACGGTCTCATTTTTAAACAGAGGGGTGTTGCAAGATAATAATGATAGTACAATGAAGGAACACGAGTATTATTGTATAGATTGCATTTAATCTTGAACGATTTGGACGGTTTCATTTTTAACCAGAGGGTGTTGCAAGATAATAATGGTAATACAATGAAGGAACACGAGTATTAATGTATATATTGCATTTAATCTTGAACGATTTTGACGGTCTCATTTTTAACTAGAGGGTGTTGCAAGATAATAATGGTAGTACAATGAAGGAACACGAGTATTAATGTATATATTACATTTAATCTTGAACGATTTGGACGGTCTCATCTTTAACCAGAGGGTGTTGCAAGATAATAATGGTAGTACAATGAAGGAACACGAGTATTATTGTATAGATTGCATTTAATCTTGAACGATTTGGACGGTCTCATTTTTAACCAGAGGGTGTTGCAAGATAATAATGGT
>CM042159.1:24444014-24451514 GCA_023376005.1 Doryteuthis pealeii | reverse complement strand
ATATATATATAATTGTATGTAGATATGACCAAACAGTATTATTTTGGGCATATCTACATATCCTCCGAATTCTTATTTCTCATGAGTGTCGAATCCAGCATCATAAAAAATAACTGAAACATGGCACCTAATGTCGGTACAAATAAGTGATGTTGTATACCCTTCTCATAACTTTCTTCTTCTTCTTCTTCTTCTTCTTCTTCTTCTTCTTCTTCTTCTTCTTCTTCTTCTTCTTCTTCTTCTATCTTAGGTTCTTCTTCTTGTGGACTTCGTCTTGGTGACTTCGTCTTGGTGGTCGGTCGCACTTAACATTTCTTCTTCTAATCAGTCTTGTAACCAAGACATTCATTAATCACAAGACCGTGTTATTTTTCTTATTTCCTTAACTATACATTTCATGTTACTAAATCTCTAACATAGCGCGCGTGAGTTCCAGTTAAGGCAGGACATCCTCACTGCCTGACGTCCAACTGACAACTGAGGACTCAACCAGGTCTCATGTGACTTCACGTATTTCGCGGGCTTTCTGTACTATTCCATGGAAAGTCCCGCCCGTGATATGAAAAGGGCCATCCCTTTAGAATACAGGGGATTGACAATAATCTTATGCAACCGCATAGATTATGTAACAGTGAGAGCGAGTTAAATCAAGTTCATTATACTTTTTACATAATGAACTACTTACCATAAGTAGAACTACTTACCATAAGTAAACATATCAAATGTCGCAATAATCAAATTTTCATATTGTGGTATATCCACAGGTCCTGCTAGTAAGATGATATTCTGTTTAAAATAGTTTCGAGATAATAAAAAATGCAACTTGATTGATGCGGCATGTGTCAGTAATTTTAACGAAATCGCAGATTTCCTAAGGAACTGTTCCGATGCAAAAATTAGTAAATTTCAAAATAGTTGAAATTCACCTAGAGATTGTTTATTTTGCTTAAAACAAGATTTTTAAAAAAATCTATTTCGAGCTTATTAATGAATATCACAAGTTTATAACTCACGGCGGATGTTTAAATTTGAGGAGGTTTTTTTAAATTTTTTTTTATCTTTTATTTTTCTTAAATTTGTTTTGATTCGAAAATCAGCAACGGAATGATATCCTCATTGAAACCCCTGATGCGTGAAATCTTTTAAATAGTTTTTCATTTGCCTTCAGCTGACCAAAACTCATTTCCAATATGAGGACTCGTCGATGAATTAGCTCAAGAATAACACACACACACACACACACACATGCACACACACACACACACACACACACACATATACATGCTCACTCACACACACACAGATATATATATATATATATATATATATGTGGGTGTGTGGGTGTGTGTGTGTGTGTGTGTGTACTTGGTGATATTTTTTAATACTTACTGTGTGGAACAAGACGGAGATTAAATGTGTGACTAGTTTTATATACAAGGTGAGCCAAGAAAATGTATCGAGATTTTTTGTACTTTTTGACACTAACGTTAATAATGTTCCATTTGTTGTTCATTTCTATCATGGTAAATACAGCTTAAAACTCGGCTTTTTATGACAGGCCTTGTATTCTGAAAAAGAAATAACGTCCCATTCAGTGTTAATTTCCATCTTGATAGATGCAGTTTCAAACCCAGCATTTTTATGACACACCTGGTATTCTGAAAATAATTAACCTTCCATTTATTGTTCATTTATATATTGGTAAATACAGCTTCAATATCGATACTTTTAAGACACACCTTGTATTCTGAAAAACATAACGTCCCATTAATTGTTCATTTCTATGTTAGTAAAGAGAGCTTCAAACTCAGCTCTTTTATGGCACACCTTGTATTCTGAAAAAAATAATCTTCCATTCAGTGTTAATTTCTATCTTGATAGATGCAGTTTCAAACTCAGCACTTTTATGACACACCTTGTATTCTGAAAATAATTTACCCTCCATTCATTGTTCATTTCTATCTTGGTAAAGAGAGCTTCAATTTCGATACTGTAATGACACACCTTGTATGTGCATCTATCTGTATGCCTGCATGTGTTTTGGTACAACAACCACTGCTAAATAAACAAGGCTAAGTTTGCCCTACTATTTATCCATAGATGTGGCAGGACGCGAGGAGCAAATCATACCCTACCCGATGGCGTTGACGAAATCAAATATATGCAAATCCGTGCAGGATTTGAACTCGAGTCGCCAATTTCAATAGATTTGTTTCAGATGATGATTCTGTGTGTTTTGATCTACATTAATACATTGTGACTCAAGATATATATATATATATATATATATATATATATATATATATTACAATTGGGTATGATCTGTCTAAAACTATGTACAGATACATTCTTGTACCTTATATGATGAGAGACCTTAATCGCTTCGTTTGTTTTCTTTTTCTTTGTATCAGAATAATTGTGGGTCTATTTAACCCAAAGCTGGGCGATGAGGGGTTTCATAGCTAGTCAACTGACCTAGGGATAAAATTGTAGCGATTGAGAGACTGAACTCGCAACCTCCGGATTATGAGTAGTGGCTCGTTAATTAAGGAAAACTTATTCAAGAGCTTCGAGATTGAGTTGGTACGTATGCAAATTTTGTTCAGGTCGGGCAGCGCTAAGTGTAATTGACCCGGGTGTAAGATCTTGGTGAGTAGAGTGGTCTGTCAATTATTATTTAATACTTACCTAATCCCCTCGGGGGGTCCAGTGTGCTTCGGCCACTGGACCGGTAAAGTACAATTAATAGCGTCGAGCCCAGGGGGCTTTTTCCCTCAGACAATACATGCCCCCTTGACTTAAAGGGGCAGGGTTGGGTTTATTGCCCAGCGCCTGAGGCGCCCCCTTGAAGGAGAATGCCGAAGTGATGGACACAATTTTTGTTCCTTCCCACCCATGAGCTTCGGCTTGTGGATGGGCCCACGTTAAAACGGAGCCTTGTGCCCAGCCCATACAAGTGGGGTATGAGGCAAATACCCTTACCTAATCTACCGGGCCTCGGCTGGGGGTCCAGTGTGCTTCGGCCACTGAACCGGTAAAGTTAAATTAATAGCGTCGATCTCAGGGGGCTACCCCCCCAGGCAATGTCTGCCCCCTTGATTTAAAGGGGCAGAGCTGGGTTTATTGCCCAGCGCCTGAGGCGACCCCCTTGTGGGGGAATGCCGACGGGATCGACATAATTTTTCAACCTACCTTCGGCTATGGGTGGGCCCACATAAAATGTCCTTGTGTCAAGCCCTCATAAGTGGGATGAGCGGCAAATAACCTTACCTAGCCCGCCTAGCCGGGGGTCCAGTTTGCTTCGGCCGCTGGATCGGTTAAGTTAAATTAATAGCGTCGATACCAGGGGGATTTCCCCTTAGGAAATACCTGCCACCTTGATTTAAAGGGGCAGGGCTGGGTTTATTGCCCAGTGCTTAAGAAACCTCCCTTGAGGGGCAATGCCGACGGGATCGACGCAATTTTTATGCGTCCACTTAAAAATGAGACCTTGTGTCCAGCCCTCATGAGTGGGATGAGAGGCAAATACCCTTACCTTCCAGCAATTTTTGTTTCATCTTCTAAACCAGAATAGAGACATGCGTTGGACTAGAACCCCTACCAGAGAACACTTGCGTCGAACTGGAGACAAGTGAAAATTGGCGGTTTTATCGACAACAGTGATTACCGAGGTCGTCATTTCCCACCTCTATTTCGAAAAAAAGGGTTTAACAAACAAACAATTAAATTCAGCAAACCAACCAACCAACTAGCACAATCCCCAAGGAGATTTCATTTATCAACTTTTGAAAAGATTGTCAAAAGTTTCGTATTCAAACTTTTTTTTTATTAAACTTAAAATTAAAAAAAAAAAATTGACATTATGTTGGAATAATGATAGCACTTTCTAAATGTATATTTAAAAAATCAATTTAATGTCCTCAAAGTTATCAGTTCGTAAGCGGAAATTTTTTAATTAATATTTTTTTTCTTAATTCTTTAGCGATTAAAGTGTTTTTGGTTTAATTAATTTTCTTTTACAGTTGGTTTGCCCCGTAAGTCAAATATATTTCTTAGTCGAGGTGGAAATGATGAGAATCTTATGATCAGTTAGAAGGAATAATGTCTTGAAAAGGAAAAATAAACAATAATAGATACAAAAACAAAACAAAACAGAATAATATAACAACTACCCAGGCCACCATATTGTTTTGTTTTAATAATTTCTAATTATCTGTCATTAAATATGGCTTAGTGATTGATTTATTATAGACTAAAGTAAACATTGATTTTCTAACAGTTCATTTCTTTGATATAATTAATGAAAAATTGTTTTTATTTTTCGTTTATATAAGGAAATATGGGGCATTATTCTTTAGCGAAAATATAAAGAGTAATTTAGGATTTTTTTAAAGATATTAATTACGCGGGCCATATTGCCTTTAGGCACCCATTTTTGATCTCGATTAAGAAAGAACATGTTTTTCATTTACACCGTCAATATCCGGTTGTTTGTTTGGGGTTATGATTAGGGGTTAAGGTTAGGGGTTAGTTTTATAATTTTAGAAAAAATCTAAAAATCGTCTGTTAAAACAACCGGATATTGACGGTGTAAATGAAAAACATGTCCTTTTATAATCGAGATAAAAAGGGGTGCCTAAAGGTCATATGGTCCAATTACGCTTTAAAATTATTCGATTAATGTATGTGTAGTGTCCTGGGTATGAGGTTAAAATGTATATGGTAACGAAGTTCCAATCCTGGAGCTCTGGAGAGTATGGAGTACCCCTTAATTGTTTTTATTGTCTGTTCATATAAGGAAATGTTAGACATTACTCATTTTAGGAAAGTCATTATTTATCTTAGGTATGATACTATGGTTGAAGACGAACATGGTCAGAATAAATAAATAGATAAATAAATGAATAAGAAAGAGATTAGGTTAAAGCCAGGCATAAGTAAAAGGGGTGGGTGGCTGACCTTTTTACGAATCCAAAGATTAGGTTGTAAAGTTTAAGAGACCTGTACGACCACCATGAAATGGGACCACTTGATGATAATATCTTAGGCACCCAGGTATTAAAAGCAAAAGGGATTTTTATGAGAAAATATCTTTTGAAAAAATTAATGGTCAACGTATTGAAGACGTAGTGTCTGAAAAAATATTTAACTACTTTAATTTTTTAGGGTTAATGACGGCTAGAAGTCTGCGATTCGATTTAAGTGCTGGCCATCTGTGTGGTCCGGAGAAGATGGTTGGGGAAGGGGAATTTGACATAAATACAGCTAAACTCGAGCACTAAGCGAGTTAGAACCCGGACCGTTGGGGTGTTCAGGTCGCCGGTAGAGATAGCAAGTAGCAGCCAGTTGGATAGACAGCGAAGTATCACACACACCATTCTTCCATCCGCATCTTGTTTACAAACACTTGTATTTATTGTTTATTTTTAATCCTTGTGACTACTGTTTCTGACTCGTGCCCTCAGGTCGGCCAGCGCAGAGTGTTACAACGTTTGGGGTACTAGACATCGCGCATCGAAGGTGCAGAGCGCAGAACAGGTAGTCTCACATAGGAAAGTCAAGAGAAATTTGGTAATGTAAAGAAAATATCAATTACGATTTAAAATTATTCTATGAAAGAATGTGTAGTATCTTGGACATAACGTTAAGCTGTATCTAGTAATGGACTTCTGGGCAATGTGGAGTACCCTTTCATCGCCATTACTCCTAGATGGATATCACTGAGAAATAAATGATTACATAATATATGGTGTGTTTAATTTTCATACTGGCTTTAACAAAACCAGGGTTAATAAATAATTACTTGGTGTTATTGATGTCTAATATCATTGTTTTATTCTCCAATTAAAAGCAGTTATATGAACGACTTTATATAGAAACCAATTAAATTATAATTAAAATAAGTGTAAACTTTTTATATGCGTTCTTATTTAATTTTGTCACTCTATATATTTCAATACTTACGCCCGGCAGGTGCATATTGTAGCTAGTTAACACAAAGGACGTATTTGAATTTACCTTTATCGAATAAGATACTTATTTGTACCGACATTAGGTGCCATGTTTCAGGTATTTTTTTTCTGTTGCTGGATTCAATTATATCAGGGGTTTTTTCATATCTCTCTCGTGTTCGACATGCTGAAAGTTCATTTTGTAGTCTTCTAGGGAATTGATTATATTAGGAGAATCCTATGAAGAACGGATTAAAGGGGGGAAACCTCAAGGTACAAAGACTGATTAATATGCTGACAGAATGAAAACTGGCTTAGCATGATCTGAAAGTCTCGATATCAAAAAGTTGTTGCAAGTTATAGAAGGCAACGCAGTTTCTCCAGATTAATTAGAGAACTAGCATGACCTGTGGATATATCACAGTATGATAATTCAATTATTACTAAATTTGATATGTTTACTTAAGAGCTATTACTAAATAGTTCAACATGCACTATTTTCACTTTTAATATATGCTCCTTACTACATTTGGAGCGCTGGTATGTGTTGTCAGTGATGGAATTTACTTGGGTCACTGGGAGGTTCCGGGTTTTCAACATCATACTCCACGCTCCAGGCTGACACTATCAGAGATGATCAAATGCTGATACAATATTTTCTTTGATTAATAAATACGATTTTGATATCCGCTAAACAAAAGTATTTATTTTACATTTTATGATTTTTTTTTAAATCCCTGAAAAAAAAAATAAACAAGTAGACAATAGGAACTTTTAATATAAAATTCTTTAGAAAATAATCTAACAATTTAGAAAAAAAAAGATACATATTTTTTCTTATTTACGAGATTTAAATTTCAATGTTTAAGATCCCCTATTACCAAAACCGAATTAGTTGCGATTTAGTTTTTTTTACATATGTTCCGTCGTTAAATTATCTTTCCAAAAATATTAAAATTATTGGTATCCCCCCCCCAAAAAAAAAAAATTACTTAGATCTTTGTACGGGGTATCAATGCGCGAAACAAAAACTAACGATAAAAATTATTATCCTTTCCAGTTTACGGACAGTGTGTATTTTATGCCCCACCGAATGAGTCTTTATATATATATAATAATAATATATATATATATATATATATATATATCTTATTATAATGGAGATTGTGTGTTTTTCTGTCTGTAACCGAAACTATATTACTAATCGAGTCACAATTAACATACTTATTTTCATCACATTCTTCATGATTTTATTTATATTTAAACCTGAATTATTAATAAAATTGCTTTACCTTTTTATTAGTGTTGTCCATATCTACATACTAATAACATGCAATTGTATTTATATATACAACAAAATAGCGGTTTGCAGTGTGAATGGGAAGGCTAATTTGCATATTGATATTAAAAATGTGATTTTATTAAATGTGTGCTTAGTATTATTGATTTCTAACTGTTTGGTTTTATTTTAATGAATATAAGCAAAAATCTCTCCAATGAATCTTAAATGAAATCCATTAACAAGAAAAAATAAGTGTAATTTTATTCT
>CM042159.1:24436514-24439014 GCA_023376005.1 Doryteuthis pealeii | reverse complement strand
AGTTTTATTTAATAATCATCGTTGTTGAAGTGAGTTAGCGTACTCTTGGTTTGAGCAACAAGCTAAGCACAACTGAAGCAGTACCAAGACAACTGGTACTTATGGGAATCCAGAATAGTCAACTCATGCATTTCGGTGATTCCATTCCTTGAGTCATGATTGGCTGCTTGGTTTCTATGATGTTAGGAGGCTTCATAAATAAGCTGGCATTTTGCAGTAGTCCTTGCAGCAAGACAGATTCATATTAAGTTACGACTGCTTGCTGCCTTGTCTTAACCATTCGACGGTAATTGGAACTAGTATGATTATTCTACAATCATTTAATCTTAATTAGTATCTTATTCATTAACGATATTCTCTATAAAAGTCTAGCCGGGTTAGATTTGCCTCAAAACAGCCCATGGGAAGGTAGTTACTATTGTATGATTAAACTCCAATTCTCATGAAGATTCAGCATCTGTCTGTAATTAAGACTACGTCACTACTGACGACAATCTATTTTCGGTATACTCTTAAGGATTATTGAACAATCATCATTTAATTTCTCTTAGTTATATACGTTATTTTCTCTATTATTATTAAATGATCATTATTTAACCTTAATTAGGATCTTATTTAATCCCTATTAAACTCTAGCTGAATTAGGTTTGATTCAAATAGCCCATATTATTAAAATCCAACAATATGTATATATAAGAAATAGGAAATAGAGGTATACGTAATATATGGTGTGGTTAATTTGCATACTGGTTTTAACAAAATATGGTTTATAAATAATTTACTTGGTGTTATTTATTATCTAATATTATTGATTATTTTCCAACAAATTAAATCAATCCTATGAAATGATTATATATAAAACAATTAAATATAATTAAAATAAGTATAATCTTTTTATATGCATACTTATTTAAATTTGCTAATCTTTCTAATTGAATATATTTAATTATATAAAAACTTAAATTCTTACGGAGAGCAAATATTCTTGCTAGGCGTAATGTAATAGTACTATTGTACGAGTCAAAAGATAATGCCCTTTTGTTTAGGAGAGGTATAATTACCAACACAAGAACAAGTATCATACATCGATTAATAATGGAGATTCGCTTCCGGTTTTTGTCTGTAACAAAAATTACGTCACTGCTTACGTCCCATTACCCAAAATCGTCATAACATAAAATAAATACACCCAAAATTTGAACATGCAACATTAGACAGTCCTCATTGTTTTTTAAAACAAGTTTTAATAGATACATGACTGGTATTATATATCTATATATAGTTTGTTTTATTTTAATACATATTTAAAGTTTACATTTCAAATTTTTTTTATTTCTTAATCCTTTAATGAATTTGATGATTTTACTTAGGGTACAAGTTATTTTTTACTAGTCAAAATAAAGATGGTCCTCTGTGGAGCACATCCATACTTCTCCACATAGTCACCGCTTCTCTCAATAGCAATGTTCTACCTTCAAATGAGTGCACATTTCCCTAAAAATTCTGTTGACTGTTCTTTGAGCCACTTATTCACTACAGATTTCACTTCCTCGTCACTGGAATAATGTTTGCCTCTCAAACCCTCTTTCATGGGACCGAAGAGATGATAGTCTGAAGTCGCTAAATCTGGTGAGTAATATGTCGTGATTCAAGAAACAGTCAACAGAATTTTACGGGGCAGGGATACCTGCTCACATTCCAAGTCGGAACATTGCTATTAAGAGAAACGGAGACTATGTAGAGAAGTAGGGATGTGATACACATAGGACCAGCTTCATTTTGATGTATGATACATGTTCCTATGTTGGTAATTATAGCTGTCCTAAACAAAATGGCATTTCTTTTTGACGAATCCTCGTATAATTAAAGTACTATATTAAATAACCTAACAATTATTATTATTAACTAAATATTGAATAACTACTATATTAAATAACCTAACAAGTAAATCAAGTCGGCTCACCTTGAATGGGAAAATCGATATCGATTAGTTAGGTCTTTGTGTACAAAATCGAAAGAAATTTGGCGCTTGACGCAGAGCAGAATTTAGAAGCTAGTCTCGATAGACCATTTGATGGTTCAACTCTCGCGAGGTTTTAAGCAACTGTTGCTTAGTGCCAAACTAAGAAAAACTTAGTATCTCGTGAGGGATAGTCCTACATATAGGAATATCAAATCAATTTTCACTAAGAATAGGATACATAGATAATGAACCACTATAGAATGATTCATAAATATATATGAATATACTGGTGTCTCTCTCTTTCCTCTCTCTCTCTCTCTCTCTCTCTCTCTCTCTCTCTCTCGCTCTCTCTCTCTCTCCAATATATGTATATATATATATATGTATATATATATAATAGAGAGAGAGAAAGAGAGAGTGAGAGAGAGATACAGAGACAGAGAGAGTGACAGAGACAGTGAGATATACAGAGAGATAGATCGATAGATAAATAGATATGAAACAGATTGTGATAAAAGGATAAATAGGTTGCCTATC